>CM024536.1:39590651-39912552 GCA_014182385.1 Eucalyptus viminalis | reverse complement strand
CCTTGTTTTTGTGCTTATGCTGTTATTTGTTCATGTTAAAAATCATGGTTCAATTCTCAACGGTTTGTGACATTACTTGCTAGAACTAGAAACTCTGGCGAGTTATAAGGTTCCAAGATTGAGGATTTCATGTATTGTTTTGTACAGCGAAAATATCTTTTGCTCCCAGGGCTTGTTTTTCATTTACGTTTATCCTTTCAAAGTTATATTTAGTCACTCTAATGCCTACAATCCTAAATCTAAACTCATTCGAAGGAGGGAATTGTCTTGAAGCATGCAATGCACCATCACCTCAAAATGATGAAAGATGGTCGTCTAGAGAAATTGTTGAACTCAAATCGGTGGACCCAAATCCAAGAAAGAAATTTTCTTCCGATGAAGCTTCACCCCGATGACTTCCTATTTATTTAAATATATTAGATCAAGTTCTTCCTTAAGGAACTGTCTCTAAACATAACTAGTGCTAATACTGTTAAATATCCCAAATTCTACTCTCATGACACCTTTATCCCAAATTAGCTTTGTCTCATAAAAATCCCTAAACTAGCACTCCATGACACATTTACCTAAATTGATTTTTTTGTGTCACAAAATATACCAAATTGGTATCTCTAACGCAAATCTATCATCAATCGGTATTAAGTTTAATATTATGTTAAAATGCGTGCGTGTCAACACAAACAATAGATAACTGTAAGATAGATCTGACATGGAGAATGATAGATTCGGCGTGAAAAATCTACACATTTTATAGAAGGTAGATTGGATTAGGGAGTAACATTTGGGGTCTTTTATGAGACAAAAATTAGGTTGGGGTAAATATATCATGAGGTATTAGTTAGGGATTTTATGTGAGATGAAAATTAATTTTAGATGAATTGTCATAGGGTATGCGGTTTGGGTTTTTTGTAAAACAAAATTAGTTTAAATAACTATGTCATGGAGTATGAAATTTATAACTTTTAGTGGAATTATCCGTAACTCTAAATTGGAATGGATTGATCCCTCTCCATTCAAGGACTTCTTTTTCGCACTCGCCACTCATTTTTCTTTCAACCAAAATTTGTACTTTGCCTCATTCAATAACACAAGTTTTGTTCAACAAAAAGGGAAATAAATTAGTTTTAATGAGTTTTAACGTTGCAACTTAGTTCTTTACCAAAAAAAAAAAAAAAAAACGTTGCAACTTAGCGATTATTGAAAATTCTTACATTTTGTTTCAACTCTTCCTATCAAGTTCCTTGAAAGATTTTTATTATTTTCTCTCAAATTTACACTGGTTTCGTTAATTACATATGAATTCTCCCTACGTCATAAAATAACAAAAATTAACAATTTCCTAACTGTTATCAAGTCTTATATTTTACATTAACACATCATTTGAACTAAGAATTATGCCTTTGTTTTATTCTAGATAGGGAGATTTATTTGAAATATGATACAATTTTGCAAAAAAATTATGCTGAAATATATATGTGTACTAATTTCCCACAAATGGAAGAACGGACGCTATTAAAACACACAAATTTGCTCTTGAATTTTATAGTGTGTTAGTCGAGTGTTCTTAGAGTGGTTATAATTGGACTCATAATCCATTGCCCTGCACAATTCGAGCCAAACTAATGCATGTAATCTTATGCCTATCTAATAAAACATCGCTTGTTTCTACCGCGTCAAACAACAGCAAAAAGAGGCTCGCAACTCTCATTTTTATTTTCAATTTTTTGGTGGTTTGGATTGGAAGAGATCTGGTACTCGTCAAACAAGGAACGAAGTATCTCTCTTTACATACACAACACTCAAAAAAGAAAAGAAGAAAGGCCAAAAGCAACCGGTGCAACCGGCGGTGTTTATCCTATTGCTCCCCTTCACGCATCCACCTTCGTTATTCTCCTCTTTGCGATATTTATAAAAAGAAAAAAAAAACACCCAAAGACTGCGCTTGATGAATACTCGAATTTGATACGGCACGAGGTACGGAATGCAAGAGGAAAACAAAAATGTTGTGTCCTATTATATAATATTGCGTTGCAAATATATAATAGAGAGAATAGAAAAGATTGAGTAAAGAAAGCAGATAAATACCAAATATAGTAGAGAAAGCCATAGGAGAAAATTTTATTTCCAATATATCACTCTATATTTATGACAAAAACTAAGCTCATATTTCCACAATCATTATCCATAATTTTATGTGCAATCGAGAATGCAAAAGCATCATCGATGATAATTTCATTTCGATCACAAATCTCATTACAATATGTAATGGAATTCTTAGTATTCCTAGGGTTGGTGTTCCTTTCATGGGTTTGTACCTCTTTAGGGGCAATAAGCTCTTTGGGAGCAAGCACAACACCAGGTTCTTCGGGAGCGGATTCTTGATTCTTTCCTCTTGTTTTCGAGAACAAAAGTATCTTTTGATCTTGCTGATCTACCACGCTTCAAGTGGGGGTTGATCCATTTTAGCTTGTCGTTCGAGAACATCTATCCTAGTTTGAGCATTTGCAATTGGAATATGAGACTTCGTTCCTTAGTAACATCATTAAATGTATCGGGAAGTCTATTGGCCATAGCCTGTAAATGGATTATGCGCTGCACCTTGTTTTTGCACTTAGGAGTCCTTGGGTCTAGTTGAAATAAATTTTCTCATTCCGGGAGAAAAGCTTAACTGGTTTTGTTTTGTAGTCATAGAAGTTGTAGGTGTCCCAATTAATGGAAACATAGTCTCATCGAAATAACAATCTACGAATTTGGCGGTAAAAAGATCACCAATAGTTGGTTCCCAAAACCTAATGATGGATAGTGAATTAAACCCAACATAAATGCCCAAATGGCGTTGGGAACCCATTTTTGTTCTTTTTAGTAGTGCTAAAGGCACCTCTACTGCACAACCAAAGATGCATAAATGTGAAATGTCTGGTTCATAATCAAGAACAATTTGAATGGGAGATTGTAAAAGACTAGATGTGGGGTGCAATCTTATTAGGTCTGCCGCATGCAAAACTGCATGACCCCATGATGTATCGTTGAGATTCATTATGGATAATTGAGTTCAGGTAATGATTTCGATATGTTTAATCAATGATTCTGCCAATCCATTTTGGATATGAACATATGTGATTGGGTGCTCAACCTCGATTTCGAATGAAGCACAATAGATATCAAAACTCTTTAATGTAAATTCACCAGCATTATCCATCTTTATGCTTTTAATTGGATAATTAGGGAATTGTGTCCGGAGTTTTATAATTTGCGCAAGTAAACGTGCAAAGGTGATATTGTGCATAGATAATAGACAATTATGGGACCATCTACACCACTAGTACCATAAAATATCGAAACGGTCCACTTGGTGGTTATATTGATCCACAAATATCACAACGAATTCTTCGTAGGAATAAAGGACATTCAAAATTAATCTTTGTTATAAAGGTTCAGTAATGAGTTTTCCTTGTGAACAAGCTTCACAATTATAATTTTTGGATAATAATATATTTGCATCATTTGAAGGGTGCCGTTTTTATATTCTAAATTATTCTACTTGGGGCAGTAAAGTGTAATATCAAAAATATTTATTTTAAAAGTGTCTCAAAAACAATTCCTACGCAACTAAATAAGAATATATTGCGATTCTCAATACATTGATTATCATCATTACATACCCAATGATACACCGAAGATCAAAGATCCCCTCAATAAAATAATATTTAACAAATCATTAAACTGTCCATAATCAGAATATAGTTCATTGATATCAAATACGAGTTATAGCTAGAAAATACATCCTTACCTTCGCCATATATGTACATGGTACCCATACAAGACACATCACAATTGATAGAGTGGGGAGGGCCACCCGGCAATCGCCCTTCCCTAACAATTTTTTTTCAAAAAATAAAAAAATCGACTCATGATTTTTTTCTTGCTCAGAAATTAACTTTGCTACCTTCTTTTCTTAGCATTTATTGCATTTTCTAAGGTTAGTTAATTGAATTCTCTAATAATGTCAATTATTATTTTATTGATGGTTATACAAACTATTTTTAACTTCTTCCTTTTTACGAAAATAGTGAAAATCCATACAATTTTTTACTCGATAAAGAGCGTGAGTCATGTTACATATTGAATTTAATCTAAGCTAATTTAATTTTTTTCACAGTTTATTCTAATCAAATTCACTTAATTATCAAAAAGCAAGAAAAGTATTTGGATACCTATCCAAAACAGAAAAATACGATAACGTCTAGGCAAGGCAAAAAATTTTCTCCTCATATTTTTTGAAGCCATCTTTGCAGGGCGCCCAACTGCTTGTATAATCACCGTATGTTCGGACAAAAACCCCCTCTCTCTCTCTCTCTCTTTGTGGCTCTATCTTTAAGCTGTAGTCAGTATAGCGAATTATTGATACCGGGAAGGTTTCTATGTGGGGAGGATTTAACATTTACTAAGCAACTAAAAAAAAAAAAAATCATGACTCCCTATATGTTGATTGCCATCGTAATACACCCAATTACATTTTGAAGATCGAAGATCCTCTTAATAAAAATATTTAACAAGTACCTAGGATATTCATTAAAATGACCATAAATCAAAATAAAGTTTGTTAATATCAAGTATGATTTCAATTTTGAAAATATGCCCTTACCTTCGCCGTACATAATATGACACCCATATAGTACACATCACAATCAACAAGAGGAGCCGCTCGGTGATCACCCCTCCCTGCCCATTTCTTCATTAAAAATAAAATCAACTCATCATTTTTTTCCTACTTAAAAATTAACTTTGTCACCTTCTTCATCATAGTTCTTTGCATTTAATTTTATCTCGTTTTCTAAGATTAGTTAACAGAATTCTCTAATATATTGAAAATAGTGAAAATCCATTCGATTTTTTTCTTGATAAAGAGCGTGAGCTATGTTACAAAATCTCCTAATCTAATATAATCCAATCTAATTCACCAATTATATGGGACCAAAAAAAAAAGGATTCACTAATTATTAAAGAGCAGAAAGGTATTCGGATACTTTATCCCAGAAGAGCGAATACAAATAACGTCTGGGCAGAGCAAACACATTCTCTCCTCTTGTTTTTTTAATTGTCATCCCTGCAACGCACCCCAACTGCTTCCTCGCTCACTTGCTCTGGCTCTCGGCCATTGTTCCTCGGCGCAGCGGCCGACTGGTGATCGAATCGACCCCGAAGGTACTCTTTCCCTGCAGAAGCTCTTTTTAACTCGCTTTGATCGATCGTCGCCCCGCTTTGATTGATCGTTTCATGCATCATAAGAAGTTTTTCCTCCCGCTGAGTTGGTGATCGCCGGGTTGAGGTCGGTCGATCCTATTTTGTCGCGTGGATGGCGATTCTAAACAGTGTCCGTCGGTACTTTATTGGTCATAGAAGTTGCTACTTAGAACCCTTCACCTTGTTGTTTTCATCTTTCTCCTAGGCTATATGCTAGAGCTTCGCTGTTATGAATACTTAACAAGTTACACCATCAGTCACAAGTTCCCCCTCTCTCTATCTCTCTGGCTCTGTCTTTGAGTGGAAGTCAGGGTAGTGGATTATTGATAACAGGAAGGTTTCTATGTGGGGAGGGTTTAATACAATTACCTTACGCGGTGATCATTTAAAATGTCGTGGAATGTTTAAACCGAACATTCTTTTCCAATTGATGCTCCAATGAAGATTGAAAGGAGGGTGGACAAGGACAGCTGTTGCTCTTCGTATCTTTAGTTCCAACTCTGTGATATGATGGCAAAAATGAAATCACGTGGATTAACACGACCAGTACTATTCATTCTAATTTTCTTCATCTAACATTCTCTTTCCAGTGTCTCTATGCAAAATCAATGGCAACGATGATCAATGAATTTCTTAAATAGAAAGCCAGTTGGTTAGGCTTTGGACTATCAAGTGACCTTCAAGAGGCCTTCAAATTAGCAGCGCCTATTGAACACAAAGAATGCCCACTTGTGCTTTTTTCTGAACATCTGCTGGTTTATTTTGTCTAATGTGGACATTTTTTACCAATTAGATACTCAAGTAGAAAGCCCTTCTCTTAGGCTTGAGAGTATATGTATCTTCACATAGGTCAACAAGTATATCACAGTGATTATATATAATAAGTACCTGCCCGGTTCTTATGGTTTTGTGGTTATGTACCAATTTCATGTCAATTCAAGTGGACATAGTTTTTACTTAATCATTGTTTTATGATGCACATGATAGTGTACATTTATTACCTTTCACCCAAAAAAAAAAATAGTATACATTTGATTTAGTTTTTCATTATGCCTGATGAATGTAATTGCAAAAATACAGTAGTCATCGAAAAGAAAATCACAGAGGATGTCCTAGTGCATAGACTAGGCTTATAGTACCTCCCGGCCCTAATGTTGCAAGCATGATGGCTTGATATCATTGAGACCGAGAGTTAAATTGAATTGCCTTTGGCATCGACTGGGTTTGCCTGTTTCTGTTGTGCAGGTTTTGTTGGGTACGGGTGGTATAATTTTGTTGGGTACGGCCCTAATGTTGCAAGTATGGAGAATTTGGAAGGATACGCCTTCATACGCAGGTGAGGAGTGTTGGATCGTGTGGTACCCACCTACATGATTCTCTCTCTCTCTCTCTCTCTCTCTCTCTCTCTCTCTCTCTCTCTCTCTCTGAGAAATTCTCGTTTGAGTCCCCTTTTCAGTCATGTTTGAGTTGATAAATACAGGTGCTCAAGAGGTTATGTAGCCTTCTCTTCATTTTTCCAGAATAAAACAGGTTATGTAGTCTTCATTTTACTTCAATTGGTAGTTATTTTAGAGGGGCTTTGTTTAGTTAGATGTTGATGACTAATTTTAGCTCAGTCATAGCCTTTGCTTTATACATTCTGAACTGCAAATGGCGATGAAGGCCCTCTTTTGATTTATCAGGTGATTGAAGAAGCTACCTAATTTGATTGTGTGATCCCATCTTCTCGACTTTATGGTGCTCTGCTTCCTTGGAGGGTTTTTCGATGGTCTGGTTGCTGGGATATTAATTGATCTTTATTATAGTAGGACTTTTCAATTTCCTCTGATCAATATAGATCTTCACAACTCAACTTATTCCATGGGGTTCTAGTTGTACATTACTACTGTCTGGTATTCGAAGGAAAGCTTATTACAATGAGGATTTTCCTGACTAGCTCTGGTCCTTCAGATCTGCGTGCACTCCTATGGAAGTTCCATTTAATGTGGTGACACTCTCCTGTAGTGTTGAGGACTGGGAGTTAGTAACCCTTTAACAAGAAGTTGAATAATGCTTTCCTGGTGGGCTCCCTATTAGAGGGCCTTGTGAGATCCAATTGAGTTTCCAATGAGCAACTGGCTTTTGCATTGGTGTGATCATTAATTCAAAATCAAGGGGCCTGATGTTGTGAGAGGAGATAGTTATCACCCTCTGTGGAGATGCATGTGGTCTTGATTGTAGGATACATCCAATTGTCTAGCTATGACTTCTCAAACCATTGTTCATCAAATTTTGGCTAAACTAATTTTGCAGCAGCGTTTTCTCTTAGCTTGATCATGGTTGTATCCAGGAAGTCCAGTCGACCATGTTCACAAGGCTCCGCCTTTCTAGGAGTTTCTCCGTCTGTTTGTATTAGTAAACACACATGCTTGAAGAAAAGATAGTGATCACCCTGGCTCTGTTGGTGGGCTTTTTGATGGTTGTTTTGTAAATATTGAGAGACATGTACTTTATACTATGTGCTCCTCATGGAGAATAGATGTAACAATCTTACAGGGACTGAAAATGTGAGCAGTATTTGGAAATTTTGTTATACTCTATGTAACTTGTAAGAAGTTTGTCAATTCCATTATCAGGTTGCTTAACAGCTTACTTCTCCAGAGAAATGGAAAAATAGTCATTAAGTCGAAATCTTACGCGGTAAACCTTGATTCACTGATAACTAAAACAGCAAGGGTTTTTTAGTGTGGCTTGGCATTTTGTAATATTTATATTTTTTCTGTCTTGATATTCTGTTCCTGTTGGGGTTTCATGAATCATGTATAAGAAAAAATTAACATTTTGTAAATAACATATGGAGACAGCGGAAACAAAGATATCTTTTACACATGATTCTCCTAAGAAACAAATATATATTTTACACATGTTGTTCGTGCGTTTTAATCAAAAATCTAAACATGAAAAGGGAGTTAAACGAAATTACCTCTCGAAGTGCGCTTTGAAACGAGTCGGTTCGGATGTTCTACAATTCGAGTCCCACAAGCGTCGGACCTCTAGTTCAGACACACCAACAACGAACGTCGAACGGAAGAGAGAACCTTCGGATATTCTCCACTTCGATTGTGCTAGCAATCACGTGGAAATGATCCACCGTATCCTCGATGTATTATAGTCACGGCCCGAATGAGAAAACACTATACTTTCTCGTCTCTCAAAGAATACAAGAATACAAGAACACACACGTTTCTCTTGATTTTAACAACCCATTTTCTCTAAAAACCAAACAGCGCACACCCACCTTTCTCTGTATTTCAACCCCTTGAAGTGTCGCCAAAAACAAGACGCACACCCACAGAAAATCTCTCTTAGTTGCAACCTTTTTGCAGCCTTTCTTTTTAATATTTATACATGAATCAGCAACGGTTGATCGTGGGATCAGCAACCGTTGCTGATCCTCGTTCTCATGCACGATCGAGCACGATCGTGCATGAATGGAACGGTCAGCAACCGCTGACCGTTTATGCACGATGCACGATGGTCAGCGGTTGCTGACCATCCATGCAAAATGCATGCACGATGGTCAGCAAAATCATGCATGAATCGGAAGTGGTCAGCAAAAATTTGCTGACCATTTCCACATTAATTAATCAATTAATTAATTAATAATTAATCAATTAATTAATTAATAATTAATCAATTTCCTAAAAAAAAAAAATAACAATAATAACATAATCCTTATATGTACAAATGGAATCCCTAGTATGTACATATTACATAGCAGCTTTAGGGCATATATCTAACAATCTCCCACTTGCACTAAAGCCAACTTGTTTGGTATGTTAACATATATCCACTTTGGGCATGCGTGTGCATCATATGCAAGTAGGCTCGTGACTATGATACAAATTAAATTAAATCTCATTTAATTTAATTTCAAATCGACTCAATTCGATTGTAGTAATTGCAAACACATTTGCAATAATATTTCTCTCTTGTTCCACGTCATCCTAGTTGTTTATGGTGTGTGACATCCCTAGGTTCATCACTAAGCTGGTAGTAAGACTTGTACTAACACATTAGTACTTCCAAAAGAATTAATTGTCCCGATTAATCTTTTAGGTCCTACAAGCCACGATTGACATCTAGCAATATGTCATGGCTACCCAGATAGTGTGAATGCTTTAAGAACATAATGAACCTGTCAGCTTTGGCTACGGTGTAATTCAATCCCTCTGTCTTACTATGTCCCGATCAAACAAAGACCATGGAATATTTGTCAAGTCATTAATTCGATCATATGCACAAATCTAATTGACATGCATTTTATTTGAGACATAAACAATTTATTCTCGATTACAACCCCGGCCGAGGATTTCAATGCAGTGTCACAATTAGATCGCATAGGACATCATTATCATACCTTGCATATAACAAGGAGACAGATTCCATATTGCGCACACGTGTAACTTCGTATATGAACAAACTATGACCATCAAGTATAAAGACGGATCGACGACCCGGCATTATGTGCACCCGTGAACCATAGTTGTTTGATACACAAGTTAACATTGTGCCTCAGGTCTAAGGATTATTTACACAAGACCAAAGCATGAACAATTAGACATTGACCACGCTAAAAGCTTCCATGTCGCTAATCGTTCCATATGCGTCACGTTCAGTGAATTTGTCTAATACAAACACTTGTGTTCTAACTCAGGCATCATAATACCCAATGACATGTGACTCATCATTCCCTTAAGTATCCAATACTTAATGGCGAAGTTAAGAACACACCGGTCTCAACAGGATTATTAATATCCACTTAATAATCCATCGACCGGGAACAATTTAAAGATTCAGTCTAACTATGAACCCATCACATATATTCTTGACGTCTCAAGAATAGGTCTAGTTGCAACTGATCTTATGGAATCATTCATCAATATAAAATAATTGGACAAATGAATGAATACGTCATTGCCATTAATTAAATAATAATAATGAAAGTACAACTGAAATCCCTAATATGTAACTATTACATAGCAACTTTAGGGCATACATCTAACAATTTCTCACTTGCACTAAAGCCAACTTGTTGGTACCTCAAACCCATTTTGTCAATATGTCTTTCAAAAGAAGATTGAGGTAAGGCCTTAGTGAAGGGATCTGCCACGTTTTCTGTTGAGGCAATTTTCTGCAAGGCAATATCACCTCTCCCAACAATTTCTCGATGAGATGGAAGCGTCTCTCAATATGCTTGGACTTGGTGAGACCTTGGTTCCTTAGCTTGAGCTATCGCCCCATTGTTGTCACAAAACAATGTGATCGGTTGCTCAATTGAAGGAACGACTCCAAGTTCAGAAATAAACTTCTTCATCTAAGCGGCTTCTTTTGCTGCTTCAGAAGCAGCTATATACTTTGCCTTAGTGGTGGAATCGACAGTTATGCTTTGTTTGGAACTTTTCTAACCAACTGTACCATCATTGAATGTAAATACAAACCCAAATGTGGACTTATAGTCATTAGGATCTGATTGAAAATCGGAATCAGTATAAGCTACAACTTTAAATTCTCCTTCTCCATATATCAAGAATAAATCTTTAGTCCTTCGCAAGTACTTAAGAATATTCTTGATTGCTATCCAATGCTCTTCTCTGGATCGACCGATATCTCGCTGGTAATACTTATAGCATGCGCAATATTAGGTCTAATACATAGCATAGCATACATTATGCTTCCAATAGCGGATGCATATGGTATCTTTGCCATCCGCTCTCTTTCTTCAAGAGTGTTGGGACACATCTCCTTAGAAAGATGGATCCCTTGCCTAAAAGGCAATAATCCTCTCTTGGAACATTGCATGTTAAACCGTGTTAACACTTTGTCTATGTACGTAGATTGTGAGAGGCCAATCAATCGTCTTGATCTATCTCTATAGATCTTGATACCTAAAATGTAGGTTGCCTCTCCTAAATCTTTCATGGAGAATTTCTGTGACAAGAATAGTTTTATTGATGATATCATTGGTACATCATTTCCAATCAAAAGTATATCATCGACATACAAAACTAGAAATGCAATTGCACTCCCACTGATCTTCTTATATACACAAGGTTCATCCGGATTTTTGATGAAGCCAAACGATTTGACTACCTCATCAAAACGGATGTTCCAACTTCTGGAGGCTTGTTTGAGTCCATAAATGGATCTCTTAAGCTTACACACCTTCTGTTTTTCACTATTGGATTCAAAACCCCGTGGCTGTTCCATATAGATGTCCTCATCGAGAAAACCATTTAGAAAAGCCGTTTTGACATCCATTTGAAATATCTCATAATCAAGGTGTGCAACTATAGCCAACATAATCCGAATGGATTTTAGCATGGCCATAGGTGAGAAAGTTTCGTCATAATCAATTCCTTCTTTTTGACGATATCCTTTCGCCACCAGCCGTGCTTTGTAAATTCCAATTTGACCTTCAACATTCATCTTCCTCTTGAAGATCCATTTACAACCAATTGGTACAATACCATTAGGCAGGTCAATCAAGGTCCAAACCTCATTGGAATACATTGAATCCATTTCGGATTTCATGGCCTTCTAGCCATTTACCATAATCGATGTCCAACATCGCCTCCTCATAGGTTTTAGGATCACCGGGTTGATCACTATCATTCACAATGAATAATGGTTCGATATGATCAACCGAGTGTCTATAACGAGCAGGTGGGCGAGACGTTCTCGCACTTCTCCTAAGAGGTTGTGTATCGAAGCTCCCACCGAATCGAGATTGGTATATGAACTCGGTTGTTTGATACTTCATTATTTTCTTCTTGTAAGACTATTGTCCACCCAGCACCACTTTCTTGGACGAACTGATTCTCCAAAAAAAAAAGCGTGCTTGCATACCAAAATTCTTTGGTTTGAATGAAAATAGAAATAATATCCAAGAGTTTCCTTTGGATATCTAATGAAGCGACCTTGTTCAGATCTTGCCTCCAATTTTTCCATTTTCAGCTTTTTCACGAAAGCTGGACAACCCCAAATCTTAATATGATTAAGACTAGGTTTCCTACTATGCCATATCTCATAGGGCGTAGTTGGAACAGATTTGGACGGCACTCTATTCAGTATATATACAGTAGTCTCGAGGGCATATCGCCAAAGGGATATTGGCAAATCGGTGTAACTCATCATAGATCGTACCATATCTAATAAAGTACGATTTCTCCGTTTAGATACACCATTATGTTCTGGAGTTCCAGGAGGTGTCCATTGTGATAAAATGCCATTCTCTTTAAGAAAGTCCAGGAATTCAGTACTAAGGTATTCACCTCCTCGATCCGATCGAAGAGCCTTAATACATTTTCCCGTTTGTTTCTCAACTTCAGCCTTGAATTCCTTGAACTTTTCAAAGGATTCAGATTTATACTTCATGAGGTATAAATAACCATACCGTGACTCGATCATCGGTGAAGGTAATGAAGTAATTATAACCACCTCTAGCAGTTTCATTAATTGGTCCACATACATCTGTATGTATTAATTCTAATATGTCAGCAGCTCACGCACTTTGTCCCACAAAAGGCGCTTTGGTCATTTTTCCTAGAAGACATGCCTCACAAGTCGAGTATGACTCAAAATTTGAAGGATCAATGTATCCATCATTACTCAACTTGTTAATTCTGTCTTCTCCAATATGACCTAATCGGAGATGCCAAACATACTTTTTATTTGGACCGTCTCTAGGGCGTTTATTAGTTATGGCATTTATATCAATTCTATTTTGCTTATTGACATTGGTAATCGCATTACCGGACATTGTAATGGTATAAAGATTGTTGGTTAATAAGCTAGAACCAACACATATTCTATTATGATAAATAGAACATACATCATCAGCAAAAGAAAATTCATAATTCTCTTTACCCAAACGAGGTATAGAGATGATGTTCCTAACAGCATTCTTATAATGCAAACAGTTCTTTAAAACCATTACATGTCCAGAAGGGAAACATAAACGAAAAGTCCCTATAGCTAATGCAGCAACTCTTGCTCCATTGGCAAACGTCGAGGACAATCTCATTTCGCCTTAGCATCCCGCTTATTTCCAGATTCTGCAAAGACATACAAATATGTGAAGTTGCAGCAGAATCTAGAACCCATGAGCTGGATTCAGCACTAACCATAAGATTGGTTTCAATAAGCATAGACACCATACCTTCATAAGGTCAGTTCTTGGGCTTGACCTTCAAGCTTGCGAGGTACCTCTTACAGTTCCTCCTCCAGTGCCCTTTGATACCACAGTAATGACATTTTCCTTTATCAATCATGGGTTTTGGTTGCACAACAGGTTTGGTAGGCCTCTTCTATTTATTCTTCTTTAAAACAGTCTTACTCTTTGAAGAAGAAGCCTTAGCCATAGCCACTACATTTGGCCTAGTGTTATGCATTTCCTTCTCATAAACTACCAGCATGCTATGTAACTCAGCAAGAGTTTTCTCCATCTTATGCATGTGGAAGTTTTGGACAAAACCAGAGAAGGAATCGGGTAAAGATTGGAGGATCAAATCCACAGCTAACTCATTGTCCATAACGAGATTCAGCCTAGCCAATTCTTCAATGTGCCAGATCATTTTCAAAGCATGATCATTAACAGATGATCCTTCAGCCATCCTCATACGATACAATGCCTTAGATATCTCATATCTAGAGGTTCGACCATTCTCATCAAAGTATTCCTTTAAGTGCAAAATGATCGACCCAGCATCTTCCATAGATTCATACTTCTTCTGTAATTCATTATTCATAGAAGCAAGCATATATGACCTAACTTTTAAGTCATCGTCACGCCACTTATCATAAGTGACATGCTCATCTTGGGTCCCACCCTCAGGAAAGGAGGTTGGTATCTTTTCATCAAGCACATACCCAATTTTTTCTGAATTAAGAACAATTCTCAAATTCCTCACCTAATCCGTGAAATTGGGTCCAGTCAAACAATTCTTGTCAAGAATAGAAGTGAGTGGGTTTGTGGTCACCATTTTCAGAGTAATAATATATCTGTTGCAGAAAATAAATTGTTAGCCGTTGTATCTTTTCAAATAACTATTTCATTTTGGCCTTTAAATGAAATAGATCCTCCCACTAAATTTATATTCGAATCCCATACTCCTTAAGATGGGAAGCGGTAATCTTTGTTGGGTAAAGATTACTAGTGGGGATTGGAGTCCCATTAGCCCAAAGTCCACCTCACCTAACAGTTATTGGTGTCCTATGAACTTAGTGAGTGAACCAGCTTGTTCAACGCATCATATGCGAGTCCCAATCATAACTTCGGCCTCTAGACCATGAAAGCCTCACCTAACAGTTATTGGCATCATGATCATAGTTAAGTCTAGCCCATCGTCTCATGCAAGTATTGAAAACACAAATAATTCCCTCACCTAACAGTTATTGGAAATCATTTGGCTCCAACCCCATAGCATCATATGCATAATGGAGTGGTCCAATATTATAAATGGTAATTAACCCCTATGTATCCATAACCGGTTAATTAACCACTATAATATTGGATCAAACCACGACGATGGAAGGCCACAAGTCCGAAACCCGTTTCGACTTAATATTCTTTGTAAGGAGATTTTGGTCATTATTAACGGTCTCACTTTGCACATTAACCGGTTTAACATGCACAATATCATAAACACAATAAATAAATAGATATCACATAATATCTATCCTATGTGGTGATCATGGAATTATGGTTCAATGGGTCTCGAGCCAAAGAGACCCATTTAGCCATTTTAATGTTTTAATTATATGGACCTGCTCTTCACTTTTTCTTCAATCTTTGAACTCTTCAAAGACCGGGCCCAAAGAGCTCACCGGTTTAATGGCTCCTCCAATGGCTCCTCCTCTCTTGTAGTATTTACATCAATAATTGAAATACTAAACTATACTAAAATTACATTTCATAAAAATAAATATAAAAGGAAGGACGCAGCCTCCATTTAATAATTACATCCCCAAAAAGAATACCTGTAATCATCATACATTCATCCATACAACAATCACAACAATTAGGGATTTTTCCATGATCACCACCCTTCCTTACGAGCCATAAATTCAAAATTTAAAGCTCTGGAAGGCATGCATAAAATTCTGCATATCATTTGCAAAATATAAACATCAAGTATAACAAGTTACGGATTTTTGATTCAAAATTGATTTAGTTCTAATTTTTTGCTTTGTTGATTAAATTTATCACATAAATCAATCAACTTCTATAGGCCACATAAGAGCAAGAGAACCAATTCTCTTAACAAAAAGTAAATTGGCCATTAGAATGCAAAAATATATTTGAACTATAAATCAATTAAACGCACGAAAACGCCTAAGGTTGGCTCGATACCACTGTTGAGGTTTCATGAATCATGTATAAGTAAAATTAACAAAAAGAACGTAGCGGAAACAAAAATGATATATTTTACACATGATTCTCCTAAGGCGTTGTTCATGCGTTTTAATCAAAAATCTAAACATGAAAAGGGAGTTAAACGAATTACCTCTCGAAGCGCGCTTTGAAACGAGTCGGTTCGGATGTTCTACAATTCGAGTCCCACAAGCGTCGGACCTCTAGTTCAGACACACCAACAACAAACGTCGAACGGAAGAGAGAACTTTCGGATATTCACCACTTCAATTGTGCTAGCAATCACGTGGAAATGATCCACAGTATCCTCGATGTATTATAGTCACGGCCCGAATGAGAAAACACTATACTTTCTCGTCTCTCGAAGAATACAAGAACACACACGTTTCTCTTGATTTTAACAACCCATTTTCTCTAAAAAACCAAACAGCGCACACCCACCTTTCTCTGTATTTCAACGCCTTGAAGTGTCGCCAAAAACAAGACGCACACCCACAGAAAATCTCTCTTAGTTGCAACCTTTTTGCAGCCTTTCTTTTTAATATTTATACATGAATCAGCAACGGTTGCCGATCGTGGGATCAGCAACCGTTGCTGATCCTCGTTCTCATGCACGATCTAGCACGATCGTGCATGAATGGAACGGTCAGCAAACGCTGACCGTTTATGCACGATTTCGTGCACGATGGTCAGCGGTTGCTGACCATCCATGCACGAACAAAATGCTTGCACGATGGTCAGCAACCGCTGACCATCATGCACGAATTCGTGCGAAGTGGTCAAAAATTTGCTGACCATTTCCACATAATCAATTAATTAATTAATAATTAATCAATTTCCTTAAAAAAAATAACAATAATAACATAATCCTTATATGTACAAATGGAATCCCTAGTATGTACATATTACATAGCAGCTTTAGGGCATATATCTAACAGCAACAAGAGTAAACTCCTCTTTTATAAGCTGGATCCAGTTTGGGCTACTGTAAAGAAAGAAATGGACCACTGGCTATTGATATTAAATATGGTGTATTTCTGATGCTTATGCATTGCAAACGGTCTTATGTTATGCTTGAGATGTCTCGGGAAGTCATAGGCCATAGGTCGTCTTCTTTCTTCCTCTCAGCCTTCTTTCTGCTTGTGTACATTTTTTATTTTTATAATCACATCAGTTTCATTGTCTTGTCTGATACTTTTTGGGGATGTTATGTACTGATTATCGTTTCGCTGTGCGATTTGTGATGACTTACTATGGCCACTCTGATTCGGAGACTTCAAGAAAAGGAGAAGGCGAAGGGCGCAAATGCAGGGGAATTGGAAGAAGAAGAAGGAGAAGAAGAAATATTTCCGTCGCTAGTGAGTTTGTGCAAGGAAGAGGGAGGACTTTGCGAGAGGTTACACACAGCTCAGGCCAATGGTGAGCTCCACGTGGGCTTTGGTTTGTTGACCTGCCGCTATCAGATCGAATCAAGAGGTGCCACGGCATGGCAGGGGGCCATGTCAGATCGCTTTGAACTTTGGTTAATTGTGTGAGCAGTTTCGGGACCAAATAAGACCCGGACCAGCTTCTTATACCTGGATAAATTTGATGGATCAGCACGCTTGGATCATGATGATTAAAGACTGGAAAAGCCGAGGTTATTGCGAATGATCAGCACTTTTTAAAGATTGGAAAGTCGAATCTTGAATGCCCAAACATGTCAGCTCTTTATTTTTGGCAAACGTATGCCTCGAAACGATCTCCATAGATCCTTAAAAAGCTGGTAGTTAAGATTATTAACCTAGGATGTATTAGAAGTCACAAGGAAAAATTCGAACTTATCAATGATGAAATTCTCCTTTTATCTTTATCGGTTTTAATTGTACTGCTTGTAGAATGGACTAAAAATAGATCATTAATTTTGAAATGAGGAAGACACGGAGGTAAAGCCATTGAATCCGAAAGATATTAGGTGTTGAAACCAAAAAGCAAATTAGATTTGGAACCATGACATGGTAAAGCTGCCAAAAGACATTACAAGTAGCTGACTAGTCTTTTAGCAGCAAGTCTTTTGGCAACATTTTACACGGATGACTTAGACACAACAAACTTGAGTACGATTAGTTTCTACATAAGTAATAAAACTTAATTGCAACATCCTAACCAACTCAATCCTTCACCAAGTTATGGCAAAGTTCACTCATTGGCAAAGTGAAAACGAGAAATGATATCATGCCATGGGCTTTTTTTTTGGGGTCTGAAAAAGAGAATGACAAGCCATAGTCCTCACAGATAGAAAAATTCAATTGCCCACACTTTCTACGAAGAAAAGTTATTATAACCTTGCTGCCTCATCGTGGACCGCTTAGGACTGAGGGAAATAATGCAGTGGCAGCATTGAATTCAACGTCCGTGGGATCGAATCTCACTGCTCCATTAGTTGAAGGCTGAGCAAAGAAGTCATAATCCAAGTCTTGAACTTCCACGATGCCCTCTAACGCCTTGATGACCATGGACATGGAAGGCCTCTTCATATAGTCTCCTTGCAAGCACCATGCGGCAATCCTCATCATACTCACAGCATACAGTCTGTTTAGTTGCATGTCATCACTAGACTTATCCACAATGTCCAACAATCGTTCCTCTTCTGCCTTTCTCTTCAAAAAGGCTCAGTAAATACATGTCTTCTTCATCTAGACAGCGATCGAAGATTTTTCTCCCACACACTATCTCCAAGATTACCACGCCAAAGCTATACACGTCGACCTTTTCAGTGATTGCTGCGCTGAGCCACTCATGGGCCAAATAACCAGGAGTTCCTCTCATAGTTGTGACGACTTGGCTTTGGTCCCTATCTATCAACTTGGATAATCCAAAGTCAGCAACCTTAGCATTGAAATTTCCATCCAAGAGGATATTTTGGGGTTTAATGTCTAAGTGAACTATCTTCTGTCTGCACTCTTCATGAAGATAATTGAGTCCTTGTGTGATATCGAGAATTATCTTCTTCCTTTGTTGCCAGTTGAAAACACATTCATTGGATTTGTGAAAGATCCATCTATCTAGTGACCCATTTGACATGTACTCATAGATAAGGAGCCTGTGAGATTTCTGAGCGCAAAATCCTACAAGTCTTACCAAGTTCACGTGATGGATTTTGCCGATAGTCTCAACTTTGGCTAGAAAGGATTTCTTAACTTGCCCAAAACCATCTAGGCGTTTTACTGCAACCTTTGTGCCATCACTTAGAGTACCTTTGAAAACAGAACCAAAACCACCTTCACCGAGCTTTTTATCGAATCCGTTTGTGATGGTTTCTAGATTGTTGTATGCAAATCTATTAAGCACTTCGGGTACTTGATCAAGGTTATCCTCCTCTGCTTGATTATCATCTCTCTTTTGAACAAACAAAACTATGGCTACGATCAAAATCGTCATGGTAAAGAGAGCTCCAAGGCTAGACCCAAGTATTATAGGAAGACGGTTGTTCATATGAGCTTCATTGGTCAAATTTTGTACTTTGAGGAAAGCAGTAGAATTATAAAGACTTGTTTCCTCGTCAACGTTCATAAGTGAAAATACCTGAGTTGGTAAGTAACAACTGCCATTAGTGCGATTCGATTCATACCGGAATATAGCTGCCTTGCACGAACAATTCTTTGCGCAAGCCTCTTTGCAACTTGAAGCATCTATGTGCTCGAGATTTGGAGTGAAACTGAAATACGCGATATTTCTTTGCTCCAGAAGATTTTGTTGTTGTGAAGCCCCACAAGACAACGGACCATTCTCGAAACACCCAAGCTGAGGCTGCCTATCATCTACTTGCTGGAAGTAGCTCGTCCCCCCACTTGAAGCCGGACAACTACATTGCTCATTGGAACAAATTCCATATCGTCCACACACCGTCGGATAGGCACAGTACTCGACATACTCTTCGAAAAGATCGGCCACTTCTTTCCACCCATAAAGACCTAACTCATGCACTTTCAAATGCCCATCCGAGCCTAGCTTCATGTGTTGTGTTGAAGATGCTGAAGGGAATGAAAACAAGCTCCCATTCGAGGTAGAATTTGAGAACCAAGACAAGCTTCCATTTACTAACTCAACATATGAAATATTGATAATTGTATCCCCAGTGTGAGGTTTGTAGTTGAAATAGATTTGAGGAGGATTAGTCTCCACTTGAGCAGATAAAACATCGCCATTCACGGAAAGCGTAATCATATCATCAACAGTCCAATTTGTCTCAGAAATACTCTGCGTCAATTTTTGCCCATGCCTCAACTTTTGTCCGGGGACAAGTGTGTCCGTTGGGTGATCAAAGGACTGCCAAACTGTCGCATTGTCCTTATCAAACAATACGAGGTTCCCCAAATCTGTCAAGTTCAGGCCTACAACAGACTTTGCATAAGTGTTTGTGGACCAAGCAACCCTACCATCAGCATCTTTCAACACCAAATCGCCTTCAGGCGTGAGCTCCAACGTCGCGCCAATCTTTATGGGATTGTTTCGATTGGCAGACCACACTACTCGTGGATTTCTGTCCCTTCCCAGCATTAAATCACTCCAAACATCGACGATTAAAACAACAAAGAGGTAAGAGGTGCAGCTACCTTTGCAATAGAAGCCGCAGGAGTAGGCAGTAACTCCTGTGCCTCGGAATAGAATTTCCTGCACGACCGATCCATTTTCATTGCGGGAGAAGGGAGTAGTTGTTGCGTTAATCGTCCACCGTGTTGAAAGCACGGCCGTTGGATTATAATTTTGAGCTTGAGCATCAATGAAGTTTGAGAATGGCGATAGCAAAACGAAGGAAAAGGAAAGGAAGAAAGAAGGGAGACTGCAGAGTGAAACCATGGCCGGCAGTGAAACTCTGAGCAGAGAGATGATTGAGAAATGGAAGAGAGGAGGGAAGAAGATGCAAATAAGAGACCGACGACTTTGAGTCAAGATGAAAGCAATACAGGAAAATTGCACAAGAAGTCCACTCAATAATGTGAATGGCATGCAGTACAGCGTGATTCGCATGTGAAGCAGCAAGAAGAGACTTGCAACTCTTCCTTTAATATTTGAACCTTTTCTTTTCTTGGTGGTTTGGACTGGAAGAAGAGGCTTGCACCCCGTCAAACAAGAAACGAAGTTCTCGTCTTTGCCCAAATGCAAAAAAGTAAGAAAGAAAAGAAGAAAGGCCAAAAGCAACCGGTCCGACCGGAGGTGTTTATCCTAATCCTCCCTTTGCCGCACCTTCATATGCGTGACGCATCTGCTTATCTTTCCCTTCTTTTCTCTTGTTATCGAAATTGGTATGATAGGAGGACGGAAAGCAAGAGGGGGAAAATACTGGGTCCAATAGCTTACACGAAAAATGCAATCACGCTCAAAATCTAGGATTAGTTGAATCTTGAATTTCTTTTCGATTATACCTTATTTGATTTGACGTGCGCGTACTTAAGCGATTTTTTATAGTAGCAACGGCAAATTTCCGATGAGAGGATTTCATTGAACTTTTCTTTTTATAAAGGATTTAGAAATTGATCATACCAAACCAAAAAGTCTACCGGTCTATTACATTCTTTGTATAATACTTGGAAATTTCCACTAGGTTTTTCTTCTCGAAGAACTTACTAACCCGAGCCGAAGCAGTGAATTTTTTTTTTTTTTAAATAGCATAAGGACCCGATATAAAAATGATTTTCTTAAAAGTGCCTCGAAAACACTTATTAAGCAACTAAATAAATAAATAAAAAGTATTGCGACTCCCAATTCATTGATTGTCTTCATAATATACCTGATTATACATCGAAGATCAAAGATCCCCTTAATAAAAATATTTAACAAGTACCCAGGATGTTCATTAAAATGACCATAAATCAAAGTATAGGTTTGCTAATATCAAATACGAGTTCGAGTTCGAAAATATACCCTTACCTTTCCCGTACATGAATATGACACCCATACAATACAACATCACAATCAACGAAGGTGCCACCCGGTGATCATCCCTCCCCGCCCATTTCTTTATTGAAAATAAAATCAGCACATCATTTTTTTCCTACTTAGAAATTAACTTTGTTACTTTCTTCAGCATGTTTCTTTGCTTTTAATCTTATTGCATTTTGTAAGATTGGTTAACTGAATTCTCTAATATGATAATGTCAATTATTATTTTGTTGATGGTTGAGTAAGCTATTTTTTTGAAAATAGTGAAAATCCATACGATTTTTTTCCTTGATAACAAGAGTGAGCTATGTTACATAATCTCCTGTTTACTAATCTAATATAATCATATTCCCTAAACTTATATTTGACCCAAAAAAAAAAGGATTCACTTATTAATTACTAAAGAGCAAGAAAAGTATTCGGATACGTGCCTAGAAGAGCTAATACGATAACGTCTCGGCAGAGCAAACAAATTTTCTCCTCTTGTTTTTCATTGTCATCTCTGTGACGCACCCAAATGCTTAAATGGTCACCGTCTGGCCGGACAAAATCTCTCTCTCTCTATCGCTTGCTTCCTCAGCGCAGCAGCAACTTGCGATCGAATCGACCTCGAAGATATCCGAATACTTTTCTTGCTCTTCAATAATACTCTCTTTTAACTCTATTCAATCGATCACCGCCCGCCCACCTCCCCCCCAAGCCCGGGTCTAATTGATCGTTTCATGCATCATGCATCATAAGAAGTTTTTCCTCCCACTGAGTTGGATCGCTGGGCTGAGGTCGGTTGATCCTATTTTCTCGCGTGGATGGCGATTCTAAACAGTGTCTGTCGGTACGTTATTGGTCATGGAAGTTGCTATTTAGAACCCTTTACCTTGTTGTTTCCATCTTTCTCCTAGGCTATATGCTAGAGCTTCGCTGTTATGAATACTTAAGAAGTTACACCATCAGTTACAAGTTCCGCTTTCTCTCTTTCTCTCTGGCTCTGTCTTAGAGTGGAAGTCGGGGTAGTGGCTTATTGATACCGGGAAGGTTTCTATGTGGGGAGGGTTTAATACGAGTACCTTACGCGATGATCATTTAAAATGTCGTGGAATGTTTAAACCGAACATTCTGGGTCAACTGATGCTACAATGAAGGTTGAAAGGAGGGTGGACAAGGAGAGCTGTTGCTCTATGTATCTTCATTTCCAACTCCGTAATATGATGGCAAAAATGAAAACACGTGGATTAACACGACCGGTACCATTCATTCTAATTTTCTTCATCTAACATTCTCTTTCCGGTTTCTCTATGCAAAATCAATGGCAATGAGGATCAATTAATTTCTCAAATAGAAATCCAGTTGCTTAGGCTTTAGACTATCATGTGACCTCCAAGAGGCCTTCAAATTAGCAGCGCCTATTGAACGCAAAGAATGCCCGCTTGTGCTTTTTTCTGAACATCCACTGGTTTATTTTGTCTAATATGGACATTTTGTTTCCAATTAGATACCCAAATAGAAAGTCCTTTAGGCTTGAGAGTATATTAACATGTTCACATAGGCCAACAAGTATATCGCAATGATTATATATAATAAGTACCTGCCCAGTGCTTATGGTTTATCTGGTTATGTACTAGTTTTATATCAATTCAAGTGGATGTAGTTTTTACTTAATCATTGTTTTATGATGCACATAAAAGTGTACATTTGATTCAGTTTTTCATAATGCCCGACAAATGTAAAGTTGTAGAAATCTGAAATCATTGAAAAGAAAATCACAGTAGGCGCCATAGTGCGTAGACTAGGCTTATAGTATCTTTAGGCACTAATGTTGCAAGTATGATGGCTTGATATCATTGGGACGTAGAGTTAAAATTGAATTACCTTTGGCATTGACTAGGTTTGCCTGTTTCCTTTGTGCAGGCTGTTTTTGTGTACTGGTGGTATGATTTTTCTTGCTTGACTTTTATTATATGGAGAATTTGGAAGGACATGTCTTCATATGCAGGTGAGAATGTTGGATCGTGTGGCATCCACCTACATTAGTCTCTCCGTCTCTCTGAGAAATTCTCGTCTTAGTCCCCCTTTCAGTCATGTTTGAGTTGATAAATACAGGTGCTTAGGAGTTTATGCAGCCTTCTCTTCAGTTATATAGTCTTCATTTTACTTCATTTGGTAGTCATGTTTAGTTAGATGTCGATGACTAGTTTTGGCTTAGTCATAGCGTTCGCTATATGCATTCTGAACTGCAAATGACGATGCAGGCCCTTTTTTGATTTATCAGGTGATTGAAGAAGCTACCTAATTTGATTGTGTGATCCCATCTTCTGGACTTTCTGGTGCCCTGCTTCCTTGGAGTACTTTTCGATGGTCTGGTGCCCATAGAGGCCGAAGGAGGAGAAACTGGCTAGCGAACACAGAGTGTCGAATGAACACTGTGTAGAGCCATCCTCTCTGAGCAATGCCTTCCATGGCCGAGGAGAAGATAGATTCATCGCGAGGTTAGCGTTTCTCTACACGATGGGTCATAGATAACTTACTATGGCGGAAGAAGAAGAAGAAATAGTCCCGTCGCTACTGAGTTTGTGCCAGGAAGCGAAGAGGGAGGACTCTGCGAGAGGTTACAAGTAGCTCGGCCCATGGGTGAGCTCCACGTGGGTTCTGGTTTCTTGATCTGCTGTGGTCAGGCCCAATCAAGAGGTGCCACGGCATGGCGGGCGCGCGGGGCGGGGCGGGGGCGGGGCGCACATCAGATCGCTTTGAACTTTTCTTTATTGTGTGAGCAGTTCTAGGACGAAATAAGACCTGAATGAGCTTTTTATCCTGGTTAAATTCAAAGGATCAACACGCTTGGATCATAATGATTAAAGACAGTGGAAAAGCCGAGAATGATCAGTGTTATCTAAGATCACAAAGTTGAATCTTGAATGTCCAAACATCCCGGTATGCCTCGAAACAACTACGACAGATTGTTAAGAAGCTGGAAGTTAAGATTATTAAACTTAGGATATATTAGGAGTTACTAGGAAAAATTCGAACTTACCAGTGATGAAATGCTCCTATTATGTTTTTTCGGTTCTAATCATGTGCTCGTAGAATGGACTAAAAAAATAGCCCAGTAACCTTGATTTGAGGAAGACATGGAAGGTGGAGTCATTGAATCCGAAGGATGTCACCTGTTGGAACGAAAAAGCAAATCGGATTTGGATCTACGGCATGGTAAAGCTACCAAAAAACATAACCGACAACTGACTAGTCTTTTAACAGCTTTTTACACAAACCACTTAGCAAGTTCCCCCTAATCCTAGACTAGCACACAACAAATTTAAGCACAATTGCTTTGTACATAAGCAATAAAACCTAATGGCAATAGCCTAACAACCTCAACCATTTGCCAAGCTATGGCAAAGTCCACTCATTTGCAAAGTGAAAATGAGAAATGATATTATATCACCAGCTTTTTTTGGGCCTAAAAAGACAATGACAAGCCAGAGTCCTTATAGTCTCGAAAAATTCAATTGCCCGCACGTTCTACCACATGACAAGTTCTTCTAAATTTGTGGCGTCATCGTGGACCGCTTAGGACTCGACTTAACTTTTCCACAGGGTTCTAGTTATACATTACTACTGTCCGCTATTCGAAGGAAAGCCTGTTACAATGAGTATGAGGATTTTACTGACTAGCTCTAGTCCTTCAGATCTGCATGCACTCCTATGGAAGTTTCATTTATTGCGAAGACACTCTCCCGTAGTGTTGAGGACTGGGAGTTAGCAGCCCTTTAACAAGAAGTGGAATAATGCTTACTCGGTGTTCTCCCTATTGGAGGGCCTTGTGAGATACAATTGAGTTTCCAATGTGTGATTGACTTTTGTATCGGTGTGATCATTAATTCAAAATGAAGGGACCTGATGTTGTGAGACGAGATAGTTATCACCCTTTATGGAGGTGCATATGGTCTTGATTGTAGGATCTATAAAATTGTCAAGCCATGACTTCTCAAAACATTGTTCGTCAGATTTTGGCTAAACTAATTTTGCAGCAGCGTTTTCTCTTAGCTTGACGATGGTTGTATCCAGGAAGTCCAGTTGACTATGTTCACAAGGCTCCGCTTTTCTAGGAGTTTCTCCATTTGTTTGTATTAGTAAACACACATACTTGAAGAAAAGATTAGCGATCACCCTGGCTCTGCTGGTGGACTTTTTGGTGGTTGTTTTGTCAATATTGGAGAGACACGTACTTAATACTACGTGCTTCTCATGGAGAATAGATGTACCAATCTTACGGGGAATGAAAATGTGAGCAGTATTTGGAAATTTTGTTATACCTTATGTAACTTGTGATGAGTTTGTTAATTCCATTATCAGGTTACTCAACAGCTTACTTCTCCAAGAAATGAAAAATAGTTACTGTCGCGACCTTCCCCCGGGGGAGGGAACGGGTTTAGGGGTACTGCCTAAAGGACGGGCTTATGGCCCATGATTAGATGCGCAGCTTCCTGACTCATATCCCACGTGACGTTGGGATATTCTTAAAAATTTCGCAAAAATAAGTCGCCACTAGTCTATTGGGGTTGGCTAGAAACCAAGTGAGGTATGAGAGTATACCTCACTTCCCACACAATCAGAGAATCTAGAGTTGATCACTTGATTATACTAATTAACTAATTAGTGTCATTTCGGTACCTAATCTCGTTTATTTTAAGAATAAAGATTTTTGTCAGGTAATTTGGATTGATTTCACACTTATTTATTAACACGTGAGGTAATCATGTGGGTGCGTAACAATTAACAACCAAGATCTTAATTGCAATAAATTGAGCACATGATTAAACATAATTAAATATGCAAATTAAACATGCGGTATAATTAATATACGAGCAAATAAAAGCCTAATTACACTAAGAATACAAGATATGGCAATTCCTAACTAAACCCTACATTTTTTAAATTTTCGAAATTTTTAGATTTTTTAAAATTTAAATTTAATTTTTTTTTTGGGGCGAACCGGGTCGGGTCCGGTCTGAACATAGGCTGCTATGGACTTTGCGGGCTTGGACTGGGAACATGAATTGGGCTCTATTAAAACAAACCCCCATTTTAGTAATGGACTCTCAAAGACACCCTTCATGAAAATTTAAACCCAGCTCAAACTTTCCTAAATTAAGCCCAGCCCAAGTCCACCTAACTTAAACCAAACCCAAATCTACTGAAACAAAACCTGAGGCCCATCTTCTCATCAGCTTTTCACGAACGTCTGCACCAGCACCAGGCCTATTTTCCTAATTTTCTTTTATCCTCTCTCAGCCTTCCGACGTCTCAACTCCCCTGCGACGTCCTTTACCGAAGCCTCCCACCGATGAACTCCACCTTGGAATTTCGCCCCACGGACCCACGGCAGAACTTTAAACGAATCGACGACAACACCCAACGTTGCCGGCCGTCACCAAGCCATCTTGGCTCACCACTGCAAAACCAAATTCGCTTCCAACGTCTACCATCACGCCAGCCGCCACCACTCAACAGGTTCAAAGAAAAATACGCAGCGTATCTCGAACGAAATGCAAAGATGCAGTGATTTCATTGCTCGTGAAAATCGAGCTTAACAACTAATAAGCGCACGAACCGCATTAAGTGGTACCTTCGCATTCGAGCAAAAATAGGGGCCATTTCTTAAACAATTCTCTCAGAAACATTTCATCGAGCAAGTCTTAGGCGTTCGACTAAAAGTGATATGGCATACGGATGAACCACCACTTCGGTATCTAGCTCGTCCTACGACATCTCAAGTCGATGAAAATATGTCAAACAGATCCATGGTACGCTTTCACGGAAACAAACAAAACCTCGGGCTCATTCTAAAGAGAGGTCATAAACCCCACCCGAGACTCTAGCTCGCGTCTAGACGCAAAAGAGAACCGCAAGTGACGCTCAAACTCGACAAAAGGAACGGCTCGTTCAAACAAAGCATGCTCGTGGACCAAGAAAAACGAGACCCAGCTATCGTTTCGATTCCGTTTTTAAATAAAACCGAGCAACGGAGTTCCCAGAGAGACCCGGGGACGTCCCTACCCGGCTCGGCGACGACGGCCAGAAGGCGAGCCCGAAGCGAAACGAGCTATGGTCGGCCGCCTCGATGTCGCGCCGAGCCAGGATCCTCGGGATAAAAAATGGATCAGACCCAAAGAAAACTCACCGGGGATTCGGGTGCCGGGGAATAGGTAGCCGCGAGCTCAAGGGTGTTGGCTGGAGATCTTGGAAATGGCGGGGTAACACTTGTCCGAGAACGAAGTTCGGCTTCTGGGTCTCGCTTTCTCTCAGTCTATCGTCCGCTCACTCTCGGTTCTCTCTCCGCTTCACCCTTTGCTCTCTCTTGGATCTCGCTCTCCCTGGTGCTCTCTCCGTCTCCAGCATCCCCCTCCGTTCCACCCCTGTTCTGTCTCGTCCTTTCTCTTCTGCAGGTCCGCCCTTTTAGGCACGCATGGCCTCTGCAGCTGCCAGCTTGCCGGCCGGACTGGCCCCGACCCGCGGATCACGCCGCCCGCCTGCAACCCCAATCCCCTGTTCTCTGTCGTTGCTCCCCTTTTTTGCTCTCTCTCTTCGATCCCCGCCTTTTTCTTTCTGCGCCTGCACCTTGCTTTTCTACAGGTTTTCTTTTATTATAATTCTTTTTGCAGGCTCCGCGCGCGAAGATGGACAGGAGGAGGAAGAAGCCGGCATGGGCCAGGCCGAAGGGAAGAAGGGCCGGGCCCATGCGGGGAAGGAAAGAAAAAGGAGGGCCGGGCCAAGGCGGGATCCGGCCTGACCCGGCCCCTTCCACGTTGTCTCTTTTCTTTTCCTTTTTTTTTTTTTTTAATTAATTTCTTTTGATAAATTCTTAATTAATTTTTTTTTCTTTTTGATGACGAATTTTTTGGAAAAAATTAAGGAAAGACCATTCAATGTGCAATGCAATAGTGAAAACACAATACCTTTATGATGATTTTTTTGGCGACTAATTCCTAACTTTTAAAGCTATTAAGTCTTAAGTAAAATGGCGAAATTTATGTGTCAACATTCACTAAATCAAAATATTACACAGTAAACCTTGATTCACTCATAACTAAAACAGCTAGGGTTTTTTAGTGTGGCTTGGCGTTCTCTAATATTTATACTTTTTTTTGTCTTGGTATTCTGTTCCTTAATGTTAATGAATTAATGAGCCCTCTTTGTGTGGCTGTATGCACTTCTAGCTCTCCATTTGTCCATTATCTGTTGCATGAACTATCAGGAAGAAAATGTTACAGCATTACGTAATTTTCTCTTCTTTGAGCTTCATAGTTATATGGAAACTACCTTGACATCTTTTAGGGGGAAACAAGCGAAGAAAAGAATGCTGCCGTGTCTCTTTACAATTTTTTTTTTTTTTTTGCATGGCGAGCTGAGACTGTGAAACAAGAGTTAACTCCTCGTTTAGAGCTGGATCCAGTTTGGGCTACTGTAAAGAAAGAAATGGACCACTGTTTATTGATATTGAATATGCTGTATTTCTGATGCTTTTGCATTGCAAACGGTCTTATGTTATGCTCGAGATGTCTCGGGAAGTCATGTACCGTTTGTCATCTTCTTTCTTCCTCTCAGCCTTCTTTCTGCGTGCGTATCTTTTTTATTTTCATAATCGCATTGGTTTTCTTGTCTTGTCTTTTACGTTTTGGGGATATTATGTACCGATTATCGTTTCTCTGTGCGATTCGTGATAACTTACCATCGCGACTCCGAGCGAAGAAGTTCCGTCGCTAGTGAGTTTGTACCGGGAAGATGGAGGAATTTGCAAGAGGTTACACGTAGCTCGGGCCAATGGATGAGCTCTGCGTGGGCTCTGGTTTGTTGACCCGCCACGATAAGATCCAATCGAGAGGTGCCATGGCATGGCAGCGGGCACGTCAGATCGCTTTGAACTTTTATTAATTGTGCAAGCAGTTCCGGGACCAAACAAAACCCGGACAAGCTTCTCAGCACGCTTGGATCATGATGATTAAAGACAGTGGAAAAGCCGAGGTTATTGAGAATGACCAGTGTTTTTTAAGATCGGAAAGTTGAATCTTGAATGCCCAAAGATGCCGATTCTCTATTTTTGGGAAACATATGCCTCGAAACAACCTTGACGGATCCTTAAGAAGTTGGAAATTAATAGTATTAACCTAGGATACATCAAGAGTCACTAGAAAAATCCAAAATTACCAACGATGAAATTCTCTTGTTATCTTTATCGGTTTTAATAGTGCGCTAGCAGAATGAACTAAAAATAGCCCATTAACCTTGAAAGGTAGAGTCATTGAACCCATTGGATCCATGTTACTAGTAGCTAACTAGTCTTTTAGCAGCTTTTTCCCTAGGCTAGCACACAATAGCACACAATAAACTTGAGCATGACAGTTTCTACATAAGCAATAAAACCCAATTGCAAAATCCTAACCAATTCAATCCTTTAGCAAGTTATGGCAAAGTCCACTCAATTAGCAAAAGTGAAAACAAGAAATGATATCATGCCACATGCTTTTTTCTTGGCCTAAAAAGAGAATGATAGGTCAGAGTCCTCACAGACTAAAAAAATTCAATCACCCACGTGTTCTATCACTGGACATATTGGGAAGAAAAGTTCTTTTAAATTTGCTGCGTCATCGTGGACCACTTAGGATTGAGGGTTGTATTGTAGCGGTAGTGGGATCGAGTCTCGTTGCTCCACTACTGGAAGGCCGAGTAGAGAAGTCATAATCCAAGTCTTCCGGAACTTCCTCAATGCCCTCTAATGCCATGATGACCTTGGACATGGGAGGCCTCTTTTTATAGTCTCCTTGTAGGCACCATGCAGCAATCCTCATCATATTCACAGCATGCGGTCCATTTAGTTGCATGTCTTTGTTAGACTTATCCACAATGTCCAGTAATCGTTCTTCTTCTGCCTTTTTCTTAAAAAGGCTAAGCAAATACATGTCTTCTTCATCTACAGAGCGATCGAAGATTTTTCTCCCACACAATATCTCGAAGATAACCACGCCAAAGCTGTACACATCGACCTTTACAGTAATTGCTGCGGTTGCTGCGGTTGCTGCACTCCGCAATTCAGGGGCCATATAACCAGGAGTTCCTCCTACGGTTGTGTCGATTTGGCTTTGGTCCTTGTCTATCAACTTGGATAACCCAAAATCAGCAACCTTAGCATTGAAATTTCCATCCAAGAGGATATTTTGGGGTTTAATGTCTAAGTGAAGTATCTTCTTTCTGCAATCTTCATGAAGATATTTAAGTCCTTTTGCTATATCGAGAATGATCTTCTTCCTTTGTTGCCAGTCGAGAGCACGTTCACTGGATCTATGAAAGATCCATCCATCTAAAGACCCATTCGACATGTACTCATAGATAAGGAGCTTGTGGGATTTCTCATCGCAAAATCCCACGAGTGTCACCAAGTTCATGTGATGGAGGCTGCCAATAGTCTCAACTTCGGCTTGAAAGGATTTCTTAACTTGGCCAAGATTCTTAAGGCGTTTTACTGCAACTTTTGTGCCATCCCTTAGAGTACCTTTGAAAACAGAAGCAAAACCGCCTTCGCCAAGCTTTTTACTAAATTCTTTTGTGATGGTTTTTAGATCGTCATACGAGAAACTAGTGGGCATTCCAGGTACATGATCAAGGTAAGCCTCCTCTGCTTGATTATCATCTTGATCAGGGTGAGCCTCCTCTGCTTGATTATCATCTCTCTTTTGAACAAACAAAACTATGGCTACAATCAAAATCATCATGGCAAAGAGAGCTCCTAGGCTGGACCCGAGTATGACAGGGAGACGGTTGCTCGTATGATTACCAACTGGAGGAATAGGAGCACCATTGGCCACATTTTGCACTTTAAGGTAAGCAATAGAATTATAGGAAGTAGAATTATAGGAAAACCTTTTCTGGGCAATGTTAATAAGTGAAAACACCTGAGTTGGTAGGTAACAATTGCCGCTAGTGCGCTCTGATTCATACCAAAATATAGCTGCTTTGCACGAACAATTCTTTGCACATGCCTCTTTACAACTTGAAGCACTTATGTCCATGAGATCTTCAGTGAGACTGAAATACTTGAGACCGAAATACGTGACATTTTCGAGCTCCAGAAGACTTTGATTTTTTGAAGCCCCACAAGATAATGGAACATTCTCAAAACACCCAAGATTAGGCTTCGTATCATTTACTTGCTGGAAATAGCTCGTCCCCCACTTGAAGCCGGACAACTACATTGCCCATCGGAGCAAATTCCATATCGCCCACACACTGTTGGATAGTCACAGTCGCTGCTGAGTTCCTTTTCAAAAAGATCGGCCACTTCTAGCCACCCAGATCCCATAAACTCATACAATCTCAAATGCCCATCCGAGCACAGCTTCATGTATTGAGTAGAAGAAGCTTGAGGAACTGAAATAAAGATCCCATTTGAGGTAGAATTTGAGAACCAAGATAAGCTTCCATTTACAAACTCAACATATAAAATCTCGGGAAATTCTTTATACAGATCTGGAGTACCCTTGAAATAGATCTGAGGAGGATTAGTCTCCAGTTGAGCTATTAAAGAAATGCTATTAAGGGAAAGCGTAATCATGCCGTCAACGGACCAATTTGTCTCAGAAACACTCGCCATCAATCTTTGCCCCTTCTCCAACTTTTGTCCGAGGACAAGCGAGTCAGTTGGCTCATCATGAGATTGCCAAACAGTCATATTGTCCTTATCAACCAACACGAGGTTCCCCGAATCTGTCAAGTTCAAGCGTACAACGGACTTTCCAGAAGTATTTGTGGACCAAGCAACCATATTATCAACATCTGTCAACACCAAGCCATCGGGCGAGAGCTCGAACGTCGCTCCGTCCTTTACGGGATTGTTTCGATTGGTAGACCACACTACTTGTGGACTAGGGGAACGAGCAGGTATGCCGCTATCAGTGTGAACTGCGACGATGCAAATAGCAAAGAGGTAAGTGGTACAGTTACCATTACAGTAGAAGCCGCCGACGTAGCCAAGGCTAGAACCTCCTATGCCTCGGAGTAGAATTGTCCGCATGAGCGATCCATCTGCATAGAGATATAACCTAACAGGTGGCACGGTATTCACCCATCGAGTTGAAATCGCGGCGGTTGCGTATTCTTCATATTGAACTTGAGCGTCAATGAAGTTTGAGAATGATGATAGAAACATCAAGGAAAAGGAAAGGAAGAAGGAAGGGAGACCGCAAAGTAAAACCATGGCCCGCAGTCAAACTTTGAGCAGAGAGATGATTGAGAAATGGAAGAGAGGAGGGGAGAAGATGCAATTTTCTTTTTTTGGGTGGTTTGGGTTGGAAGAAGAGACTTGCATCTCGTCAAACAACAAAAGAAGTACGCGTCTTTGCCCAGACGCGGCACAAGTTGGAAAGAAAAAGAAGAAAGGCCAAAAACAGCTTGTCCTCCCGGTGGTGGTCGTCCTGATATTCCCTCTGTACACCTGCATGTGCGTGCCGCATCTGCCTATCTTTTCTCTTCTTTATTCTTCTTTCCTCTCATACTCCGTACGATACGATGACGAAAAAGAAAAATACCGTGTCCAAAATCTTAAACGAAAAATGCCATCAAGCTTTAAACTTTTCGTTGGTTTAGTTGAATCTCGAAATTTTTTGTTAGAAAGATTATCAGAAAATGCTTTTGATTATACCCGTTTTTCTTTGTTATACGCACACTAAAGTGGTTTTTTTAATAATAACAATGACAAATTTCCCGTGGGAGGATCTCGTTGAACTTTTCTATTCATGAAAAGTTTAGAAATCGATCGTACTAAAGCAAAAAGTTTACCTGTCATTGCATTTTTTGTTTGCATGATACTTGAAAATTTCCACTAGATTTTTTCCTTCCAAAGAACTTTCTAATATGAGGTAAAGCAGTGAAGTATCTTTAAGAAGTGTAAAGATCCGATTTTTAAAGGATTTACTTAAAAAGTGCCTTGAAAACACTTATTAAGGAACGAAGTAAGAAAATATTACGATTCTCAACACATCAATTGTCACCGTAATGTACCCGATTACATATCAAAGATCAAAGATCCCCTTAACAAAAATATTTAATAAGTGCCCAAGATACTCATCAAAATGGCCATAAATCAAAATAAAGTTTGCCGATATCAAATACGAGCCGAAGTTCGAAAATGTGTCCTCATCTTTGCCATACATGAATATGACATCCATACGATACACATCACAATCAATAGAGGAGCCACCGGGGATCGCCTCTCCCCACCCATTTCTTTATAATAAAATAAAATAAAATAAAGAATAGACTCATCATTTTTTTCCTGCTCATAAAATAACTCTGTTACTTTCTTCATCATGCTTTTTCGTATTTTATTTTATAGTGTTTTCCAAGACTGGCTAACCCAATTCTCTAATATCGTAACGTCAATTATTAAGGGGATCTTTGATCTTTAACCGACGGTACTCTCTCCCCCGCAGGAGCTCTACTAACACGCTTTGATCGATCGTTGCCCTTGAGATTGTCGGTGTTCTCTTTTCGGTTTGCGTGTTCATATGGTTGCGTAGTCCGTCCGATCATGATAGCGTGCCGCGGAATTCTCGATTATCCGGCTCCGATCACTTGTGAGAAAAAGTTATTTTTTTTATCGATTCTATCTACTCCTATTCTAACTCCTCTCAGATTTTTGAAGTCGAAATCTACACTTGAAATTAATTCGTCCTCACCCCAATACCTCCTGAGAAAGTGGGGATTCGAATCTTCCACCTCCCCATTTTATGTTAGAATGGTGGTCACTGGGACAAACTCCGGTGGTTATTGTGAGAAAAAGTCGGGTGATACCTTTTTCGATCCTTTTGAAATCGAGGGATCTCCGGTCGTTTTGCGGTGGTTCGTTTCTAACTGTCGCGTTTACCTCATTTTTGTAATTTTGTGCGCGAATCGCGGCTTGAATCGCGAGGAATCCGGTGACGTGAACCGCGGGGATGTGTAAATTTGGGCTTTTGGATGTGAGGAGTTGGTTCATTTGTCCGTATCCTGGCTTTATGTCTCCCCCTGCCTCCCTTTAATTGACTGTTTCCCGCGTCATAAGAAGTTCTTCCTCCCACAGGGTTGGTGATCGCTGGGCTGAGGTCGGTTGATCCTGATTTTACTGCGAGGATGGAGATTATAAACGGTGCCGGTACTTATCGGTCATAGAAGTTGCTATTTAGAACCCTTTATCTTGTTATTTTCGTCTTTCTCCTAGGCTACATGCTAGAGCTTTACTGTTATGAATACTTAAGAAGCTCCACCATCAGTTACAAGATCCTTGCCTCTCTCTCTCTCTCTCTCTTTGGCTCTGTCTTTGTGCTGTAGTCAGGGTGGGGGATTATTGATACTGGGGAAGGTTTCTACGTGGGGAGGGTTTAACTGAATATCATTGGGACCTAGAGTTAAATTGAATATCCTTTGGCATCGACTAGGTTTGCCTGTTTCTGTTTTGCAGGTTTTGTCGGGCACGGGTGGTATGATTTTTCTTGCTTGACTTTTATTATATAGAGAATTTGGAAGGACATGTCTTCATGTGCAGGTAAGGGTTGTTGGATCTAGGGGTGTGCAACCGGTCCGGGTCAACCCGGTTCCCGGATCGGCCCACCCGGAAAACAGGGTCGGGAACCGGTTCCGGTTGAAACCGGTCCGGGAACCGGTTCCCAAATATCAGACCCTGTTTGAACTGGTCCGGGAACCGGTTCCGAGGGATTACCCACCCGGGAACCGGATCGCCCGGACCGGTTTTGGAACCGGTTGGAGAACTGGTTTGGGAACCGGTTTGAAGCCCCCAAAACACACGAGCAAAAGAAAACCTAATCTGCTGTTTGTGTCTTTCTCTTCTCCTTTCCTTTATCTCTGCAGAAACGAAATCCCTAAATCGCGAAGCACCCAAGCACCGACGCCGCTCTGCCGCTCTCGTCAGTCGTCACCGCCCTCGCGCTCGCACCACCGCCGCCATTCCGCCGGTCATCTGAAGCTTTGCTGAGCCGCTGACCCCCGCCGAGCTCCACTGGTTTTGCCCGCGAAGTCGCTGAGCCCCGCCGAGCTCGCACCTGAGCAGTGACGCCGCCTCCGTTCGATCGCCTCATCCCACCTCGCTGCATTGTTGCCTCGCCGACGCCCTTGATCGACAAATCTCCGTTCGATCGCCCCTCGCCGCGAAGTCGGCGACCCCCGCAAATCTCGCGTTCGCAAATCTCCCCTGGCTGCGATCTACCGACGCCCGAACGAGCGCCCCCCCCGCTGCTCGGCGACACCAGTGAAGCCGCGTCCCACCGAGCCCCCTTGCTGCAGTACCTATTTGTCTCTCATCTTGTCACATTTGGTCAATACAGAAGCTATATTTAGAATATCGATTTTATGGTTAACAACAGCTTGTTGTTTTAAATCAGATTTGGGAGTGCTTCGTTACGTTTTTACGGGATCCAAGCCATTCGAATCTCGATTGTGCTGTCCATCGGGTAACATTAGTCATTTTGTATTATTTTTCACACTAGCATTATTTCTGTCCTTAAATCTGCATCCAACTGTTGCTGTCTTCCTTGATCTTGTCTCGCATTCACAACACACTTTTAAGCATTTCATCAGCATCAATAGAGTTTACGGCAGGAAGAGCGTCCTGCTTATCAAGCTTCTTCATGACAGAATTGGCAGAGTTAATATCACTAGAGTTAAGCTCAGTGAAACGAGGGAGAGAAAACACTAGTGGGATTAGTTAGGGATAGGGACGAGTCTCTTTGCTAATGATGATGATGATGATGAATTTCATCTGCCGTTCGATTGAGGTAATGGACTGTTCTTTGCATCAACGAGTTTTCTCAACCATTGCCCACCAAACTCCCAACCATTTTCGGTGAATGCATAGGATGTCCCCGACCATTACTAGCAACCTCAATCATGTAGAAGCTGCCGTAATCGAGCTCCACAAGGACCCCCACTTTTATGCTCTCCTTGAGGAACACGATGATAAACGACGGACTTGCTTTACAAACGTATCTATTCCAAGTCCCACATCATTTGAGAATCAATTCAATGGATAGGCTTCACAACACTAGCATCTTTTGCTTGTATTTCATGATCGAGATTCCCCCACGCTTGATGTTAAATTAGTTGTCGTCCATGAGTTTGAGGCATCGACCGACCTCCATGATCAGAGGCCAAAATGCAGATTTCTAATCGATGGGTGACAACTAGGCCCAAGGTCCCCTGCGATTTGTGAACTCCGCCGTGCTATTTACGTGGGGAGTACCGATAGTTGCGAGGCACGAGGGCTGGTTAGGTCTTGGGTACGATCCTTCGAGGTACATTGTGAAACCCTCGACGTAGATAATTTATGTTTGGTGTGCAGATTGTAACAGTTCGAGTCCTAGAAGCGAGTTGCAGTTTTTCTAGTTGAATGATGAAAGATTGAGAAAGAAATGAAGAGAGAGGGAGGTCGCACGAATTTAAATGTAGATTAATGCTCGCACTTTTGTAATTGATACTTCTATCTACTTTTTATTTTTCTATGCTAATACCGGTATAATCTTCTTGCTTAGTGCTTACATGTATCTTTTGATTCATATTAATGGATTGATGTTGCAATTTCATGATCGGGGCAAATCATTTTTGTCAAGTAAAGGCATTTAAATACTTTTTGACTGATTTCGGGATGCAAATTCAGAAACTTCTTATTCATTTTAAAGCGCTTAAGAAGAAAATAAATTCTTAAGCGTTTTTTTTCTGTTTCTTCAAAACCTCCTAACCGCTAAACCAAAGTTGCGGCGATTGCTTGATTCCTTAGCATTTGCTTGATGATTCAATTCCTTGTCAAGTGAAGTTAGTGGTCTATGTAACTTTCTGTAGTTGGTCTAGGTAACTTTTGGTACCTTTAAAGATTGCATCAATTTCACTTGCCCAAAAAGCAAAGAAAAAGATTGAATCCTGTTACACTGTGTTACCTGATTGGTTTGGGGAGTCTGAAACTTGAACACACACTGTTCTTGACATTGATCTCCTAAAAAAGATGGGGTTGTATTGTCTTTTGCCTCTAGTTGTGGATTTTTTTTTTTAATGTGTACTTGGATATATCAAAGAAGTAGCTACATTACTTATACTTGTCCTCGTTGTATGAAGACATGAGAGGAGAGAAAATCTGCCAGACAATGCAAGTTTCTCCCAACTTTATGGTTTGTATATGCATATATGAAGCTATTTTTTGTGATAATTGCTCTTTCATGCATCCCTTCAGTACAGTACTTTGTCAAATTGGTTATGAATGTTTTTTTCAAGAGGAGTCTAAATTTTATACATGTTCCCAATGAGTTTGGTCGAAGGATGTACTTGGTTCGGCCTTTTTGTTTAAGCGGATAACTTATCTAGAATTGTTTTCTAAGGTTAATTTTTATGCAAAACAGGGTCCAATGAAGCAGGGGTCAACCCCGTTCCCGGACCGGAAAAACAGGGTGGGCCGGGAACGGGGTCCCAATGAAAACATGGTAGGGAGCGAGTCCCAAAAAAATGAGAGCTAGGTTATAACGGGGTAGGGAACAGGGTCAGGTCAGAGCCCTACCCACCCCTGGACCCGCTCACCCCTAGTTGGATCATGTGGCATCCACCTACATGAGTCTCTCTCTCTCTCTCTCTCTCTCTCTCTCTCTCTCTCTCTCTCTCTCTGTCTGTGAGAAAGTCTTGTCTGAGTCCCCTTTTCAGTCATGTTTGAATTCATAGATACAGGTGCTTAAAACAGGTAATTATTTTAAAGGGCCTTTGTTTAGTTAGAGGTTGATGACTAGCTTAGTCATGGCCTTTGCTATATACATTCTGAACTGCCAATGGCGATGCAGGCCCTTTTTTAATTTGTCAGGTGATTGGAGAAGCTGCCCAAATGGATTTGTGTGATCCCATCTTCTGGACTTTATGGTGCCCTGCTTCCTTGGAGTGTTTTTCAATGGTCTGGTTCCTGGGATATCAATTGATCTTTATCGTAGTTCCGATTTCCTCTGATCAAGTCGCCTTCGGACGTGAGCTCCAACGTCGCCCTGATCTTTACGGGCTTGTTTCGATCGGCAGACCACACTATTTGTGAAATGACGTAATCAACAATTAAGCAAAATAAGAAAATTGCACAAGAAGTCCTGTCAATAATGTGAATGGGATGCACTGACGTACTTTCGTTGAATAGCATGTGAATTGCCTAAATCATTCAAAGCGTGATTAGCGGGTGTCTTTTCCCCATCGTTATCCCATTAAATAATTATCTACTCCGTACACTTCTTTCCACCCTATCAAAAAGCAAGAAGAGAGTCGCAAGTCTTTCTTTAATTTTTTTTTTTTTTTTATTTTTTTGGGCGTGATTTGGGATGGAAGAAGAGACTTGCAACTCGTCAAACAACAAGTGAAGTCCGCGTCGTTGCCCATGTGCAACAAAAGTAAGAAAGACAAGAAGAAAGGCCAAAAGCAACCGGCCCCGACCGGTGGTGTTTATCCTAATATTCCCTTTGCACACCTGCATATGCGTGATGCAATGATGCATCTGCCTATCTTTCTTCTTCTTTTCTCTTGTACTCGAAATTGGTACAATACGAGGACGGAAGACGAGAAAGGGGAAAAATACTGAGTACAATATCTTACACGAAAAATGCAATCACGCTCAAAATTGAGGATTAGTTGAATCTTGAAATTTTTTTAATTGGAAAGTGTATCAGAGTTTTTTTTTCAGTTATACCTTATTTGATTCAACATACGCTACTTAAACAGTTTTTTACAGAAACAATGGCAAATTTACGATGGAAGGATTTCGTAATATTTTTCTCTTTATACAAGATTTAGAAATTGATCATACCAAACCGAGGGTTTATTGATCGATTGCTTTTTTTGCATAATACTTGGAAAAATCCAGTAGGTTTTCCCTTCAAAAGAACTTATTAATCCAAGCCGAAGTATCGAAGTGTCTTAAAAAAGTATAAAGACCCGAGATAAATAATATTTACTTAAAAAGTCATTAAGCGACTAAATAAGAAAATATTGCAACTCCTAATACATTGATTGTCATTGTAATATACCCAACTATACATTGATGGTGAAAATCCCCTTAGTAAAAACATTTAACAGGTGTTCGGGATATTCATTAAAATGGCCATAAATCGAAATAAAGTTTGCTTTATATCAAATACAAGTTAATAATTGCATATCTTGCTTATTTTTTTAAGCTATAGTGGCAATCTTCATTCGCGATCCTTGATTTTGTGGTTATGTTGTTATTTGTTCATGTTAAAAACCATGGCTCAATTCTCGATGGATTGTGGCAGTCCTTGCTAGAACTTGAAGCTCTGGCCTTGGAATCAAGTTAGAAGGTTCCCAGACTGAGGATTTCATGTCTTGTTTTGTATAGTGAAAATATGTTTTGCTCCCAAGGCTTGTTTTTCATTTACGTTTATCCTTTCAAAGTTATATTTTGTCACTCCAATGCCTACAATCCTAAATTTAAACTCATTCGAAGCAGGGGATTGTCTTGAAGCATGCATTGCACCATTGCCTCAAAATGATGAAAGATGATTGTCTAGAGAAATTATTGAACTCGAATCGGTGGACCCAAATCCAAGAAAGAAATTTTCTTCCGATGAAGCTTCACCCCGATGACTTTCCTATTTATTTAAATATATTAGATCGAATTCTTCCTTGAGGATCTGTCTCTAAGAATAACTAGTGTTAATACTATTAAAAATCCCAAATTGATACTCTCATGACACCTTTATCCCAAATTAGCTTTCGTCTCACAAAATCCTAAGCTAGCACTCCATGACCCATCTATCCTAAATTGATTTTTCGTGTTACAAAAGATACGAAATTGGTATCTCTAACACAAATCTACCATCTATTAATAGTAAGTTTAATATTATGTTAAAATGCATATATGTCAACACAAACGGTAGATAAATGCAAGATGAATCTAACATGAAGGATGACAAATTCGGCGTGAAAAATCTTCACATTTTACAGAAGGAAGATTGGATTAGGAGTAACATTTGGGGTCTTTTATGAGACAAAATGAGTTTAGGGTAAATATATCATTAGGTATTAGTTTGGGATTTTATGTGAGATGAAAATTAATTTTGGGTGAATTGTCATAGTGTATGTGGTTTGGGTTTCTTGTAAAGCAAAATTAGTTTATGCAAATGTGTCATGGAGTGCAAAATTTTTAATTCTGAATGGAATTATCCCGGAACTCTAAATTGGAATGGATTGATCCCTCCCCATTCTGGGACTTCTTTTTTGCACTCTCCGGTCATTTTTCTTTCAACCAAAATTTGTACTTTGCCTCATTGAATAAATCGAGTTTTGTTATAAAAAAAAAAGGAAAAGAAATTAGTTTTGATGAGTTTTAATGTTGCAAATTAGCAATTATTGAAAATTTTTATGTGACATCCGGATTTCGCCGGACCTCGAGTACGTAGCAGTTCGTGACAGGTCGACGAATTTGTCATCGGACTATGTCGTTAGCACCACTTGTGGATACCGTTTTGTCATTACCATCGCCAAACCGAGACGTCACGTTTCGTGATGATCTTATGACGTACCCTCATAGTCATGCCTTTGTCACGACGAGACGATCCAATCATCAAATAACTTATAGTCTCGTTGGAAATTTCCTTACATAACACTACACGTGAGACCGAGGTTCATTCTAAATAACACATTGCCAAGCTATTTTTCGTGAAGACTTCCGCCGTCCCTCACGTGTACGTGCAAGACAGGAGGATCGGAGGTCTTTTTCAGCTCACGTCTACGCCGGAACGAAGCCCACAGCCGCGCCATGCATCTCCCATGCATACGTCTATTAAGGAGTCAACAAAATGGGAAGGTGGACTCCAATTTCTGCAGCTACGTGGAACCATGCGGCCACGTTAAACAGCCCCCTCCTCCATGCAGCAAATGAAGACCGTCGACTTCCGTTGCTGCAGCCACGCTTTCCCTCTCTTGGATGACTCAAGCAACGACCACGTAACTCCTCCTTTCGGTGGGACAGCTGCGCCAAGAGGACTGTCCAGCGGAAGCCACGCATCAACAACCCTTTTGCGCTGGCGATGGAGAACCGAACGATGGCCACGTTCTCACCCAGCTGTCTTCGCCTCTTGCTGCCACCAAATGGAGAAGATTGTTGACCGAATCAGTCAACCATCGGAAGGAACGAAACAAGCAGAAGGCCTCACCCTCTCTCCCTTTCTTCTTCTCTCTCGACGCCTCCCATCCCTCGCCGAATTCTGCTCCCATTTTGCACAAACACAGTTCCAAGAGTTTGCGTTGTTCTGCCCGTGCTTCGTCGACCACTTGCACCACCCACGCCACCAACCTCCCGTGCCGCCGTAGGAACGAGTTTCGGTTGCCGTCACGTCGTTGTTGCCGTGAACTGGTGTATTTGCTAACCCAGTAAGTTTATGCACTAAACCCTACTTAGTATGTCAATGACGTTTAAGGGGTGTTTAGATTAAATTAAGATTAGATTAGTGTAGTGTTAAATTGTGAAAATTTGAGTGCTAATTGGAAATTTGGTCAATTATTCCAAAAAATTGTAAATCTTTTGATATTTATTCAGAAATTCCCGGGTGTCGGGTTTTAAACACCGAAAATGATTTTATATACTATATAAACCAGTGGGATTTTGAAAAGAAGATTATGAATTTTTCGGGTCCAATCTAACCGTATACCCGCACACGACTATTTTTCATCAGAAGTTTTTAATACAAAGAAAATAGGCAAGGAACACTATTTTAATTGAGACATTTGAATGCAATGCACGGTGTCCTCAGCCGAGATTGATTGGTCGTGTGTTGGTTAAAAGAACCCGTCCTTGAACTGTGTCAGGTAATGATACCCATTTATTGGGATTTGGGTCGCAGCAGAAGCTGGACCTATACTCCTTCAGGATAGTCATCTTTGAGAGATGTAATCGTGCTCAATGGGGTGAGAGGATGCCTGGCTACACCAGTAGACCGCTGAACTCCTAGTAGGTCGTACCCTAGAGTGGGCATAATTATCAATTGGAACGCGTGTTGAGTGAAATAAATATGCCAGATTATGGGACAAAATTGTGTGACATGGTATGTGACATGTCATAACAATTTGGCCATATAATTAGGACCCCTGTGATTTATTGAGTTGAGTATTGTGTTTCAATTGTTGTGTGCATCGATTCTATACATAATGTGTATAAACTGTGCTGACCTGCAGGGTTGAACTGAGGCAAGGTAAGTCATCTATGCTAAATGCGTGATTGTGTGGTTAGGGCGCCTATGGGCGTATTTCCCTCTTAATCGGGGTTTAAAACATGAAATTGCTGAGATTTATATCTCACCCCGTCGTGAGCTAAATTTTCAGGACCGTAGAGCAAAGGACTTGGAGTCATGTTGAGGTGATCTGAAGCGTAGGTCAGTTAAGACCACTTTTTTTTTTTGGGAGAGCCAGTCTTTTGTAGTCTCTTGGTCATAGACTTTGTATATGACTCAATTGGTTTATGAAAGCATGTTTTGTTTATAAATCTGTTGTCCTGCTTTTCTATCCCGAGATAGTTATTGTCAGGGGATTTATTATTTGCTTCCGCATATGCAATAAAATGAAAGGGTCAGTGACTCGTCGTGGGAAGTCGCAAATTTTATCGACCACCAAGGGATGGGCACGCGCTCGGGGTTCGAGGTGTGACATTTTACATTTTGTTTCAACTCTTCCTATCAAGTATTTCCTTAAAAGATTTTTATTATTTTCTCTCAATTTACGCTAGTTTCGTTAATTTCATATAAATTCTCCCTATGGCATATAATAAGAAAAATTAATAATTTCCTAACTGTTATCAAGTCTTATATTTTACATTAACACATCATTTAAACTAAGGATTTTGCCTTTGTTTTATTCCAGATAGGGAGATTTATTTGAAATATAATACAATTTTGCGAATAATTAATGCTGAAATATACATACTAATTTCCCACAAATGGAAGAGCACACGCTATTAAAACGCACAAATTTGCTTGTAGATTTTATAGTGCGTTAGTCGAGTGTTCTTAGAGTGGTTATAATTGGACTCACAATCCATTGCTCTGCACGATTCGAGGCAAGCTGATGTATGTAATCTTATGCAAAGGGCAAGCCGGCCCAAAGTAAGTTTTAAGGCTCATGAATGTTCTGTTTGTGTTGCGAAAAAAATTGATCATTTGCATTGCTTTGGATAAGTAGTCAATTAAAAGTAATTTTTCATCATCGACGATAATTTATGTTCTAAATATTTTTTGGAAAATGAAAATATTTCTTATTCACTCATTCATTCTTGTAAGTAATATAAGTAATCATTATTAGAAAATATTTTTCAAATTATTTATTTTTCATTAAATAAAATCACCCCAACTATAAACTCAAATTGGGATTAGCGCAATTGTAGTGTGTTTTACCCCCTATTAGGCTGTTATCCCGGTAGACTACCTGTCTAATGAACATCGCTTCTTTCTACCATGTCAAACGAATGCAAAAAGAGGCTCGCAACTCTCATTTTTATTTTCAATTCTTTTGGTGGTTTGGATTGGAAGAGACCCGGTACTCGTCAAACAAGGAACGAAGTATCTCTCTTTACATGCGAAACACTCAAAAGAAAAGAAGAAAGGCCAAAAGCAACCGGCGCAACCGGCGGTGTTTATCCTATTGCTTCCCCTTCGCGCAGCTACATTATCTGCGTGACGCATCTAGCTTCCTTATTCTCTCCTCGGGCGACATTTAAAAAAAAAAAAAGACACCCAACGACTGTGCTTGATGAATACTCGAATTTGATACGGCACAAGGCACGAAATGCATGAGAAAAAAAATGCCATGTCCGAAATGTTATACGAGAAAATTGCAATCAGGCTCTATATCAATTGATCTTTATTATTGTAGGACTTTCTGATTTCCATCATCAATATAGATCTCCACAACTCGACTCAACTTTTCCACAGTGTTTTAGTTGTACATTACTACTGTCTGCTATTCGAAGGAAAGCCTATTACAATGAGTATGAGGATTTTACTGACTAGTGCTGGTCCTTGAGGTTTGCGTGCATTCCTATGGAAGTTCCATTTATTATGGCGACACTCCTCCTGTAGTGTCGAGGACTGGGAGTTAGTAACCCTTTAACAAGAAGTGGAATAATGCTTTCCCGGTGTGCTCCCTGTTAGAGGGCCTTGTGAGATCCTTTTGAGTTTCCAATGAGCAATTGGCTTTTGCATCGGTGTGATCAATTCAAAATCAAGGGGCCTGACGTTATGATATGAGATAGTTGTCACCCTCTTTGGAGATGTATATGGTCTTGATTGTAGGATATATCCAATTGTCTAGCTATGACTTCTCAGAATGTGGGGTCCAATGGTTGATAAGATTTTGACTAAACTAATCTTGCAGGGGCGTTTTCTCTTAGCGTGACGATGGTTGTATCCAGCAAGTCCAGTTGACCATGTTCACAAGGCTCCCCCTTTCTAGGAGTTTCTCCGTCTTTTTGTACGAGTAAACACACGATTGAAGAAAAGATAGCGATCACCCTGGCTTTGCTGGCGGGCTTTTTATGGTTGTTTTGTCAATATTGGAGAGACACGTATTTAATACTATGTGCTCCTCATGGAGAATAGATGTACCAATCGTACAGGGAATGAAGATGTGGCCAGTATTTGGAAATTTTGTTGTACTCTATTTAACTTGTAATAAGTTTGTCAATCCCATTATCAGGTTACTTAATAGCTTAGTTCTCCAGAGAAACGAAAAATAGTCACTTTAGTGCGAATGGTAACGTTTACATTTTTTTTTGTTCCGGGGAACGTAAAAAAAAAAAAAAGTGTTTATGTTAGAACAATTTTTGAACAAAAGAACGCGTTTGGTAACGTTTGGTCCGGGAATAAAAAATGAACAGAAATACGTTTGGTAAATTTTATTCTTTTTTTGTTTCTTTTAATTTTTTAAATTTTTTTTATTTTATTTTTCATTTTTTCCTTTCTTTTTTATTTTTTTTTTTCGGCCGGTCACCGACCTCGGCGACCGGCCCGGCCGACGCAGGCCGGCAGCCTCGCCCAGCCATGGCGAGGCTCGCCGTGGTTGGCGGCAGCTCGGCCTCGCCAGGGTGGGCGAGCTCGGCCTCGCCCGGATCCGGCGAGGCCGAGTGTCGTCGGCCCCCCGGCGAGGCCGAGCCTCAACGGCCTGTCGCCGGCCATGGCCGAGGCCGGCGACCGGCGAAAGAAAAAAAGAAGAAAAAAAGAAGAAGAAAAGAAAGAAAAGAAGAAGAAGAGAGAGAAGAAACGTTTCCTAAGTTGAAATCTTACATGGTAAACCTTGATTTACTCATAAGTAAAACAGCAAAAAAAAAAAAATAATAGTGTGGCTTGGCTTTTCTAATATTTAAACTTTTTCTATCTTGATTCACTAAAAAGTGATCGATAATAATTTATATTTAAATATTTTTCATTAATCTATTTTTATAAATGACACAAACAATCATTTTTTTCAAAAATATTTTCTAAATCATTCATTTATCTTCCATTAAATAAACACACCCCAAATATAAACTCAAATCGGAAAGGCCCAAAAAAACAAAAAAAATCACTTCTTTCTAGCATTGTCAAGGAGCGAAAAGAGGTTCGCAACTGTCAATTTTATTTTTATTTTCTTTTGGTGGTTTGGATTGGAAGAGACTTGCTGCTCGTCAAAGAAGGAAGTATCTCTTTTTGCATACGTGACGCTACAAAAAAGAAAAGAAGAAAGGCCAAAAGCAACCGGCGGTGTTTACTCTTTCCAGACAAGATATTTCAGACTAAGCACACCAAAGAATGGTAGTGAGTCTTAACTCTTAAACTACCATACACGTTTTTTGTTAGACTAATGCCCATTCGCTAGCAAATCCACAACATCCGCGAAGAAACTGATGCGGGAATTATTGGCAATCAAAGAGCATGAGCAGATTAGAAAGTACTTCATTGCTCGAGACCCTTTTAACCTCAACATACTTCAATCCAACGCACCACCCAATACTCCCTGGGACCCGGGAATTGCTCTACAATCTTACAATCTCGACCCATGGAAAGTCCCACAATGCCGCCAACCTCAGGACGACGATGAACTAGAATTAGATAAACCGCCCCGGTCCCCAGACAGGCAGTAAATTCATCAATCGTGCAACACATCACATGCATCACATAAGACCCAAAAATATCCCTCCGAAACTAGATTCTTAATCCGGCACGGACATTTCAAGACTCTTAAGTCCATCTCATCTCGCCTTTTCCGCACAAACTCCTGCCTAACCTCGAATATCCCGAGAGGATCCCCACGAAAAGATCCACCCATTCATCCCCACGCGACAAACCCCTCGAAGAATCTCCATCCGGCAACGGGTTCGCAGATCTAAGCGAGAAGGACGTACCTTGGGCAGAGACGAGAGGCTGAAGGAGGAGGAACTGGCAAGCGAACACGAAGTGCAGAATGAACGCCGCGTAGAGCCATCCCCTCCACGCGATGCCTTCCATAGCCGAGGAGAAGATCGACAGATTCATCGCGAGATTTTCGTCTCCCTGCGCGATTCGTGATAGATAACTTATTATGGCGACTCCGATTCGGAGACTACGAGGCAGAGGAATTTGGAGGAAGAAGAAGAAGAAGAAATAGTTCCGTTGCTACTGAGTTCGTGCCGGGAAGAGGGAGGAGAAGAGGACTTCGCGAGAGGTTACACGTAGCTCGGGCCTATGGGCGAGCTCCACGTGGGCTCTGGTTTGTTTACCTGCCGTAGTCAGGTCCAATCAAGAGGCGCCACGGCATGGCCGGGAGAGCCAGGTCAGATCGCTTTGAACTTTCGTTAATTATGCGAGAAGTTCCGTTACCAAATAAGACCCGAACAAGCTTCTTATAACCCGATTAGCGTTATCTAAAGATTGGAAAGGCGAATCTTGAATGCCCAGACATGTCGGTTCTCTATTTTTGGCAAACATGTGCCTCGAAGCGACCTCGATGGATCTTTGAGAAGCTGGAAGTTAAGATTATTATTAACTCAGAATACAATATAAGTCACTAGGAAAAATCCGAACTTACCAATGATGAAATTCTCCCGATAATTTTTGTTAGTTTTAGTCACGTGCTCGTAGAAAGGACTGAAAAATAGCCCATTAATTTTGAAATGAGGAAGATATGGAGGTAGTCATTGAATCTAAGAATATCAGGTGTTGAAACCAAAAAGCAAATTAGATTTGGATCCATGACATGGAAAAGCTACCTAAAGACATTACTAGTAGTTTACTAGTCTTTTAGCAGCTTTTTACACAAACAACTTAGACACAATAAACTTGAGCATGATAAATTTCTACATAAGCAATAAAACCCAATTGCAATATCATAATCAACTCAATCATTCGCCAAGTTATGGCAAAGTCTACTTCTTAGCAAAGTGAAAACGAGAAATGATATTATGCCACGAGCTTTTTTCGGGGCTTAAAAAAGAGAATGACAAGTTAGAGTTCTCACGGAAGGAAAATTCAATTGCCCGCACTTTCTCCGAAGAAAAGTTTTAATAAATTTGCCACGTCATTGTGGACCGCTTAGGATTGAGGGTAATAATGTAACGGTAGCACTAAATTCGACATCTATCGAATCGAATCGAATCTCGCTGCTTCGCCAGTGGAAGGCTGAGCACAGAAGTTGTAATCCAAGTCTTCTTGAACCCCCACGACGCCCTCTAATGTCTTGATGACCATGGACATGGTAGGCCTCTTTATATAATCTCCTTGCATGCACCATGCCGCAGAAAAGGTCATAAAGACAAGAAGAAAGGCCAAAGGCAAAATGTCGAAATTGGTACGATAGGAGGGCGGAAAATGAGTGGGGAAAAAGAATACTTGGTCCAAAATCTTACACGAAAAATGCAACCGAGCTCAAAATCTAAGATTAGTTGAATCTTGAAATTTTTTTATTGGAAAGAGTATCAAATTTTTTTTCGATTATACCTTATTTGATTTGATGTACGCGCTCTTAAGCAGGTTTTTATAGTAACGATGGCAAATTTCCAATGGGAGGATTTTGTTGAACTTTTCTCTTTATAAAAGACTTAAAAATTGATCATACAAAACTAAAAAGTTTACTGGTCTATTGTATTCTTTGCATAATACTTGGAAATTTCCACTAGGTTTTTCCTCTCGAAGAACTTTCTAACTCGAGTTGAAGCAAGTGGAGTTATTTTTAAAGAGCATAAGACTCGATACAAAAAGATTTACTTAAAAAGTGTCTCGAAAACACTTATTAAGCAACTAAATATAAAAATATCGCAACTCCTAATACATTGATTGTCATTGTAATATACCTGATTACACATTGAAAATTGAAGATCCCCTCAATAAAAATATTTAATAAGTACCCAGGATTTTCATTATAATGATCATAAATCAAAATAAAGTTTGTTGATATCAAATACGAGTTCAAGTTAGAAAATATACCCTTACCTTCGCCGTCCATGAATATGACACCCATACATACACATCACAATCAACAGGGGAGCCACGGTGATCACTCCTCCCTGCCCATTTCTTTATTAAAAATAAAATCAACCCATCGTTTTTTTCCTACTTATAAATTAACTCTGTTACTTGTTACTTCCTTCGTCATGTTTCTTTGCATTTAATTTTATTGAGTTTTCTAAGATTGGTTAACCGAATTCTTTAATATATTAATATCAATTATTTTTATATTGATGGTCATGTAAGTTATACTTACGAAAATAGTGAAAATTCATATGATTTTTTTTCTCAATAAAGAGCGTGGTCTATGTTATAAAATCTCCTAATCTAATCTAATCTAATTCACCAATTATATTCGACCAAAAAAAAAAAAGATTCACTAATTATTAAAGAGCAGAAAGTTATTCAAATACGTTTCCTCCCACCGAGTTGGTGATAGCTGGGCTGAGGTCCGTTGATCCTATTTTGTCGCGTGGATGGCAATTCTAAACGGTGTCTGTCGGTACTCTATTGATCGTAGAAATTGCTATTTAGAACCCCTTTACCTCGTTGTTTTCATCTTTCTCTTAGGCTATATGCTACAGCTTTGCTGTTATGAATACTTAAAAAGTTACACCATCAGTTACAAGATCCTTTCTCTCTCTCTCTCTCTCTCTCTCTCTCTCTCTCTCTCTCTCTCTCTCTCTCTCTCTCTCTCTCTCTCTGTGGCTCTGTCTTTGAGCTGTGGCCAGGGTGGTGGATTATTGATACTGGGAAGGTTTCTATGTGGGGAGGGTTTAACATTACAATAGGATTACTTTACGCGATGATCATTTCAGATGTCATGGAATGTTTAAACTGAAGATTGATGGCAAAAATGGAAATGTGTTGATTAAGACAACCGGTAGTATTCATTCTATTTTTCTTCGTCTAACATTTCTTTCTGGTGTCTCTATGCAAAATCAGTGGCGACGATGATCAATCAATTACTCACATAGAAAGCCAGTTGCTCAGGCTTTATACTATCATGTTACCTCCAAGAGGCCTTAAAATTAGCAGCACCTATTGCACACCAAGAATGCCCATTTGTGCTTTTTTTCTGAACATCTGCTGGTTTATTTGTCTAATATGGACATTTTTTACCAATTAGATACTCGAATAGGAAGTCCTTCTCTTAGGCTTGAGAGTATCTTCACATCTTCACATAGGCCAACAAGCATATCGCAATGATTATATATAATAAGTACCTGCCCAGTGCTTATGGTTTTCTGGTTATCCACCAGATTCATATCAATTAAAGTGGACATAGTTTTTACTTAATCATTGTTTTATGATGCACATAAAAGTGTACATTTGATTTAGCTTTTCATAATGCCTGATGAATGTAAAGTTGTAGAAACACTGAAGTTATCGAAAAGAGAATCACAGAGGGTTTCATAGTGCGTAGACTAGGCTTAAGGTATCTCCCAGCCTTAATGTTGCAAGTATGATGGCTTGATACCATTGGGACCTAGAGTTAAATTGAATTACCTCTGGCATCGACTGGGTTTGCCTGTTTCTATTGTGCAGGTTTTGTTGGGTACAGGTAGTATGATTTTTCCCGCTTGGCTCTTGTTATATGGGGAATTTGGAAGGACATGTCTTCATATGCAGGTGAGGATTGTTGGATCGTGTGGCATCCACCTACATGAGTCTCTCTCTCTCTCTCCCTCTATCTCTCTCTTTCTCTCTGAGAAAGTCTTGTCTGAGTGCCCTTTTCAGTCATGTTTGAGTTGATAAGAAGAGGTGCTTAAGAGGCTATGCAGCCTTCTCTTCATTTTTCCAGAATAAAACAGGTTATGTAGTCTTCATTTTACTTCATTTGGTAGTTATTTTAGAGGGGCTTTGTTTAGTTAGATGTTGATGACTAATTTCAGCTTAGTCATAGCCTTTGCTATATACATTCTGAACTGCAAATGGTGATGCATGCCCTTTTTTGATTTATTAGGTGATTGAAGAAGCTACCTAATTTGATTGTGTGATCCCATCTTCTGGACTTTATGGTGCCCTGCTTCCTTGGAGTGTTTTTCAATGGTCTGGTTCCAGAATATCAATTGATCTTTATTATAGTAGGACTTTCCGATTTCCTCTGATGAATATAGATCTCCACAACTCGACTTAACTTTTCCTCAGGGTTCTAGTTGTACATTACTACTGTCCGCTATTTGAAGGAAAGCCCGTTACAATGAGAACGAGGATTTTGCTGACTAGCCCTGGTCCTTCAGATCTGCGTGCACTCCTGTGGAAGTTCCATGTATTGTGGCGACACTCTCCTGTAGTGTTGAGGACTGGGAGTTAGTAACCCTTTAACAAGAAGTGGAATAATGCTTTCCCGGCGTGCTCCCTGTTAGAGGGCCTTGTGAGATACAATTGAGTTTCCAATGAGCGATTGGCTTTTGTATCGGTGTGATCATTATTAATTCAAAATCAAGGGGGCTGATGTTGTGAGATGAGATAGTTATCCCCCTTTATGGAGGTGCATATGGTCTTGATTGTAGGATATATGCAATTGTCTAGCTATGACTTCTCAAAACATTGTTCGTCAAATTTTGGCTGAAGTAATTTTGCAGTGGCGTTTTCTCTTAGCTTGACGATGGTTGTATCTAGGAAGTCCAGATGACTATGTTCACAAGGCTCCGCCTTTCTAGGAGTTTCTCCGTCCATTTGTATTAGCAAGCACACATACTTGAAGAAAAGATAGTGATCACCCTGGCTCTGCTGGTGGGCTTTTTGGTGGATGTTTTGTCAATATTCGAGAGACATGTACTTAATACAATCGTGCTTCTCATGGAGAATAGATGCACCAATCTTACAGGGAATGAAAATGTGAGCAGTATTTGGAAATTTTGTTATACCTTATGTAACTTGTGATGAGTTTGTTAATTCCATTATCAGGTTACTCAACAGCTTACTTCTCTAGAGAAATGAAAAATAGTCACTAAGGGGCTGCATGGAAACGTTCCTAAAAAGTGTTTCTGGAACACTTTTTTGTTTTTTTTGTTTCCGGGAACAAAAAAAGAACAGAAACGCGTTTGGTTGCGTTTTTGTTCGTTTCTGTTCTTTTTTTGTTATTTTGTTCCTGGAACACAAAAAGAACAAAAAAAACTTACTTCTTGTTCCAGAAACAATTTTGAAGAAACGTTTCTTCTTCTTTTCTTCTTCTTTTTTTCTTCTTTTTTTCTTTCGCCGGTCGCCGGCCTCGGCCATGGCCGGCGACCTCGCCGTCTCGAGCTCGCCCAGCCAAGGCGAGGCTCGGCCTCGCCGGGGCCGGCGACCGTCGCCGGGGGCCGGCGGCCGTTGCCGTGGCTGGGCGAGGCTATCGGCCCCGTCGGCCGGTCGCCGGAGGCCGGCGACCGGCCAAAAAAAGAAAAAATAAAAAAGAAAGGAAAAAATGAAAAATAAAATAAAAATATTAAAAAATTAAAAGAAACAAAAAAAGAATAAAATTTACCAAACGTGTTTCTGTTCATTTTTTATTTCCGGAACAAGTTTACCAAACGCGTTTTTTTATTCAAAAATTGTTCCTCGGAATGGAAACACCTTTTTTTATTTATTTCTGTTCCCGGGAACAGAAAAGGAACAGAAATAAAAACATGCGCGCCCTTGATTCACTCATAACTAGAACAGCAAGGGTTTTTTTTAGCGTGGCTTGGCGTTCTCTAATATTTATACTTTTTTTCTCTTGGTATTCTGTTCCTTAATATTAATGAATTATGAGCCCTCTTTGTGTGGCTGTATGCACTTCTAGCTCTCCATTTGTCCAATATCTGTTGCATGAACTATCAGGAAGAAAATGTTACAGCATTACGTAATTGTCTCTTACTTTGTGCTTCATAGTTATATGGAGACTACCTTGACATCTTTTAGGAAACAAGCGAAGAAAAGAATGCTGCCGTGTCTCTTTACACTTTTGTTTTTCGCATGGCGAGCTGACACTGTGAAACAAGAGTTAACTCCTCGTTTATGAGCTGGATCCAGTTTGGGCTACTGTAAAGAAAGAAATGGACCACTGTTTATTGATATTGAATATGCTGTATTTCTGCTGCTTTTGCATTGCAAGCGGTCTTATGTTATGCTCGAGATGTCTCGGGAAGTCATGTACTGTATGTCTATCTTCTTTCTTCCTCTCAGCCTTCTTTCTGCGTGGGTATCTTTTTTATTTTCATAATCGCATTGGTTTTCTTGTCTTGTCTTTTACGTTTTGGGGACATTATGTACTGATGATCGTTTCTCTGTGCGATTCGTGATAACTTACCATCGCGACTCCGAGCGAAGAAGTTCCGTCGCTAGTGAGTTTGTGCCGAGAAGAGGGAGCACTTTGCAAGAGGTTGCACGTAGCTCGGGCCAATGGATGAGCTCCACGTGGGCTCTGGTTTGTTGACCTGCCACGATAAGATCCAATCGAGAGGTGCCACGGCATGGCAGCGGGCCACGTCAGATCGCTTTGAACTTTCATTAATTGTGCGAGCAGTTCCGGGACCAAATAAAACCCGGACAAGCTTCTCAGTACGCTTGGATCATGATGATTAAAGATAGTGGAAAAGCCGAGGTTATCAAGAATGACCAGTGTTTTTTTAAGATCGGAAAGTTGAATCTTGAATGCCCAAACATTCTGATTCTCTATTTTTGGCAAACATATGTCTCGGAACAACCTCGACGGATCCTTAAGAAGTTGGTAATTAATAGTATTAACCTAGGATTCATTAAGTCACTGGGAAAAATCCAAAATTACCAACGGTGATATTCTCTTGTTATCTTTATCGGTTTTAATTGTGTGCCGGCAGAATGAATAAAAATAGCCCATTAACCTTGAAATGAGGAAGACATGGGAGGTAGAGTCATTGAACCCGAAAGATATCAAGTATTAGAACCAAAAAGCAAATAAGATTTGGATCCATGTTACTAGCTACTAACTAGTCTTTTAGCAGCTTTTTCCCTAGGCTAGCACACAATAAACTTGAGCACGATGGTTTCTACAAAAGCAATAAAACCCAATTGCAAAATCCTAACCAATTCAATCCTATGGCAAGTTATGGCAAAGTCCACTCAATTGGCAAAAGTGAAAACAAGAAATAATATCATGCCATAGGCTTTTTTCTTGGCCTGAAAAAGAGAATGACAAGTCGAAGTCCTCACAGACTGAAAAATTCAATCGCCCACATGTTCTACCACTGGACATATTGGGAAGAAATGTTCTTTTAAATTTGTTGCGTCATCGTGGACCACTTAGGATTGAGGGTAGTAATGTAGCGGTAGCAGTGAATTCGACGTCCATGGGATTGAATCTCGCTGCTCCACTACTGGAAGGCTGAGCAGAGAAGTCATAATCCAAGTCTTCTTGAACTTTCACGATACCCTCTAATGCCTTGATGACCATGGACATGGGAGGCCTCTTTATATAGTCTCCTTGCAAGCACCATGCAGCAATCCTCATCATATTCACTGCATTCAGTCCATTTAGTTGCATGTCATCACTAGACTTATCCACAATGTCCAGCAATCGTTCCTCTTCTGCCTTTCTCTTAAAAAGGCTCAGTAAATACATGTCTTCTTGATCTAGAGAGCGATCGAAGATTTTTCTCCCACACAATATTTCTAAGATAACCACGCCAAAGCTGTACACGTCGACCTTTTCAGTGATTGCTGCACTCAGCCATTCAGGGGCCAAATAACCAGGAGTTCCTCTCATGGTTGTGACGATTTGGCTTTGGTCCTTATCTATCAACTTGGATAGCCCAAAATCAGCAACCTTAGCATTGAAATTTCCATCCAAGAGGATATTTTGGGGTTTAATGTCTAAGTGAACTATCTTCTGTCTGCAATCTTCATGAAGATAATTAAGTCCTTTTGCTATATCGAGAATGATCTTCTTCCTTTGTTGCCAGTTGAGAACACATTCATTGGATTTGTGAAAGATCCATCTATCTAAAGACCCATTCGACATGTACTCATAGATAAGGAGCCTGTGGGTTTTCTCAGCGCAAAATCCCACGAGTCTTACCAAGTTCACGTGATGGATGCTGCCAATAGTCTCAACTTCAGCTAGAAAGGATTTCTTAACTTGCCCAAAACCATAAAGGCGTTTTACTGCAACTTTTGTGCCATCCCTTAGAGTACCTTCAAAAACAGAACCAAAACCGCCTTCACCAAGCTTTTTACCAAATTCCTCTGTGATGGTTTTTAGATCGTCATACACGAATCTAGTGGGCATTCCAGGTACATGGTCAAGGTAAGCCTCCTCTGCTTGATTATCATCTCTCTTTTGAACAAACAAAACTATGGCTACAATCAAAATCATCATGGCAAAGAGAGCTCCTAGGCTGGACCCGAGTATGACAGGGAGACGGTTGCTCATATGATTATCAACTGGAGTAAAAGGAGCATCATTGGCCACATTTTGCACTTTAAGGTAAGCAATAGAATTATAGGAAAACCCTTTTTGGGCAATGTTAATAAGTGAAAACACCTGAGTTGGTAGGTAACAATTGCCACTAGTGAGGTCTGATCCATACGAGAATATAGCTGCTTTGCATGAACAGTTCTTTGCGCAGGCCTCTTTACAACTTGAAGCATTTGTGTACTCGAGATCTTCAATGAGACGAAAATACTCGAGACTGAAATACCTGACATTTTGGAGCTCCAGAAGACTTTGATTTTTTGAAGCCCCACAAGACAATGGAACATTCTCAGAACACCCAAGATTAGGCTTCGTATTATCTACTTGATGGAAATACCTCGTCTCCCCACTTGAACCCGGACAACTACATTGCCCATCGGAGCAAATTCCATATCGCCCACACACTATTGGATAGTAACAGTCGCCTCTGAGTTCCTGTTTAAAAAGATCGTACACTTCTAGCCAACTAGATTTAAAAAACCCATACAATCTCAAATGCCCATCCGAGCACAGCTTCATGTATTGAATAGAAGATGCTTGAGGGAATGAAATAATGCTCCCATTGGAGCTAAAATTTGAGAACCAAGATAAGCTTCCATTTACAAGCTCAACATATAAAATCTCGACATCTTCAGACAGCATACTCTCGAAATAGATCCGAGGAGGATTAGTCTCCACTTGAGCAGATAAAACATTGCGATTCATGGAAAGCGTAATCATGCCGCCAACGGTCCAATTTGTCTCAGAAACACTCGTCATCAATCTTTGCCCATTCTTCAACTTTTGTCCATGGACAAGCGAGTCGGTTGGCTCATCATGAGACTGCCAAACAATCACACTTTCCTTATCAAACAACATGAGGTTTCCCAAATCTGTCAAGTTCAAGCCTACAACGGACTTTCCAGAAGTATTTGTGGACCAAGCAACCCTACCATCAACATCTCTCAACACCAAATCGCCTTTGGACGTGAGCTCCAACGTTGCTCCATTTTTTACGGGATTGTTTCCATTGGCGGACCACACTACTTGTGGACTAGCGAAATAAGCAGGTACGGCATTACTTTGAACTACGACGATGCACACAGCAAAGATGTAAGTGTTGCAATTACCATTACAGTAGAAGCCGGCGACATAGCCGAAGCTAGAACCTCCTTTGCCTCGGAGTAGAATTGTTCGCACGACCGATCCATCTTCATATTGAGTTAAGTTAGTAGCTGCTACGTTATTCACCCACCGAGTCGAAATCGTGGCAGTTGGGTAATCATAATCTTGAGCTTGAGCGTCGATGAAATTTGAGAATGACGATAGAAAAACCAAGGAAAAGGAAAGGAAGAAGGAAGGGAGACCGCAAAGTGAAACCATGGCCTGCAGTGAAACTTTGAGCAGAGAGATGATTGAGAAATGGAAGAGAGGAGGGGAGAAGATGCAAATAAGAGACAACGACTTTGTGTCAAAAGATGAAAGCAAAACAGGAAAATTGCACAGGAAGTCCTCTCAATAATGTTAATGGAATGTAGTCAAGCGTGATCTCGCAACTCTTTCTTTAATTTTTAATTTTTTTCCTTTTTGGGTGGTTTGGGTTGGAAGAAGAGACTTGCATCCCGTCAAACAAGAAAAGAAGTACGCGTCTTTGCCTAGACGCCACACAAGTAAGAAAGAAAAAGAAGAAAGGCCAAAAACAACCGGTCCTACTGGTGGTGTTTGTCCTTATCTTCCCTCTCCACACCTTCATATGCGCGACGCATCCGCCTATCTTTCTTCTTCTTTCCGCTTGTAGTCGGTACGATACAATGACGAAAAAGAAAAATACCGTGTCCAAAATCTTAAATGAAAAATGCCATCAAGCTTTAAACCTTTCGTTGGTTTAGTTGAATCTCGAAATTTTTTTTATTAGAAAGAGTATCAGAAAATGCTTTCGATTATACCTGTTTTTATTTGTCATACGGGCACTAAACTGGTTTTTTAATAATAACAATGGCAAATTTGCAGGGGAGGATTTCGTGGAACTTTTCTATTCATGAAAAATTTAGAAATTGATTGTACCGAACCAAAAAGTTTACCGGCCGATTGCATTCTTTGCATAATACTAGAAAAAATCCACTACGTTTTTTCCTTCCGAAGAACTTTCTAATCCGAGGTAAAGCAGTGAAGTATCTTTAAGAAGTGTAAAGACCCAATTTTTAAAGGGTTTACTTAAAATGTGCCTTGAAAATACTTATTAAGCAACTAAATAAGAAAATAGTACGACTCTCAATATATCGATTGTCACCATAAATATACCCGATTATGTGTCAAAGATCAAGATCTCCTTAATATAAATATTTAACAAATGCCCAAGATACTCGTCAAAATGGCCATAAATCAAAATAATGTTTTCTGGTATCAAATACGAGCCGAAGTTTGAAAATGTGTCCTCATCTTTGCCATACATGAATATGACGTCCATACAATACACATCACAATCAAATAGAGGAGCCATCGGGGATCGCCTCTCCCCACCCATTTCTTTATAATAATAAAAAAAATAGACTCATCATTTTTTCCTGCTCATAAATTAGGAGGACGGAAAATGAGAGGGGGAAAAAGAATACTTGGTCCAAAATCTTACACGAAAAATGCAACCAAGCTCCAAATATAGGATTAGTTGAATCTTGAATTCTTTTTTTTTTTTTATCGAAAAGAGTATCAGAAATTTTTTCGATTATATACCTTATTTGATTTGAGGTACGTGCTCTTAAGTAGTTTTTTTTTTTTTTTTTTTTTTATAGTAATGGTGGAAAATTTCCAATGGGAGGATTTTGTTGAACTTTTTCTCTTTATAAATGACTTAGAAATTGATCATACAAAACTAAAAAATTTACCGGTCTATTGTATTCTTTGCATAATACTTGGAAATTTCCACTAGGTTTTTCCTCTTGAAGAACTTACTAACTCAAGTTGAAGCAGTGAAGTTATTTTTAAAGAGCATAAAGACTCGATGCAAAAAGATTTACTTAAAAGTGTCTCGAAAACACTTATTAAGTAACTAAATATAAAAATATCATGACTTCTAATACATTGATTGTCATTGTTATATACCCGATTAGACATTGAAGGTCGAAGATCCCCTCAATAAAAATATTTAATAAGTACCCAGGATGTTCATTAAAATGATCATAAAATCAAAATAAAGTTTGTTGATATCAAATATGAGTTCAAGTTAGAAAACTATCCTTACCTTCACCATCCATGTGTATGACACCCATACATACACATCACAGAAGGGCCACGGTGATCACCCCTCCCTGCCCATTTCTTTATTAAAAACAAAATCAACTCATCATTTTTTTCCCACTTAAAAATTAATTTTTTCTTTTTTACTTCCTTCATCATGTTTCTTTGCATTTACTTTTATCGAGTTTTCTAAGTTTGGTTAACCAAATTCTCTAATATATTTATATCAATTATTTTTTTGTCGATGGTTATGTAAGTTATACTCACGAAAATAGTGAAAATCCATATGATTTTTTTCTTGATAAAGAGCGTGATTTATGTTACAAAATCTCCTAATCTAATATAATTCACCAATTATATTCGACCAAAAAAAAAGATTCACTAATTATTAAAGAGCAGAAAGTTATTCAAATGCGTATCCCAGAAGAGAGAATACACTCTGGGCAGAGCAAACAAATTCTCTCCTTCTATTTTTTTTTTAATTGTCATCTCTGCAACGCACCCAACTACTTCTGTAGTCATCGTCTGGCCGGACAAAATCCCCTCTCTCTCTCTCTCTCGCTTCCTCGCTCGGCGGCAGCGGCCTGCGATGGAATCGTGGATCGTGGCCCCCTTTAATTGATTGTTTCATGCATCATAAGAAGTTTTTCCTCCCACTGAGTTGGATCGCTGGGCTGAGGTCCGTTGATCCTATTTTGTCGCGTGGATGGCGATTCTAAACAGTGTCTGTCGGTACGTTATTAGTCATAGAAGTTGCTATTTAGAACCCTTTACCTTGTTGTTCTCATCTTTTGTCCTAGGCTATATGCTACAGCTTTGCTGTTATGAACACTTAAAAAGTTACACCATCAGTTACAAGATCCTTGCTCTCTCTCTCTCTCTCTCTCTCTCTCTCTCTCTGTGGCTCTGTCTTTGAGCTGTAGCCAGGGTGGTGGATTATTGATACTGGGAAGCTTTCTATGTGGGGAGTGTTTAACATTACAATAGGATTACTTTACGAGATGATCATTTCAGATGTCGTGGAATGTTTAAACTGAAGATTGATGACAAAAATGGAAATGCGTTGATTAAGACAACCGGTAGTATTCATTCTATTTTTCTTCGTCTAACATTTCTTTCTGGTGTCTCTATGCAAAATCAGTGGCGACGATGATCAATCAATTACTCACATAGAAAGCCCGTTGCTCAGGCTTTAGACTATCATGTTACCTCCAAGAGGCCTTAAAATCGGCAGCACCTATTGCACACAAAGAATGCCCATTCGTGCTTTTTTCTGAACGTCTGCTGGTTTATTTGTCTAATATGGACATTTTTTACCAATTAGATACTCGAATAGGAAGTCTTTCTCTTAGGCTTGAGAGTATATTAACATCTTCACATAGGCCAACAAGCATATCGCAATGATTATATAATTATATAATAAGTACCTGCCCAGTGCTTATGGCTTTCTCATTATCTACCAGATTCATATCAATTAAAGTGGACGTAGTTTTTACTTAATCATTGTTTTATGATGCACATAAAAGTGTACCTTTGATTTAGTTTTTCATAATGCCTGATGAATGTAAAGTTGTAGAAACACTGAAGTCATCGAAAAGAGAATCACAGAGGGTGTCATAGTGCGTAGACTAGGCTTATAGTATCTCCCAGCCTTAATGTTGCAAGTATGATGGCTTGATACCATTGGGACCTAGAGTTAAATTGAATTACCTCTGGCATCGACTAGGTTTGCCTGTTTCTACTGTGCAGGTTTTGTTGGGTACAGGTGGTATGATTTTTCCTGCTTGGCTCTTGTTATATGGAGAATTTGCAAGGACATGTCTTCATATGCAGGTGAAAATTGTTGGATCGCGTGGCATCCACCTACATGAGTCTCTCTCTCTCCCTCTATCTCTCTCTATCTCTCTGAGAAAGTCTTGTCTGAGTGCCCTTTTCAGTCATGTTTGAGTTGATAAGAAGAGGGGCTATGCAGCCTTTTCATTTTTCCAGAATAAAACAGGTTATGTAGTCTTCATTTTACTTCATTTGGTAGTTATTTTAGAGGGGCTTTGTTTAGTTAGATGTTGATGACTAATTTTAGCTTAGTCATAGGCTTTGCTATATACATTCTGAACTGCAAATGGTGATGCAGGCCCTTTTTTGATTTATCAGGTGATTGAAGAAGCTACCTAATTTGATTGTGTGATCCCATCTTCTGGACTTTATGGTGCCCTGCTTCCTTGGAGTGCTTTTCGATGGTCTGGTTCCTGGATTATCAATTGATCTTTATTATAGTAGGACTTTCTGATTTCCTCTGATCAATATAGATTTTTCCACAACTCGACTTAACTTTTCCATAGGGTTCTAGTTGTACATTACTACTGTCCGCTATTTGAAGGAAAGCCTGTTACAATGAGAATGAGGATTTTGCTGACTCGCCCTGGCCCTTCAGATCTGCGTGCACTCCTGTGGAAGTTCCATGTATTGTGGCGACACTCTCCTGTAGTTAGGGGTGTCAACGGTTCGGTTGGGTTCGGTTTTTTTGAAAAACCGAACCGAACCGTTAGAAAAAACTTCCGAACCGAACCGAATGAGACCTGAACCGAATATGAACTGGGTTCGGTTTTGCGTTTTCAGCTTTTGGTTTTCGGTTTTTGCATTTGTTTTTTTTCGTTTTTTTTTTCTGTTCAACTCAAAATAATCTAAATTAGTCTGGAAGTCTTCCTTCGTTTAAAGAAACTCTTGAATCCTGCAGATAGGAAAAAACTTAATGAATAAGGCACTCGTAAGAATTATCTTGCTCACATACAGCTAAAACAAAGTACCTTTCTTCCGGGAACAAAGTCGATTGTGGGACCTCCAGTGACTTCTACTGCAACAACTCCTGCTAGCTGAAACAGGCATTTCGCTCATAATGATCAATACTCGCAATTGATAGACCATTTTTAATAGTAACCGCTAGAATTGATCAGCTAAAATATAACATTATTCAACCGCTAAACAACCAAGAAAAATACCAGTTGAACTAGACAGAGGAGATTTCCTATAAGCAGCTGAGAACTAAATTCCCAGAAGACTAAAAATAAGATAGATAAAGATTTGCTCCTAAAGCATCTGAAAATAGAGAATTTGTGGGTTATGCCAATTAAGGGCTTCACTACGTGCATGCATATTAGTTTTGAAGATGTTGCACGCTGGAGGGCAGAAAACATCAAAGTTACATGGCAAGAATTCGAAGTCTTTTTCAAACTAAGCTTGTTATATCAACAATGATTTTGTCCGCCTATTTGGGAAGCCAACTCGTGATATGTAAGATAGAAGAACCAATCCTTTACACAGTCTTTTCACCTGGTATAGATCTGCATGTGTAATCCTCGGACATTTGGACTTTACCTCTGTATCCAACAGAAAAGCAAATGTAAATATACTCAGAGGGTTTGTACGCTAAGTCATTGAGTTGGCGGATAATCTCGGAGGGTTTGTACGTAGGAATGGAAGCGATTGCTGTTATGACATCCAAGCCTGTAATTCAAACGTAACCAAGACGTGAACAACATGAGAGAATGATAACACACAGAGGAACATACTTAGTGTTCTGTCATATAACAGTAAGAATGTAAATGCAAGGAATCAAAATGCCTTCAAAGTAATCCCAGCCAAATGTCTTCAAGAATTAAAAATGCTACTTTGAACCACGAAGACCTTTTTCTTCTGAAGTAATTGCTCAGTTTGATAATCCATACGATCCGGACCGTCCACATTTTGCAGTTAAAGAACTGCAAATGTCATAGAGAAAACAAAAGCTCCCACAGAAAAATTGCCTGAGAATTAAATGGCCGTATCGCTGCAATTTTCAGAGTTCAAATTCTCTAAAAGCGCAAGTTATGTCTTGGGAAGGAGTAGCAACTCTACTCTTGAACTAGTTCCATTTCGGAAACTCGTGCCCTATCGAATTCGATTGTCCGTAGGAGTGCCACTCTGATTAGCCTATACTGGTATACTAGAGGAAGATTTATCCAAAGTCACGAACTTTCAGTAATGAGGATTGGAAGAGATATGACATGCATGGGCATTTGCTTAGATGATCCAGAAAGCAAGTCCATCTTAAAACTCTTGGGTCTTCACTGACAGTGTGTATAGTTAAGCTACCTATCGGTACTGAGGAAAAGAAAGTTTGCAATGCAAATGACAGAAGAGAGGGACTTCTACTTGGTCATCAATAGCAGCAACATAACCCAACGCTTGATAATGCGAATGCCGCGGTCAGCATAAAGATTGTGATCTACCCATGTCATGTCAGATCAAGAATGAACTGAAAATGGCCAATCTGGCAGCGATATTGTTCTGTTAAATGCAAATTCTACACTCAAGTGGCAGTTTCAGCAATTCGTATAGATTGTATTCCAATCACACGCCGCAAAATCAAACTCAAAATTGCTGTACCAAACATGAACAATCAGGGAAAAAACAATACAATTCCCATGAGCGATTGGCTAATGGTTTTATCGGTTTGTTGGTTCGGTTCAGTTTGGTTATCCGATAAAAACCAAATCAATAAAAAAAAAAAATTTGGTTTTTAATGAGAACCGAACCGAATACGAACCGAACCGAAAAAATTGAATTTTTCGGTTCGGTTTTCGGTTCGATTCCTGACACCCCTACTTGTAGTGTTGAGGACTAGGAATTAGTAACCCTTTAACAAGAAGTGGAATAATGCTTTCCCGACGTGCTCCCTGTTAGAGGGCCTTGTGAGATACAATTGAGTTTCCAATGAGCGATTGGCTTTTGTATCGGTGTGATCATTAATTCAAAATCAAGGGGCCTGATGTTGTGAAATGAGATAGTTATCACCCTTTATGGAGGTGCATATGGTCTTGATTGCAGGATATATACTGTAAGGAATTACTGATCCCCGATAAACGAATTCGACACTAAATCGAACCCCTAAATCAATGCGGAAGACGAAACCCGGGAAAACACGTATCACCGATCGTAAAGCACACCATGGATTCGAGCGTACCTTGTTAGCCACAGATTAAGCACCGACGCCGATTGAGGAAAAGAAATCAGACTCTGTTCGATCCGAGGAGGCCTTGAAGGGAAGAATTTGAAGCTGTATGCCTACTGTTCCTATTGAGAGAGAAAACGCGCGGGAGAGAAAAGACGTGCGTAATTTCTTATTCCAACAGGCGTCTTCTCTCTCTCTCTCTCTCCCTTTTATACCTATCTCCTTCCACGGGCCCTATTCCCGTGGGCCGGGCTTTCTGGGCCCAACTTGGGCGGATGGGCCTTAAGCCCAATACCAATAAAGCCTTCATCTCCCACTCGCACATGGTGGGCCGAACAATATTCTCTTTACCTCTCTTCAACATTCATACAGGTGAATAATCCGTGCGACCAAAGATACTTTGAGGAAGCTCGTTCTATACATCTCGTTAGGAATATATAGCACTCATTAATGGGCGTCACACTCCGAGTAGATTTAGTATGCAGTACCCTAAATCGATCAATCACATTTATATCTCTCTTGATCTCTTTTAAACAATGATATATATTGTATTCACAATTATAATTATCACAAAAACAATTATAATTGGTCGACCAGTGAATACAAAAACTACAATGTGATTCTCCAAAATCGATCTTCCTCTTTCCTTCAAACTCTCAATTTCAGTCCAGCTTGCTTTTCTAGAAATGCCCCATTAGATCGAATCATCTCATGACCATTGGCAACACTCTAAGATAGCAAACACTAAATAGAAATCTTGAGAATAAGTAAGAGTCATGAGGGGACTAAAAAATTGAGGAACTCTTTTCCTCAAGAGTCTCACACGACATAAAAAAGTTGAGATCAAACTTTTGCCACTCTTATTGGTCGTCTCATGCATACGTAGTATGAAATACGTATTACGGTATCAACTCCTTTCCCATGTAGCGTATGTCTACACCTTTCAATACCGTACAGATGATAGTTTAGACATACCCAATGTCTAACTTGAGTTCACGTATCTACTCATTCACTAAATTCATCGAACTCACATCGGCATCATAGACAGATAAAGTAAAATATGCGGGTATTTTACTTTCGGACATCGTAAGTATTATGTCCTCATCTTAACACTTAGTTAAGGCGACATACGTATTTTAAGCTTGAGCTCTCGATTATCACCTAGATAATAAGCTTAAAATCAGTCTCATCTCTATTTATCACACAAGAAATGGAGGCGATTACCCGTGTGAGTGGGCTAATCTTTTATCTGTCCGACATACTTCTTAACTTAAAATAATGCACTGAGCATTAAGATGCATAAAGATCATACAAAGATTCATAGGCATTAATAATGAAACAACACTAGTTCATAAATGTGAACAACTCAGGGAAATTACAATCCAGTACATCAGACTCTACGCAATCCTAGAGATTTTACATGACCACAAAACACATCTCTAGGTGTTGGCTTTGTCATAAGATCTGCTACCATTCTATGCGTAGATATGTACTGTAAGTTTACATCCTTTCGTGCAACCATATCCTTGACAAGATTATACTTGGTATCTATATGTTTGGTCTTGCTATGATATTTTGGATCTTTGGTATACGCTTTTGCTGCTTGGCTATCACAGTTAACTAACAATTCATCTGCAGCACTTCCAATAACACCAAAATGATCCAAAAAATCTCTTAAGCCAAACACTTTCTTACACTGCTGCTGATAATGCCACGAACTCAACTTACATCGTGGACAAGGCTATATACTTTTGTTTCTTACTGCTCCAACATATGGTGCCATTATTCGGTAAGAGAACAAACCTAGAGGTAGATTTCCTTTTATTTAAATCTCCTCCCCAATCAACATCAGAATAGCCTTAGAGTCGCAGATCCTTTCCATAATAACTCAGCGTATAATCAGCAGTCCCCTTTAGATACCTTAGTATTCTTTAACAGCTTTCCAACGTGCTTGACCTGGATTGGATTGGTATCTGCTCACCATTCCAACTACATAACATATGTCAGGTTTTGTACACATCATAGCATACATCAAGCTCCCAACAGCACTAGCATAAGGAACATGTTTCATTTGTTCCTTCTCTTGTGGAGTCCTTGGACACAGTCTATGGCTCAATCCTTCACCTTTTTCAATAGGAGTGTCAATGGGTTTACAATCTCATATCCTTCAATTCAAAATTGAAGACAACCAAATTTTGATAGTATTGACAAACTCCATATTACTTCCGGCAATTAGTATATCATCAACATATAATGATATGATCACAAATTGATCATTGGATCTTTTGATATATACACAATGATCCTTATCTATCATTGTAAAGTCATATGCCACTATGGCATTATGAAAACGTATATACCATTGTCTTGACGACTGCTTAAGGCCATATATCGACCCCCAAAGTCGACATACCTTTTCTTCTTGGCATTTCACTATGAAACTAGCAGGTTGTTCCATATATATATATTTCTAATTCTCCATTGAGGAAAGCAGTCTTTACATCCATTTGATGTAACTCAAGATTCATACTAACCATTATTGCAGAATAATGCGAATCTAGGTAAATCTTATTACGGAGAAAATGTATCTTAATAATCAATTCCTTCCTGTTGATTATACCTCTTCGCCACAAGGCGAGCCTTATGCCTTTCTATCGAGCCATAAACTTTTCGCTTTATTTCGAGATTCCACTTGTTCCCAATAGCTTTGTGTCCTTTTGGAAGATCAACCAGTTCCCAGACTTGGTTTGATTTCATTGACTCCATTTCCTCTTTCATTGCATAAATTCATATTTCCTTATTAGGGCAATTCAGAGCCTCATTTATATTTCTTGGCTCATCCTCATCTTGTGGAGTAACCATAAAAGTTTCCCCTTCAATGTCAAAACGTCGACGGGGAATATTTTGGCGACTTGTTCGCCGTTTGGAAGATTGTACACTTAGCACATCATTTCCCATTATGCTCCCACTTGGATTAGATAATGATGATGTTGTCTCATCATGTGGTTGTAATTGAGAATGAGTTGAATTCAATTCATCACTTCTCATATTACTCCCACTTGGATGAACTCCATTAATATCATTATCTTGATCCAAGGTTTCAAATAGGAAGTAATCTTCCCCTATTTCGCCCTTCTTAAGAAATTCATCCACTAAGAATGTGACATCCCGTGATTCAAAATCAGTTATACTCCCACTTTCCTGCTCACCAATGAACACATACCCTTTCGAGTGTTCCGAGTATCTTATGAAAATACTCTTCTTTCCTCTGGGACCCAATTTCCCAAATTTGTGAGAGGATTCATTATAGGCAGCATAACCCCATGACTTAAGAAAACCTAAGTCCGGTTTTCTACCTGTCCATAACTCATATGGAGTGGAACTAACTGATTTGGAAGGCACTCGGTTAAGTATATAGGCAGCGAGTTAACAACGCATCACTCCAAAAAAGTGATATGTAAGTTAGCATGCGCCATCATGGACCTAACCATTTCCGGTAGGGTTCTGTTTCTTTCTCTGCAACACCATTTTGTTGAGGAGTATATAGAATAGATAACTGTCTTTCTATTCCTTTTTCATCACATAATTTTCTGAACTCATCAGATAAATATTTTCGACCTCGATCGGATCTAAATACTTTTATTTTCTTGTCTAATTGATTTTCAACCAAGTTCATAAACCTTTTGAAACAACATAATGCTTCAGATTTATGAGAAATCAAATAGACATATCCGAATCGAGTATAATCATCTTTAAAAGTGATGAAATAAACAGCCCCATGCCTTCTTCTCACATTCATTGAACCACAAACATCATAATGGATTAAATGCAGGGGAAATTCAGCTCTTTATCTTTTCCAAATGGTTTCCTTGTCGTTTTCCCTTCTAGGCAATACTTACATATGGACAAATCGACTTTTTCAATATTGCCCAACAAGCCCTCTTTGGCTAGTCTATTCATATGTTGTTGGCCAATATGACCAAGTCTAACATGCCACACATTCACATCATTATCACATGAAGTAAAAGACGTGAAACAAGGGAATAACATATTGACATCACCACGTCAACATTCAGTACAATAAAACCATCCAGAAAGTGACCACAACCATAGCAGTTTGTATCTAAACACAAATCTACACCTCTATTATGGAAGTTCATATAAAAAACAAGTTTAACCAACACCAAAAAACAGACTTTAAATTTCGACGAATCTCTAGAGCATATGGAACGCCATGTAGGAACAAGATGCGTCCACCACGCATGTTCAATTGGTAGGTGCCAATCCCTTTAACTTCATTTCTGGAGTTATATCCCACATAGATCCACTTAGTTCCAGTCGGTATCGTCGGAATTCCACGAAGGATTCTCTATCCTTCGCTACATGGTCTGTCTTTCTTGAATCTACAGTCCACAAAGGATTGAATTCAGCCAATAATTCAGAACTTGACACATAATCAAAGTTCTCAAATGTACAAGAGGTGTTTACCTTCTTTGGCTCACAACAAGTCGCGAGCATAGTGACCCTTCTTGTCACAATTGTAACACCTCACCCTTGACATTTTCTTCACTTGAGGACGTTTTCCTCTCTTGTGTTGGTTAACTCTTGATCTCTTGCAATAAGGACTTGATCCTTTGCTTTCCCACATATTGAACGAATCAATACGTTTGCGCTTAGAGCTCAAAGCCCTTTCTGAGCTAGAACCAGCATAGCCAATGTCTATTTTCGGCTCAAATGCCGATAGGCAGTCCTCTACTAGCTCAAGGTGGCGCACATCATCCTCTAGATCTTCCATAATATGGTCAAGAGCTTCTAGTGCTTCTAGCTTTTCCAGCACATATTGAATCTTCGTATTCAATATTCCACAATCGTTGCCGTTCATATCATCAATTATGTTCTTAGTTGCTGAAACCATCGATCTGAACACATCAGACTTATATGCACGAATAATTAATGCCTATCATTTATGCATCCCTTTGCACGAGACTCATCATATTAATGAACAATTTCAAGTAAGGTTTTAGAATCAAAAGGTCACTACGTTTCCAATCATCCTCCAAAAATCCTAACTTAAAACTATCATTAATATGATTGTCATATGCAAAATCAATTCTATGAAGCTACAAAAACTTCTAAACTACCCACTGCTAATTACCCACAGCAACCAGCAATAACAGAAAGCAACAGATAATTGACATCCAATAAAAATAATGCTTTCAACTAATACAACAATTCATTACACTAAGTAATATATCCATAGAAGAAAATATCAACATAGAAAAAGATATTCACACTCCATAACATCTCAAACTAATCTAAGAAATAATTAGGGAATGTTCCTTTTAATCTATTAGTCAAAATATCTGAGATTTTTGAAGGCACATTTGCCAACCATGGAAAAACTTTTGGAGAGCTCTCATGTCACCACCAAGGCGCATTCACTTTGCGCCATGTGGCGCTCAATCTAAGGGTTGAAGTTTTGGCCAACTCAATCCTATAGTACTCTCTTACAAAAGCTTCCACTAGCCTCCTGTAATCCGGGACCACGTTGACCTCCCATAATCGATCTAACACTGCTTGCCATTCAGGTGGAAGAGTGTTCATCAAAGCCGGCACCTTCTCAAAATCCGGCATAAGATAACCATTCCAGATGATTTCTCAGATCATCTGATTGACCTTGACCATGTGTGATACTAAATCACCATCAAGCCACCGATAATTAGCTAACTCTTTCATCAGCCTTTTCAGTCTAGCTCTTCCTTCGTCCGTTCTTGGGATTGCAGGTATCCGTGCATAACGCATCATAGTTCCCGCAACAAATGCGAGAACTAAAATGGATCACTTATAATCCATAATAAACAAATGGAAAATACATAATTTTCCATGATTCATGCAACAAATGCAAAATGAAAAATGGATTACCTACAACCCACACAGACATAATTTTCCATAATTTTTTTTTTTTTTTTTTTTTCGGGTCAACGGTTAAAGTCAACGGTCAACGGTCCATTGTGGTCAACGGTGGTCAACGGTCGTCGGACCGGTCGGGCTGGACAGACCAGTCGGGCCGGTCGGGCCCGGTTCGCGCGAACCGACGGCACGTGCCGCGCGCATGCGCGGGATGACGTCACGCAGACGTCACCCGGCACGTGCCGCGCGCGTGCCGGGCGTCGAGGTTCGGGTCGGGTCGTCGTCGGGTCGGGTCGCCGGCCGGTGACAGCCCGGCGAAACGTCGTCGGGCGCGCGTCGGTCCGCGGACTGGCGCGTGCCGTTCGCCGGTCGCCCGGCGCGCACGTACCGGTTCGTCACCGGCGCGTGGCGCACGCGCCGGCCATTACCAGCGCCGGGCTCGTGGCGCCCACGCGCAGCGGCTTGTGGCCGCGCGTGTGGGCGCGTGCGGCGTCTTCCGGCGACGCACAACATGTCGCCGGACTCGTCTCGACGACCTCTTTCACCCAATGCTTTCAGAATTCAATTTGGACTTACGAAAACTCATAAAAGTGGCCGAACAGCGCTCGGGTGTCGGGATTTTTCGCCCGATCCGTACGGCCGAAGAACTTTTGCGAAAAATCAATCAGAAAGCACGAAACAAGATCGGGAAAACATGAAAGCGGGCTCTTATACCAATGTAAGGAATTACTGATCCCCGATAAACGAATTCGACACTAAATCGAACCCCTAAATCAATGCGGAAGACGAAGCTCGGGAAAACACGTATCACCGATTGTAAAGCACACCACGGATTCGAGCGTACCTTGTTAGCCACAGATTAAGCACCGACGCCGATTGAGGAAAAGAAATCAGACTCTGTTCGATCCGAGGAGGCCTTGAAGGGAAGAATTTGAAGCCGTATGCCTACTGTTCCTATTGAGAGAAAAAACGCGCGGGAGAGAAAAGACGTGCGTAATTTCTTATTCCAACAGGCGTCTTCTCTCTCTCTTTCTCTCCCTTTTATACCTATCTCCTTCCACGGGCCCTATTCCCGTGGGCCGGGCTTTCTGGTGCCAACTTGGGCGGATGGGCCTTAAGCCCAATACCAATAAAGCCTTCATATACAATTGTCTAGCTATGACTTCTCAAAGCATTGTTCGTCAAATTTTGGCTAAACTAATTTTGCAGCGGCGTTTTCTCTTAGCTTGATGATGGTTGTATCTAGGAAGTCCAGTTGACGGGAAAATTGTCCAAATAGTCCTAAACCTATTGCACTTCTACCAATTCAGTCATAAACCTTTTAACTTTGCAAATTCAATCCTAAACCTTCTCACTTCTTGCCGATTTAGTCAATCTCGCCAATTTTGGCCATAAATGCTAACTTGGATGCGGGCAGTGTCATGTAGGACCGCCGGCGCTGACGTGGACAATTTTTAATAATATTTTAATTTTTTTTGAATTTTTTTTGAATTTTTTTATTTTATGTTTTTTCATTTTTTCTTTCTTTCTTTTCTTTTTAGCTTTTTTCTTTCCTTTTCCGGTGGCCAGCCACCGGCCACAAGCAACGGCCAGCCACCGGCCTCAACCAGCCGGTTGGCCTCGCTTGCCATAGGCGAGGCCCGACTGGGTGAGGAGGAGCCCTGGTGAGGGGAGCCCTTGCCCAGGGGCGTGGCTCGGCAAGAATCGCCCGGGCAAGGCTGACCTCGCCTAGGCTAGGGTGACCTCGCCGGGCGTCAGCGACGCCGGGCAAGGGCTGGCCTCGCTATATCTAGCAAGGGGAGCCCTTGCCGGGGCTCGCCCTCACTCGGACTAGATCTGGCGAGGCTGGCCTTTGCCCTTGGCTGGCCGACACTCGGCTGGCTAGGGGCAAGGGTCGGCCTCGCCAAATCTGGTCTGGGGGAGGCCGACGCTCGCCTGGGCGAGGGTGAGCCCTGACGAGGGCTCACCCTCGCTAGATTGGCGAGGCCGGTCCTTGCTTAGGCTAGGGCAGCCTCACCCGGCGTCGTCGTCGCCCGGCCAACGCTCGACAAGGCCGCCCTGGCCTAGGCGAGGGTCAGCCTCGCCCAAGCGACCCTCACCAGGCCACGCCTGGGTGAGGTCTCCCCTTGCCAGGGCTCCTCCTCGCCCGACCGGGCCTCGCCTGTGGCGAGCGAGGCCAGCCGGTTAGTTGTGGCTAGTGGCCGGCAGTCGTCTGTGGCCGGTGGCCAACCACCGGAAAAGGAAAGAAAAAAGCCAAAAAGAAAAAAAAGGGAAAAAAAACAATAAAAATTCAAAAAAATATTGTCAACATCAGCACCGGCGGTCCTACGTGGCATCGCCGACGTCCACGTCAGCATTTTCCGGTCAAAATTGGCCGGATGGACTAAATCGGCAAGAAGTGAAAATGTTTAGGACTAAATTGGCAAAGTTAAAAAGTTTAGGACTAAATTGGCAGAAGTACAATAGGTTTTTAGGACTTTTTGGACAATTTTCCCTCCTGTTGACTGTGTTCACAAGGCTCCACCTTTCTAGGAGGTTCTCCGTCCGTTTGAGTTAGTAAACACACATACTTGAAGAAAATATAGTGATCACCCTAGCTCTGCTAGTGGGTTTTTGGTGGTTGTTTTGTCAATATTCGAGAGACACGTACTTAATACTACGTGCTTCTCATGGAGAATAGATGTACCAATCTTACAGGGAATGAAAATAAGAGCGGTATTTGGAAATTTTGTTATACCTTATGTAACTTGTGATGAGTTTGTCAATTCCATTATCAGGTTTCTCAACAGCTTACTTGTCCAGAGAAATGAAAAATAGTCACTAAGTCAAAATCTTACACAGTAAACCTTGATTCACTCATAACTAAAACAGCAAGGGTTTTTTGGTGTGGCTTGGCGTTCTCTAATATTTATACTTTTTTTTTTGTCTTGGTATTCTGTTCCTTGATGTTAATGAATTAATGAGCCCTCTTTGTGTGGCTGTATGCACTTCTAGCTCTCCATTTGTCCATTATCTGTTGCATGAACTATCAGGAAGAAAATGTTACAGCATTACGTAATTGTCTCTTACTTTGAGCTTCATAGTTATATCTTATATGGAGACTACCTTGACATCTTTTAGGGGGAAACAAGCGAAGAAAAGAATGCTGCCGTGTCTCTTTACACTTTTGTTTTTTCGCATGGTGAGCTGACACTGTGAAACAAGAGTTAACTCCTCTTTTATGAGCTGGATCCAGTTTGGGCTACTGTAAAGAAAGAAATGGACCACTGTCTTTTGATATTGAATATGCTGTATTTCTGATGCTTTTGCATTGCAAACGGTCATGTTATCCTCGAGATGTCTCGGGAAGTCATGTACCATATGTCATCTTCTTTCTTCCTCTCAGCCTTCTTTCTGCGTGCGTATCTTTTTTATTTTCATAATCGCATTGGTTTTCTTGTCTTTTCTTTTACGTTTTGGGGACATTATGTATTGATGATCGCGACTACGAGCGATTCGTGATAACTTACTATCGCGACTCCGAGCGAGGAAGTTCCGTCGCTAGTGAGTTTGTGCCGGGAGGGGGGAGGACTTTGCAAGAGGTTACACGTAGCTCGGGCCAATGAATGAGCTCCACGTGGGCTTTGGTTTGTTGACCTGCCATGGTAAGATCCAATCGAGAGGTGCCACGGCATGGCAGCGGGCCACGTCAGATTGCTTTGAACTTTCATTAATTGTGCGAGCAGTTCCGGGACCAAATAAAACCCGGACAAGCTTCTCAGCACGCTTGGATCATGATGATTAAAGACAGTGGAAAAGCCGAGGTTATTGAGAATGATCAATGTTTTTTTAAGATCGGAAAGTTGAATCTTGAATGTCCAAATATCCTAATTATCTAGTTTTGGCAAACATATGCCTCGGAACAACCTTGACGGATCTTTAAGAAGTTGGAAATTAATATTATTAATCTAAGATTCATTAAGAGTCACTAGGAAAAATCCAAAATTACCAACGGTGAAATTCTCCTATTATCTTTATCGGTTTTAATTGTGCGCTGGCACAAACTAAAAATAGCCCATTAATCTTGAAATGAGGAAGACATGGAAGGTAGTCATTGAACCCGAAGGATATCAGGTGTTGGAACCAAAAAGCAAATCAGATTTGGATCCATGATTTGGTAAAGTTACCAAAAGACATTTCTAGCAGCTAACTAGTCTTTTAGCAGCTTTTTCCCTAGCTAGCACACAATAAACTTGAGCACGACAGTTTCTACATAAGCAATAAAATCCAATTGCAAAATCCTAACCAATTCAATCATTTTGGCAAAAGTGAAAACAAGAAATGATATCATACCACGGGCCTTTTTCTTGGCATAAAAAAGAGAATGACAAGTCGGAGTCCTCATAGACTGAAAAATTCAATCTCCCACATGTTCTACCACTTGACATATTGGGAAGAAAAGTTCTTTTAAATTTGCTGCGTCATCGTGGACCACTTAGGATTGCGGGTAGTAATGTAGCAGTAGCATTGAATTCGACGTTCATGGGATTGAATCTCGCTACTCCACTACTAGAAGGCTGAGCAGAGAAGTCATAATCCAAGTCTTCTCGAACTTTCACGATACCCTCTAATGCCTTGATGACCATGGACATGGGAGGCCTCTTTATATAGTCTCCTTGCAAGCGCCACGCGGCAATCCTCATCATATTCACTGCATTCGGTCCATTTAGTTGCATGTCATCACTAGACTTATCCACAATGTCCGGCAATTGTTTCTCTTCTGCCTTTCTCTTTAAAAGGCTTAGTAAATACATGTCTTCTTCATCAAGAGAGCAATCGAAGATTTTTCTCCCACACAATATCTCCAAGATAACAACGCCAAAGTTGTACACGTCAACCTTTTTAGTGATTGCTGCACTCAGCCATTCAGGGGCCAAATAACCAGGAGTTCCTCTCATGGTTGTGACGATTTGGCTTTGGTCCTTGTCTATCAACTTGGATAACCCAAAATCAGCAACCTTAGCATTGAAATTTCCATCCAAGAGGATATTTTGGGGTTTAATGTCTAAGTGAACTATCTTCTGTCTGCAATCTTCATGAAGATAATTAAGTCCTTTTGCTATATCGAGAATGATCTTCTTCCTTTGTTACTAGTTGAGAACACATTCATTGGATTTGTGAAAGATCCATCTATCTAAAGACCCATTTGACATGTACTCATAAATAAGAAGCCTGTGGGATTTCTTAGCACAAAATCCCACGAGTCTTACCAAGTTCATATGATGGATGCTGCCAATAGTCTCAACTTCGGCTATAAAGGATTTCTTAACTTGCCCAAAACCATCAAGGCGTTTTATTGCAACTTTTGTGCCGTCCCTTAGAGTACCTTCGAAAATAGAACCAAAACCGCCTTCACCAAGCTTTTTACTGAAGTCTTCTGTGATGGTTTTTAGATCGTCATATGCAAATCTAGTGGGTATTCCGGGTACATGATCAAGGTAAGCCTCCTCTGCTTGATTATCATCTCTCTTTTGAACAAACAAAATTATGGCTACAATCAAAATCATCATGGAAAAAAGAGCTCCTAGGCTGGACCCGAGTATGACAGGGAGACGGTTGCTGATATGATTATCAATTGGAGTAAAAGGAGCATCATTGGCCACAGTTTGCACTTTAAGGTAAGCAATAGAATTATGGGAAATATAATCATAGAAAAACCTTTCATGGGTAATGTTAATAAGTGAAAACACCTGCATTGGTAGGTAACAATTGCCGCTAGTGAACCCTGGTTCATACCAGAATATAGCTACTTTGCATGAATAGTTCTTTGCGCAGGCCTCTTTACAACTTGAAGCATTTATGTACTTGAGATCTTCAGTGAGATTGAGATACTCGAGACTGAAATACCTAACATTTTCGAGCTCCAGAAGACTTTCATTTTTTGAAGCCCCACAAGACAATGGAACATTCTCAAAACACCCAAAATTAGGCTTCGTATCATCTACTTGCTAGAAATAGCTCGTCCCCCCACTTGAAGCCAGACAACTACATGGACCATCGGAGCAAATTCCATATTGTCCACACACTGTCGGATAGTCACAGTCGTTAAGAGTCTCTTCGAAAAGTTCTTTTTCAAACTCATAAGACCTATCATACATTCTCAAATGTCCATTCGAGCCCAGCTTTATGTATTGTGCAGAAGATGCTTGAGGGACTGAAATCAAGCTTATATTCAAGTTAGAATTTGAGAACATATGAAAACTCGATACTTGCATTCAAATTTGGACCTCTTGACTTGAAATAAATCTGAGGATGATCAGTCTCCACTTGAGCAAATAAACCATCACCATTTACGGAAAGCGTAATCATACTGTCAATGGTCCCATTTGTCTCGGAAACACTTGGCATTGATCTTTGTCCCGCCCTCAACTTTTGTCCGAGGACAAGTGAGTCGGTTGGGTGATCAAAGGACTGCCAAACAATTTCAGTGTCATTAAACAACACGAGGTTCCCCAAATATGTCAAGTTCAAGCCTACAACGGACTTTCCAGAAGTGTTTGTGGACCAAGCAATCATACCATCAGCATCTTTCAACACCAAGTCACCTTCGGACGTGAGGTCCAACGTTGTGCCGATCATTACAGGATTGTTTCGGTTGGCAGACCACACTATCATCAACTTGGACGATGAAAATGGCAAAGCGGTAAGAGTTGCAGTTACCATTACAGTAGAAGCCGCAGGCAAAGGCAGGGCTATTAGCTTCTTTGGCTCGGAGTAGAATTGCCTGCACGATCGATCCATCTCTATGTCGGGGGAAGTTGCGTTATTTGTCCACCGTTTTGAAAGCGTGGCAATTGGATAATCATAATCTTGAGCTTGAGAGCCAATGAAGTTTGAGAATGGCGATAGCAAAACGAAAGGAAGAAAGAAGGGAGACCACAGAATGAAACCATGGCCTGCAGTGAAACTCTAAGCAAAGAGATGATTGAGAAACGGAAGAGAGGAAGAGAGGAGGAAAAGATGCAAATGAGAGGCCGACAGTCAACTTTGAGTCAAGATGAAAACAAAACAGGAAAATTGCACAGGAAGTCCTTTCAATAATGTGAATGGACTGTAGTTAAGCGTGATCTCGCAACTATTTCTTTAACCTTGCACTAATTGTTCTCTAAATGTAAGGGTGCGTTTGATAACATTTCTGTTTAAAAATTGTTTATGGGAACAGAAATAGAAAAAAGTATTCCTGCTTCAGGGAACAATTTTTGAATAAAAAAACGCGTTTGGTAAATCTGTTCCAGAAATATAAAAAAGAATAAAACGCGTTTGATAAATTTGTATAATTTTTTTATTTCTTTTAATTTTTTAATATTTTTATTTTTATTTTTCTATTTTCTTTCTTATTTTCTTATTATTTTTCCTTTTTTCTTTTTCTTCTTTTGGCCGGTCGTCGGCCTCAGCCATGGCCGACGAGGGCTGGTGGCCTCACCCAGCCACGGCGAGGCTCGGCCTTGCTGGATCTGGGCGAGATCGAGCTCACCCAGCCAAGGCGAGGCCGAGCCTCGCCCGCCAGGGGCCGGCGACGCCGGCCTCGCCGGGGCCCGGCGACGCTCCGGCGAGGTCGTCGGCCATGGCCGAGGCCGGCGTCCGGCCAAAGAAAAAGAAGAAGAAAAAGAGAGAAGAAAATGGAAGAGAGAGAAAAAGTGTTCTTAAAATGTGTTCAAGAAACAAGTAACAACTTTTTTTGTTTCTTGTTTCTGTTTCATTCCCATTTGTTTCTGGGAACAAAAAAATAATTTTGGAATAAAAACGCAAACAAACGCATTTATGTTCCTTTTTTGTTCCCAGGAACAAAAAAACAAAAAAATTGTTTAAAAACAGAAAAAAGAAATCAAAACAAATGCAGCCTAAGTTTTCTTCTTCTGCATGTAGAAAAGGAATAAATAAATCAATTAAATTTTGGAAAGCTTCATGAAGTGCTTCTTTAGGAGTTAAACTTCCGTTTGTCCATATTTCGAGAAAAAGTATCTCTTGCACCTCGTCAAACTAGAAACGAAGAACGTGTCTCTGTCCAGACGCACCAAAAGTAAGAAAGAAAAGAAGGAAGGCTAAAGCCAACCGGTCCGATAGGAAGATGCTATCGGCCATGCAGCTAGCCAAAGGGCTGAAGAAAGGCGAGTTGACCTTCTTGGCGGCATTGAAGGAGGAGGGCACAGAGGAAAGCTCGGTACCGGAAGAAGCATCTCGAGTCCTCGATGCCTTCCAAGATGTGATGCCGCCCGAGCTGCCCAAGAAGCTGCCTCCTCGGAGAGAGGTCGACCACCGGATCGAGCTGGTACCCGATGCTCGACCACCGGCCATGGCTCCCTATCGCATGGCCCCGCCCGAGTTGGAGGAGCTGAGGAAACAGCTCAAAGAGCTGTTGGATGCTGGATATGTTCGGCCATCCAAGGCCTCGTTCGGTGCCCCGGTCTTGTTCCAAAAGAAGCATGACGGATCCCTCCGTATGTGTATCGATTACCGGGCATTGAACAAGCTGACCGTCAAGAATAAGTACCCGATTCCCCTTATTGCTGACTTGTTTGATCAACTCGGAGAAGCCCGTTGGTTCTCCAAGCTCGACCTTCGATCGGGATATTATCAAGTGCGGATTGCTGAGGGGGATGAGCCGAAGACAGCATGTGTGACCCGCTATGGATCATACGAGTTCCTTGTCATGCCATTTGCTTGACCAATGCGCCGGCTACGTTCTGCACACTCATGAACAAGGTACTGCATCCGTTCCTTGATCGGTTCGTTGTAGTTTATCTTGATGATATAGTGATATATAGCCGGACGCTTGAGGAGCATGTTGAACATTTGAGTCGAGTTTTCCGGACCCTTCGAGAAAACGACTTGTATGTGAAACGTGAAAAGTGTGCCTTCGCACAAAAAGAAATTCCGTTCCTAGGGCACATCGTCGGGGGCGGACGTGTTCGGATGGATGCGGCCAAGATCCGTGCCATTGTTGATTGGGAGCCACCAACCAAGGTGACTGAGCTGAGATCCTTTCTTGGTCTCACGAACTACTACCGGCGCTTCATCCGGGAGTATTCACGCCTCACCGTGCCACTCACGGACATGCTGAAGAAAGAAAGGCCGTGGGAGTGGACGGATCGGTGTCAAGAGGCATTCGAGCGGTTGAAACGGACCATGACCAAAGAGCCGGTGCTTATGCTTCCCGACTACACCAAACCATATGAGGTGGAGACCGATGCTTCTGATTTTGCCATCGGTGGTGTCTTGATGCAAGAAGGTCATCCGGTGGCCTTCGAATCCCAAAAGTTGAATGAAGCCGAGTGACGATACACGGTCCAAGAGAAGGAGATGACCACGGTGGTGCACTGCCTTCGCATATGGAGGCACTATATCTTGGGGTCCCGGTTCGTCGTGAGGACCGACAATGTGGCTACGAGCTACTTCCAAACCCAGAAGAAGCTCAGCCCGAAACAAGCTCGGTGGCAAGACTTCCTAGCCGAGTTTGATTATGTGCTGGAATACAAGCCCGGAAAGTCCAATTCCGTGGCCGACGCCTTAAGCAGGAATTTCGAATTGGCCAACGTGGTGAGCAGGCCCGATTGCTCGTGGGTTGATCGTATCAAGGAGGGGCTGAAGCATGATCAAGCAGCCCAAGCCCTCCTTCGATACGCCAAAGAAGGCTTGACGAGGATATTTTGGCACGAGGATGACCTCCTCTACACCAAAGGACGGCGACTCTATGTGCCGCTCCATGGGAAACTTCGAAAGGAAGTCCTAAAAGAGTGCCACGACTCCAAATGGGCGGGACATCCGGGAATCCACCGCACCATGGCGCTTGTTGAAGATCAATACTACTGGCCGCACATGCGGGACGATGTGGAAACATACGTGCGGACGTGTCTTGTCTACCAACAAGACAAGATAGAGCAATGGTCTCCCGCGGGGCTCCTTGAACCGTTGCCTGTCCCGGAACGTCCATGGGAGAGCGTCTCCATGGACTTCATCGTGAATTTGCCCAAGTCCGAAGGGTGTCGGGCTCTTATGGTTGTGGTAGATCGCCTCTCCAAATATGCGACGTTCGTGCCAACCACAATGGAATGCCTAGCCGAGGAAGCCGCCAAGCTGTTCCTCAAGCACGTTGTCAAATATTGGGGCGTTCCACGCATGATCGTGAGCGATCGCGACCCTCGGTTCACCGGACGGCTTTGGACCGAGCTCTTCAAGTTGCTGGGGATGAGTCTCAACCTTTCCACCAGCATGCATCCGCAGACCGACGGACAAACCGAGCGAGTCAATGGATTGTTGGAAATTTACCTTCGGCACTATGTGAGCAATACGCAAGCGAACTGGGCACGGCTGATCGATGTGGCCTAATTCTCTTACAACTTGCAGCGGAGCGAGTCCACGAACCAAAGCCCATTCGAAATCGTGACCGGGCAACAGCCGCTCACGCCAAGCGCAATTGCTTCGGGGTATCGAGGAAGTAGCCCGGCCGCATATAAGCTCGCTAAGGAATGGGGTGAGCACGTGGACTTGGCCCGGGCGAGTCTGGATAGGGCCGCGAAACGCACGAAGAAATGGGCTGACAAAAAGCGACGGCATGTGGAGTTTCAGGTCGGGGACTTGGTGCTAGTCAAGTTGCACCTCGTCCTCCGGTATAGAAACGTGAACAAATGGCTGATCCGTCACTATGAAGGCCCTTTTCGAGTGATACAACGGATTGGAAAGGTGGCGTACAAGCTGGACTTACCGTCCAAGTTCGGGCTCCACCTCGTGTTCCATGTGAGCATGTTAAAACCGTTTCATGTGGACGAGGATGATCTGGATCGGGGCACATCACAACGAGCGCCCCTTGGGGGTGAAGACCTCCTATGATCGGGATGTTGAGTGTATCATGGCTGATCGGATCATACGGAAGAAATATCGGGCGCCAAGGAAGTAATACCTCGTCCAGTGGAGAGGCCTTCCTAAGAGTGAAGCAAGCTGGGAACCCTCCGAGGCTCTGTGGGAATTCAAGGGGCACATCGAAGCCTTCCATGCCATGGATGCGACGAGGGCGTCGCCAGATTAGGTGGGGGAGAATGACACGGCCCACGGACAAGCATGATCCAAGATCGTCCGTGAGGGGCCGTGTCACATACAAGGGGCTGCCCGGAAGCAGCCCACGAACGACCCATGAGCAGAACAAGCGGAAGGCCCATGCGCAGCCCGTGAGCGACCTCTGAGCGATGGTCGAGTAGCCCGTGACGGTTCAGCTGGTCGCGTGTCAGACGGACCTGCAACCCCGATCTTGCTTCTGACACACGCCCATGGTCTGCCCAAGGCCTGACGCGAGCGACCCATGGACTTCCCAAGGACCTGCCGGGTGCAGACCATCGAGTAGCCTTCGAGTAGCCTGTTGTATAGCTTGTAATGATTATACGGATTCAAAATGGACCGTTGGATCGGAGGGACGATCCACGGCCGAGATGCGACCCACTCTTGTATAAATAGGGATCCCTCTCCCACTTTGTAATCAGTTCGTTCACAAGCAATATACACTCTCTTTGCCCATTCGGTTCTTGTGTTCGAGCGCGTGTGTGTGTAAGGCTGACTTGGGATCACTGATCCTAAGGCTGCGCGGTGTTTGATCGACCGAAATTGATTGACCCGTGACAAGTGGTATTAGAGCCATCATTTCCAAACAAAATGGCTGATCGTCGCGCTGATACTCCGGTCGTTCAAGGCGATGAGCGTGAAGATCGTGGGCGTTCAGCCAGGAGGGCTACCCGGTCGAAAAAGGCTCGTGCTGCCTCGTGTGCGAGGGATCCTAAGAGGGATTTGGAAAACCGTCTGACGGCCATAGAGGAGACTGTCACGGACGTCCAGGCGTTTATGGACGACCTGCACCAGACCGTTGAAGGAGCGGAAGCCGGAAGGGAGGAGTTCTTGGCCGAAGTGCAAGAACTCCAAGCCGGCATGGGAGATCTCCGTGTCGAGGTGCAAGGATCCTTCATGCACGAGCTGCAGCAGCGGGATGAGACTTGGGAAGCCGCGATGGCGGCCATGCGGGCGGAAATGGCGGAGGTGAAGGGCAAGCTCATGGAGCTTGAAGCAGCACGTGTGAACGGGGTGATCACCGTGCAGTCCCGTGCCGATGCACCCAAACCAAAGGAGTTCAAGGGCTCCCGGGTGGCGAAGGACGTGGACAACTTCCTATGGTACATGGAACGATACTTCCAGACCATGAGAACAACCGACGACGTGATCCGGGTGAACATCGCAGCCATGTATTTAGCTGATGATGCGCTGCTGTGGTGGAGACGTCGGTTGGATGGTAGGAATGGCGATCTTATCGTGACCTGGGCTCGGTTCGTCGAGGAATTTCGGCGAACCTACTATCCCGCTTATGCGGAGGAGGAAGCCCGAGGGGAACTCAAGCGCCTAGAGCAGAAGGGTGGAGTTTGTGAATATGTGAAGCGGTTCTCGGAGCTGCTACTCTAAATCCCGTCCATGACCGAGACGGAGGCGTTCCACCAGTTCATGGGCGGACTCAAACCTTGGGTCAAACAGGAGCTCAAACGGTGCAATGCAATAGACCTCACCACAGCCACTTCTGTGGCCGAGTCCCTTGTCGAATATAGGCCGGCAACCGCCGCCAAGCCCGACTTTCGACCGAGAGAAAAGGCCAATGGTGGGGGAGATCGAGGCCGGTTCCCTCGACCAAATGCTGGCAGACCGCCTCCGACTCCTCGTAGAAATCAACCCGAGTCGAGCAACGGAGGATACCAACGCAAGGTACGCACATACAAGTGCTTCTTTTGTGACGGTCCTCATATGGCTCGGGATTGCTCGAAGAGAGGAAAGTTGGCGGCCCTGTGCAAGGAGGACAAGCCGCGTGAGGAGGCGCGGTTGGGATCGTTGCGGATCCTTGGAACGATCAAGGCCTCCAAGAAGGCCAAAGAACCAAAAGGAATGATGTTCGTAGACGTAAAGATCGGAGGTACCACGATGAGCGCACTCGTGGATACCGGGGCGTCCGATCTGTTCATATCCAAAGAGGCCGCGAAGAAGCTGCATCTTCCGGTCGAGGCAAATGAGTCCGGTTGGCTCAAGACGGTAAATTCCAGAGAAGTCCCGACCAGTGGCATGGCCAGGGGCGTGGAGTTCCACCTGGGTCCTTGGACCAGCAAGGAAGATATCGAGGTAATTTCCCTTGATGACTATGACTTCATACTCGGTTTGGGATTTTTTGACCGGATCAATGCGGGTGTCATGCCCTTCGCGGATTGCATATGCATTCTAGACAAGCGGTGTTTGATCAACCGAAATTGATCGACCCGTGACAAGTGGTGTCTAGCCTAATCTCCCCTTTGTCGCACCGACCTATGCGTGACGCATCCACCTGCCTTTCTTCTTCTTCTTTCCTCTTTGTACTCAAAATTGGTACGAAACGAAGACAGAAAACGAGAGGGGAAAAAAGATACCGGGTCCATTATCTTAAATGAAAAATGCAATCAGGCTCTAAATTTAGGTTGAGTCTTGAAATTGTTTTTTATTGGAAAGAATACCATAATTTTTTTTCGGTTATGCCTTTTTTGATTCGATGTACGCGCACTTAAGTGGTTTTTTTTAGTAACAATGGCAAATTCCCTATGAGAGGATTTTGTTGAACTTTTCACTTTATAAAAGATTTAGAAATTGATCATACCAAACTGAAAAGTTTACTGATCTATTGCATTCTTTGCATAATACTTGGAAATTTTCACTAGGTTTTTCCTCTCGAAGAACTTACTAACCTTGAGCTGAAGTAGTGAAGTCTTTTATTTTTTAAGGAGCATAAAGACCCGATATAAGAAATATTTACTTTAAAAGTGCCTCCAAAACACTTACTAAGCAACTAAATAAAAAAAAAAAAATCATGACTCCCTATATATTGATTGCCATCGTAATATACCCAATTACATATTAAAGATCAAAGATCCCCTTAATTAAAATATTTAACAAGTACCTAGGATATTCATTAAAATGACCATAAATCAAAATAAAGTTTCTTAATATCAGATACGAGTTCAAGTTCGAAAATATACCCTTACCTTCGCCATACATAATATGACACCCATACAATACACATCACAATCAACTAGAGGAGCCGCTCGGTGATCACCCCTCCCCGCCCATTTCTTCATTGAAAATAAAATCAACTCATCATTTTTTTCCTACTTAAAAATTAACTTTGTCACTTTCTTCATCATATTTCTTTGCATTTAATTTCATCTCGTTTTCTAAGATTAGTTAACGGAATTCTCTAATATATTGATGTCGATGGTTGTGTAAGCTATTCTTATGAAAATAGTGAAAATCCATTCGATTTTTTTCTTGATAAAGAGGGAGCTATGTTACAAAATCTCCTAATCTAATAAATCCAATCTAATTCACCAATTATATGGGACCCAAAAAACAAAAAGGATTCACTAATTATTAAAGAGCAGAAAGGTATTCGGATACTTATCCCGGAAGAGCGAATACAAATAACGTCCGGCGAGCAAACACATTTTCTCCTCTTGTTTTTTTTAATTGTCATCCCCGCAACGCACCCCAACTGCTTCCTCGCTCACTTGCTCTGGCTCTCGGCCATTGTTCCTCGGCGCAGCGGCCGACTGGTGATTGAATCGACCCCGAAGGTACTCTCTCCCTGCAGAAGCTCTTTTTAACTCGCTTCGATCGATCGTCGCCCCCGCTTTGATTGATCGTTTCATGCATCATAAGAAGTTTTTCCTCCCACTGAGTTGGTGATCGCCGGGTTGAGGTGGGTTGATCCTATTTTGTCGCGTGGATGGCGATTCTAAACAGTGTCTGTCGGTAATTTATTGGTCATATAAGTTGCTACTTAGAACCCTTCACCTTGTTGTTTTCATCTTTCTCCTAGGCTATATGCTAGAGCTTCGCTGTTATGAATACTTAAGAAGTCACACCATCAGTTACAAGTTCTGCTCTCTCTCTCTCTCTGCCTCTCTCTGTCTTTGAGTGGAAGTCAGGGTAGTGGATTATTGATACCAGGAAGGTTTCTATGTGGGGAGGGTTTAATACGATTACCTTACGCGGTGATCATTTAAAATGTCGTGGAATTTTTAAACTGAACATTCTGGGTCAATTGATGCTCCAATGAAGATTGAAAGGAGGGTGGACAAGGACAGCTGTTGCTCTTTGTATCTTTAGTTCCAACTCCGTGATATGATGGCAAAAATGAAATCACATGGATTAACACGACCAGTTCTATTCATTCTAATTTTCTTCATCTAACATACTGTTTCCAGTGTCTCTATGCAAAATCAATGGCAACGATGATCAATAAATTTCTCAAATAGAAAGCCAGCTGCTTAGGCTTTACACTATCATGTGATCTCCAAGAGGCCTTCAAATAAGCGGCGCCTATTGAACATAAAGAATGCTCACTTGCGCTTTTTTCTGAACATATGCTAGTTTTTTTTTTTGGGTAAGGCTGAACATATGCTAGTTTATTTTGTCTAATATGGATTTTTTCTTTTCCAATTAGATACCCAAATAGAAAGTCCTTCTTTAGGCTTGAGAGTATATTAACATCTTCACATAGGCTAACGGCTAAATCACAGAGGGTGTCCTAGTGCGTAGACTAGGCTTATGGTACCTCCCGGCCCTAATGTTGCAAGCATGATGGCTTGATATAATTGGATTTGTCACTTAGAGGACTATCTTTACCTTCTCTTTTAATGAATAAAGTAGTATCTACATTTCCTTTAACAAAATCATTTTGAGTTAGGAATTTACTTAGCCTTTTATACCAGGCTCGAGGTGCTTGTTTCAATCCATACAAGGCCTTTTTTAGTCTGAAGACTGAGTCTGGCTTTCTTGGATCTTCAAATCCAGGTGGTTGTTCCACATAGACTTCTTCTTGGATAAATCCATTTAGGAATACACTTTTTAAATCCATTTGAAATAATCTGAAATTTTTATAGCAAGCAAAAGCAAGTAATAATCTAATTGCTTCTAACCTCGCTACTGGTGCATAGGTCTCATCATAGTCTATCCCGTCTTCTTGTGTATATGCTTTGGCCACAAGTTTTGCTTTGTTCCTGACCATTTTTCCTTTCTCGTCCACATTGTTCTTGAAAACCCAATTAGTTCTAATAATAGACTTACCTTTAGGTTTATGAATTAGTTCTCAAATATCGTTGATGCTGAACTATCTGAGCTCTTCTTGCATAGCTTCAATCCAGCTTTCATTAGCCAAGGCTTCTTCTATACTTTTGGTTTCAATTTCAAAAATGAGTGCTAAAGCACTAGATTCTTCTCGCCTTTTGGATCTAGTGCAAATTCCTTCATTAATGTTACCAATGATGAGTTCCTTAGAATGACTAGACTTATGCTTCCAGTTATTTGTTGGTTTTGAAGTTTGTTGATCCTCTGTTTCAGTTGAATCTTTTGGTTCTGCTTGTTGTTTATCTTCAGAAGTCTGAACCACTTCAAAGGAAGTAGACTTTGTAAAGTTTGAAGCAGGTTCAGATTCTTCAAGTTGAGTCTGATCTAGTTGATTATGCATAAATTCTTGAAACTTGACGTTCATCGATTCTTCCATAGCGAGTCTTCTTGTTGAAAACTCTGTATGCTTTGCTCGTGGTAGAGTAGCCAAGGAAAATTGCTTCATATGACTTTTCTTCAAACTTACTAGTTCAATCATTTGCATTTTTCACAACAAAACACTTACAACTAAACACATGAAAATAAGAAACATTTGGCTTTTTCCCTTTAAACACTTCATAAGGAGTTTTCTCTAGAAGTTTTAAAAATGCTCTGTTAATGATATAGCAAGTTGTAGAGACTGCTTCAGTTCAAAAACAAGAAGAAAAATTACTCTCAATTAGAAGAGTTCTTGCCATTTCTTGCAAAGTTATTTTCTTTCTTTCGATAACCCCATTATGTTCTAGAGTATATGGAGAAGAGAAAACATGTTGAAAACTAGATTCATCACAGAATTTTGTAAAGTCTTGATTTTTAAACTCATTTCCATGGTCTGTCTGTATGCTTGAAATAACATAACCTTTCTCATTCTGAACATTCTTGGCAAATTTTGAAAAGTAAGAGAATGCTTCAAACTTACTTGCCATGAAGTATACCCATGTAAAGCGAGAGTAATCATCCACAATTACTAGGCAGTATCTTTTTCCACAAATACTTTGCATTCTGATTGGTCCAAAGAGATCCATATGCAAAAGCTGTAAAACTCGATTAGTAGAAACTTGATTTATGGGTTTAAAAAAACTTTTAACATGTTTTCCCAATACACATGGTGTGCATAATTCAGATTTTTGATAAGTTAGGTTGGGCAGCCTACGAACAAGCTTCTTGGAGGAAATTTTGGTAATTTGCTTCATATTAACATGGCCAAACTTCCAATGCCAAAGGTTTGCTTCATTTTGAATGGAGATTAGATATTGAGAACTTTCTGGTTTTATATCCAGAAGGTAAATATTCCCATGTCTTCATGTAGTGAAAGATTGAGAGAAATCTTTACTAGTTCCTGAATAAATGCCTTCTTGAAAATTGATTTTGAATCCAATGTCACACAGTTGACTAATGTTGAGTAGATTGTAATTTAAACCTTTCACCAAGGAAACATTATTGATTGTAAGACTTCCAATCTTCATAGTTCCGCATCCAACAATTCTTCCTTTGTTGTTTCCTCCAAATGAAACTTTTCCACCATTTATTTGCACAAGCTTTATAAAACAACTTAATTCTCTTGTCATGTGTCTCGAACAGCCACTATCAAAATACCATTTGAGCTTTTATTTATTTATTTATAACCTGCAATTATAAAAGAACTTAAGCTTTCTTTGGTATCCACATTTTCTTGGGTCCAATGGAGTTAGTACTAAATACAGTCTTTGCCAAATCATTCTTAATAGGTCTCCAAATCTTGGGACATTCTTTTCGAAATGTTCTAAGCTATTACACTTTGAACATTTGAGAGCACTCCGACTAACAGATTTTACAAACACTTTTTGAAAATGGTTCCTAAAAAATATTTTTATGGGCCTTTGTTTGATTCTTTCCTTCACTTTTGAAAAATCAATTAAAGGAATGGTTTCTGGTGTCATATCCAAACCAGATTTGTTGAAATAAGGTCTTTGTACTGAAAGAATCTTTTCCAACTTCTCAAATCCTATTGAAAACCTTTTTTGTGGTATTTGAAATGTCCTCTTTCAAAAATGTATTTTCCTTCGAAAGAGAATCTGCATTTTCTTTCAAATTTACAAAACTTTTGTCTAGATTTTCAAACTTTTATTTCCAAGAAGTTTCTTGTTGCTTATATTTAGAATTCTCACTCTTTAGCTCGGAAATCCTTTTAAGAGAGGTTTTGAGATTAAGACAAAGTTCATTTATATACTTCAAAATTTTAACAGGAATTTTTAAATCGCTAACCTTGATTTCATTGTTTGAGTCTGAATCTGAGTTTGTTTCAGAGTCTGAGTTTGAATCTAAATTAGCCATTAGACATATGTTAATGTACTCTTCATGACTTTCATCGCATTCAATATCGCTCCATGTTTCTGCTTTGAAAGTCTTCTTGAATTTCTCAGCTCTTCCTTTCTTTTTCTTCAACAAAGGGTAGTTGGGTTTGATGTGTCCATTTTTCCTACATTCAAAGCAGACCACATCTTTGTTGACTTTATCATCCTCAGTTGATTTGTTCTGAAATTTTTAAGTGCTTTGCTTCTTCTAGTTAAATCTTCTTCCCTTTCTGTTTAGCTTCCTAAACCTCCTTATCATGAGTGCTAGCAATTGACTTCTTACCTTTAGGATCTTCTTCCCCATTGATTTGCTCCACTCCATATGATTGAAGTGTGCCAACTAATTCGTCTACTGAAAGAGGCATGATCCTCTGGGTTTATCTTATAGAAGTGTTCACGTGATTCCAGTGTTTGGAGAGTCCACGTAACAATTTATTGACCTTCATTGGTCCTAAGATTGGCTGTCCTTGATATGCTAGATTGTTTACAATTTATGTGAAATGACTAAACATGTCACTAATGGATTCTCCTGGCTTCATCTTAAAGGCTTTATACTGTCCAAGTAAGATATTGATTTTTGTTTTTTTTTAATTCGATCAATTCCTTCATAGGTGACATACAACCCTTCCTAGACTTCTTTTGCTGTTTCACAAGATGAAATTCGGTTATACTCAGTAGGAGATAAAGCACAATATAAGGAATATATGACTTTAGCATCAAGAGCTTGTCTCTTGGTTATTTCTTCTTGTGCCATTTCGCTAGCGTTTGCAACTTCTTTTCATCTTTCTGAGATTGATGTAGCTTTGGGAATAATCCCTTTTTTCTACCACATCCCATTCCAGGGGATCTTTTGATCTCAGGAATGCATTCATCTTGTTTTTCCACACATTGTATTCATTCCCATCAAAGTAAAGAGGTCTGGTGTTGCTTTGGCCTTCAACCAAATCTGGAGCCAAAATACTAGCCATAGATCTTTAGCTTAGAAGTATAAACATTTCAATAAAATGAGCACACATGCTCTGATACCAATTGAAAGGGCTAGTGCAACACCTAGAGGGGGTGAATAGGTGTAAATAAAATTTTCTTGCAAGACTTAGAAGTAATAAATTGCCTATTGAAGATAGTTGACTAAGGACGTAAACAGCTTTAAACAATTATATAAAACAACGAATAAAAGTAAGGAGTTAAGGAAAGAGAATTTGAGCACAAGAGTTATATTGGTTCGGCTTAGATCAAGCCTACGTCCACTCTCCCACGCTGATAACCCACTGGTTGGATTTCACTAAGAATCAAAAGAGATTTTACAACTTGTGATTTTTGACTTTCTCAATTAAGAGTTTCTACTAATCTCTCACAAAGTCTCACTATGTGTTTCTCTCTTTTGTGTACAACTTTGAGCTCGATGAATGAAAGAGCAAGGAATTATAGAGATTCAAACTTTGAAATTCTTTTTTCACGCACTTACTCGAACAATTAGAGAGTCATCCTTAAATACTCCTTCATGCCTTCTCGACCATTGGCACTTTCCAAAGGAATTCTTCCAATCTATCATTTGGACAGAATCAATTAAGGTAATCTTGAGTCGTTGAATGATTGGTGATGAAAGCCCATCAATCATGTTCGCCTATACAATCAGGATCTTTGGTTTCCATAAGTAGAACCTTCCAAGTTTGCTCGCCCCTCAAAAGATCTTCGTATTAGAGTAGATTCCAATAAGAATAATCAAACGAGTAGATGCTATATCCAGCCATAAGGTCTTCCAAAAACCATACGAATCGAATCCTTGAAGATAATCCGACATCTGGATAGGTCTTCATTCTTCGGTTTGGAAACTGTTAGTGAGGGCAGACTTTGAAACTTATGTCTGACGGTTTTCAGACTTTGACAGTAGAATCTGGAGTTCTTTAAACTATAACACTTGCGTCTGAAAGTCTTCAGACTGGACCTTTGGAAACGTTTTGTCAACTTTAAAACAGTAAAAGAGTTTTCTCCAACATATATGACTTAGCTTGACATGTATAAAGGTGTGGTTTGGCTTTTATGAAAATGATGGCCCTACTTTTCTATCCCATCTTGTTGTTGTATGGGGATTTATTTATTTGCTTCCGCATGAGTATTAAAATGAATGGGTCGGCAACGCGTCTTGGGACGTCGCTATTTAATAGACCACCGAGGGATGAGCACGCGCTCGGAGGATTGGGGCGTGACACAAACATCGGTCATTCTATGTGACATGACCGATGCTGATATGGATAATTTTTAATAATATATTTTTTTGAATTTTAATTAATATTTTCATTCTTTTCTTTTCTTTCCTTTCTTTGTTTTTATTTTTTTATTTTTATAACTCTAGCCAATGAGGTCACCAGTTAGCCATCATCGGCCACAGGTGAGGGCCATCACCCTCGCCTGTTGGCCGGTGAAGGCGTCTTGGTGAGGGCCTAGAGGCCCTCTCTTGTGATTGACGAGGGCCATGACTCCCTTACTAGCCAGGGTTGTAAAAAAAATGAAGAAAAGAAGAAAAAGGAAAAAGAAAAGGATAAAATGAATAATAAAAATATTTTTAAATATTTTTAAAAATCATCCACATCAATACCGGTCATCCTATGTTAGGCATGCCATGTAGGATGGCTAACTGACATCCATATCAGCGATTTCCGATCAAAATTGGTTGAATGAATTCAATTGGTAAAATATGAAAAGATTTAGAACTTAATTTGCATAATTAAAATGTCTACAATTAGATTATTAAAACTATAATAGGTTTGTGACTCTTTAGACATTTTTTCCAATAATAAAGTATGACCGAGGTTTACTGGTGAACCGCATAAAAGTGTTTGGTGGAAAGTGAGCGGAGCGGTTTTTTTTTTTTTTGGTCGATAAGCAGAGCAGGTTGAATCGCTCCACTTCCTTCTGTTGTTTGGTTCAAAAAGGTTGACACCTTTTCCTAAATGATGAGTCATCACGACAATGAGACATCCTGGGTGCGCACCCTATGTGTTATAGAAATCACCTGAGCCACAGCAAATATCTATAGCCAAAGAGAAGCGCTGCGTGCTAATGTCAACGAAATCTTAAGTTCACAAAATATCTTAAGAGATCCGATGAGCTAATCATAGCATTCGGGCCACTAGAGGTCAGAGCACTTAGAAAAAACAAATCTTATCACTTCAGGTGGTCATATATATTCAAAGATCCACTACCAATTTTGCTTTTAATAACCTACGATATAAAGTGGGGGTGAATTATGGAGAGCTAGCGCAGTTTTTCTATTTGGTTTTATAACGAGGCGAACTCCGAACATAAAACCTTCTAGTGACATGAGATCAAATCATGGATTCGGGGCAAACCCTTTTAATGTATGTTCTTCCACAAGAGTTACAGATACATATAAATATTACGAGATCAAACGTCGCCACTTGTCCCAGTACAGAAAAAAGTCGTTACATTCATCCTATGCACGCGTAACGGTAAAAAAAGCTGCTGCAGACGGAGCGCCGTCCCATCAAGTTCTTCAACATTGGATTTATTAAGCCGAAAAGATTTTCCGTTCATAGTTCCAGGGACGCGCCAAGTTGATCAGGGGCCACCTGTCGTCCATTCACGTCAAAACTGATAGGATGTGCGAGGCACGGAGCAAACGTCTAAAAACCTACGGAAAATATATGAAAACCTTATTCATTTAAGAAGCTTGAATGTGTTGCCTGGGTCCACCTCTTATGGGGCCCAGTGACATTGGACAAAAGAAGAAAAAGAAGAAAAATCAAAGAAAAGCAAACAGAGGAAAAAAGTAGGTTTTTTGCAAGTGGTGTGCCCGAGAGAGGAGGGAGAGGAGAAAAAGTGAGCTCACCCGAGAGCACCAACGAAACAGAGGAGAAAGAAGCATAAGAGGGCTGTGACTTTGTGCTCTCCATTTAAAGACCAAATATTGACTAAATCAGTTCAAATTTGAATATATTGTTTGTGAGACCAAGGGTTTCGTGTAAGGACCCGGGCCTCCCACCGTGTAATATTGTCGGCTTGCCATCCCTCATCCCTGCGCACCGTCGCCTGTGCCATCACACTCTCCCCCCTTGGGAGTATAGCATCCTCACTGTGGTCCCACATGTGGTCGAGAGTCGACTTTGGTACCATTTGTAAGGACCCAGGTCTCTCACTGTGTAACATTGTCTGCTTTGGGCCTTCGACCCTTACGACTTTAAAACACATTACACAGGTTAGAGAACCCAAGACTTATAAACTAGCCTAGGACTCCCCCCTAAGCGATGTGGGACAGGAGATGCACCTCCTCCCTGTGCATGTCTTGGGACCGAGGCACGGACGCACCACCATCCCTCCTCCCCATGCATCGTCGCCTCGGCCGTCACATTCCAAGTTGATGATTTTCTTATATCAAGAACCGCCTTTGAATTCTCCAATTACAATTAGGGTTTTCTAGCCCTGTTTATGTTTATCCATCTTTGTGGTGAGAAAATGAACTTATATTGTTGGTATTGAGCCTCTAATGTGTGACTAGAGAAGAACTACTTTGTATATCTTACTAGTGAAAACGTTAGGCAATCCGTAGTTTTTCCTCCATTGGATTTCCACATTAAATGCTTGGTGTTTTTGTCGGCTTTATTCTCTTATCAATTGTTCATTATATTGCTTATATTGCTTATATTGAAGTTATATTGGCTGGTTGTTATTGGGACTAAGCTAATTTTGATCGGTTTAATTTTGGGAGAGAAATTGATCCTATATTGGATTTGGCTCATAGTGAATTGTTGTCTTGGGTTCTCCCTAACAAAGTGGTATTAGAGCTAAAGTTGAGATTCTAGTTATTAATGGAGGAAACTAGCGGCACAGTGCTTAAGTTAAATGCCTCGAATTACTCTATTTGGAAGCCTTGGATGGAATGCATGTTATATTGCAAAGATTTGTTTGATCCAGTTGAGGATGATGAAGTTAAAGGAGATAAGAAAGACAAAGAATGGGAGAGAATGAATCTAAAAACGGTTGAGTTTATCCAGCAATAGATTGATGATGGTGTGTTTTATCATGTTGCTCAAAAAACAAAGGCGGACACTTTGTGGAAGAAATTACAAGATCTCTATAAGAGGGGAACTCCACAAAATAAAGCTCTTTTAGTTACATAACTTGTGAATTTGAGATACAAGGGAGGAATAGCATGTTGGAACACTTAAATAAATTTCAAGATATTGTAAATCAATTGACTAATATTGAGATTCACCTTGATGATGAATTGCAATAATGTTTATTGCTCGGTATTCTTCCCAATAGTCCAAACACCTTGGTTGTGGCATTAAACAAATAAGTGGGTGTATAAACTGAAGATGGAAGAGAGTAGTTTGTAACTACGATACAAGGCTAGGCTTGTTGCGAAGGGTTTTCATCAAGAAGGGGATTGACTTTGAAGAGATTTTTTTATCAATTGTGAAGATGTCTTTCATTTGAGTTGTTTTTGGGTTGGCTGCTAGTTTGAATTTAGAAATTGAACAATTTGATGTAAAGACAGCTTTTATTCATAGAGACCTAAAATAAGAAATATATATGGAGCAATTGGAGGGTTTTGAAGTTGAAGACAATGATCACCTTGTATGTAGATTAAGGAAAAACTTACACGGTCTCAAGCAAGCGCCAAGGTAATGGTACATGAAGTTTGAATCATTCATGGAAGAACATGGATTTGGTAACTATTTTCAATTCTTGTGTCTTTATGAAAAGATTTTCGGATAATGATTTTCTTATTCTCCTATTTATATGGATATGTCGATTGTTGGGCATGATGCTAAGAAAATCAAGAGCTTGAAAAATGAGTTCAGTAAAACTTTTGCAATGAAGGACCTAGGTCTGGCTAAGCCAATTCTAGGGATGAGAATTACTCATGATAGGAAGAAGAAGAAACTTCGGCTATCTCAAGAGAGGTACACTGAAAAGATGCTTGAAAGATTCAACATGAATACATGTAAATTGATAAGTACTTAATTTGCGGGCAATTTCAAGTTGAGTAGTAATAAATGTCCTTTAAGTGAGAAAGAGAAGGAAGAGAGTGATGAATACCTTATGCATCGGCCGTGGATAGTTTGATGTATGCCATGGTTTATACAAGACTTGATATTAGTCATGTAGTTGGTGTTGTGAGTAGGTTTCTCGCAAATCCAAATAAGAAGTATTGGACCGCTGCTAAATGGATTTTGAGATATCTTATAGGCACTTCTACACTTTGCTTATGTTATGGAAATGCGAAGCTTGAGTTGAGTGGCTATTCGGATGCGGACTATGTCAAAATCGGGTTATATGATGAGCTTTGCAGGGGGAGTTGTTTCATGGCAATCAAGGTTGCAAAAATATATTGCTTTGTCTATAACTGAAGTGGAGTACAGTACCATTACCGAAGGAGGTAAAGAACTCATTGTTAAGCCTGAAATAAGAGAAGTTTGTTCTATATTGCGATAGCATGAGTGGTATCTATCTTAGTAAAAATTTAGTGTTGTAGTTAAGATCAAAGCATGTTGATGTGAAGTATCATTGAATGTGAGAGAAGTTAGAAGGGTAGCTCTTCCTACTTAAGAAAGTCCACACAACCAAGGCGTTATCCATGGTAAAACTTGATTCTTGTAGAAGGAAAATAAGCATGATCGATCTTCCCACATGAGGTGGAGGGGGAGATTTGTTAGCTGGATCCACCTCTTGTGGGGCCTAGGTGACATTAAACAAAAGAACAAAAAGGAAGAAAAGTAAAAGAAAAGCAAACAAAAGAAAAAGGTAGGCTTTGTGCGAGTGGTGTGCCCAAGAGAGGAGAGAGAGAAGAGAAAAATTGAGCCCCTCTCACCCGAGAGTATTAAAGAAATAGGGAAGAAAGAAGAAGAAGAGGGCTGCAATTTTGTGGTCCTTATTCAAAGGCCAAACGTTGACGGAATCGGCCCAAATTTAAGTATATTGTACATGAGACTAAGGGCTATGAGTTAATGATTTTTTCTTGTTGAGAACTGCCTCCGAATTCTCTGATTACGGTTAGGGTTTTCTAGCATCATTTATGTTTATCCACCTTTATGGTAAGAAAATGAGTTTGTATTATTGATATTGAGCCTCTAGTATGTGACTAGAGAAGACTACTTTGTGTATTCTATTATCCTTAGTGATTAGTAGAATTTTTTGGGTGGTCCATGCTTTTTCCCGTATTGGGTTTCCACATTAAATTCTTGGTGTTATTGTTAGCTTTATTTCCTCATCGATTTTGCGTTATATTGCTTATTCCGAGGTTATATTGGCTAGTTGTTGTTGGGTTTAAGTTGATCTTGATCGGTTTAGTTTCGGAGAATAAATTATCCTAAATTGGATTTGACTCATGGTGAATTGTTGTCTCGGATTGCCTCAATAGAATGTATGATGGAATGTTCAGGTGAAAGAGGAAGAGAAAGTCTGAAATGCGTAAGTCTGACGGAAAATATTTATAAATATAGATATCATCTGACTAGGTATTATCTTTCGGAGGCGCAGGTTGTTTGTGCTACACCACCCAACCAATTATTTTGGGTGATTATAATACTCTACATCATGGCCCAAGACGATGTGGTCTTTCTCCTCTCTCTCTCTATATATCGCACGGCCAGCGTGACTAGAGTTCACACAGTACAGTTCATCACTGAGGGGTCGAGACATAACTAGGGCATCTCGTGTTGAGCCGTGAAATTCTCAAATATTTCCTTCAGTTGAGCTGCCACCCTTGATTTCCTGAGAAGTAGAGAGAGGGGCAATGGCCATTTTCTCGACCGATAATCCCTGGGTTTTTGCTTTTGGCCTCCTAGGTATATAGTTTTAGCTAGACATGATCTAACTTGTAATCTCACTTAGTATCTTCATCAAACTAGAGTCAACATGCGCATTATAAGTTGTGCCATCACTAACCCCCATCTCATCAAGATATTGATTCCCTCGTAAGGCCATGGACTGATTCATTTGTCATATTTTCTTAATAATTCTTTGTCCCAGGTAATCTCATATCTTTCGCGGTCATTTTGGCCCCAGTGTAAGTTCATCCTCTTGATCAACTTTTTGTTTAGCTTAGCAGAAGTGTCTGGAAGTATGAACATGAACGAGTGGCTAATAGGATTCTTGCAATCCTTTTCTTGCTTATGTTGGCAGCCCAACATTTTATAGGGTATGCAAGAGGAAGTCGACCGAAGGGTTTCAATCAGTTCCATACGTGGTTTCTTTACTCAGCGCCATGCTCTGGCTATACTATGCGTCCATCAACTCTGAGTCCAATGATTTCCTTCTCATCACTGTCAACTCAGTGGGATGTGTCATAGAGACCATCTGCGTTGCTCTCTACCTTGCTTATGCTCCTAAAAAAGCCAAGGTACGAACTTACCTATCCAATTGCATATAAATGATATCGTCACAATTCATACCTGGTTGATATGTAACAACATAAGTTGTTAAAGAAGGTTTTTTAATGATAAATGCTTGCATGCGCGCATTCATGCAGATATTTACAGTGATTCTGATGGTGACGGGCTTTGGAGGGTTTTGTTCCTTTCTACTCTTGTCCCGCTTCTTAACAAAGGGATCAACCAGGGTCCAACTTCTTGGGTGGCTTTGTGTTGGATTCTCCATCATTGATTTCGCAGCTCCTTTAAGTGTTATGGTGAATAATTGGAGCAACTCTTGATTTCTTACTTTTTTTCTTTTCACCAGTTGTACTTCTCTTCATGCACAATGCTACTGAGTTATTTGAGACAAGTTTTGCATGACAAATTTTTTTCGACAAATATTGCGCAGAGAATGGTGATACGCACCCAAAGCGTAGAGTTTATGCCCTTCTCTCACTCATTTTTCCTCACGCTCAGCGCTATAACTTGGCTCCTCTACGGTATATTCCTCAAGGACATCCACATTGTGGTACGCACTGACTTTCAGTAAATACTAGAAACTATGCTAAAAAGAGTCTTCTATTGCCCAAATAAAAAAAGTTTGTCACATAGACTATGGTTTAGATATTGCTTTATTTTCTTATATACATTCACTAACGTAAGTATGATCATTTATATAGGTTCCGAACGTATCGGGGTTTATCCTTGGCGTGGTTGAGATGGGACTGTATCTGATATATAGGAAGAGGAATTTGATGGTTTTGGAGGAACCCGATTATCTCGGTGGTGCAATGCCGATTGTCGATGCTCAAAGTTGCAGTATCGCTTCGAACGACAGCGTCATCGATGTTGATGAGGTCAAAGAGAGGAAAGACGATGCACACGGGGGTGAGAAAAGCTTTGAAGCTTCCGATAATGGACCAGTGGCGAATAGTTTATGTGAAGTTTGACGCGGGTTAAGTCGCCGCATATGCATTCGTTGTTGTCTTTCGAGTAGCTAGTTAAGCTAATTTAGTTCTTTCTTGTTTGTTGTTAACGTACGCGTCGTCACTTGTATATGCAAGTGGTGATTGAGAGCGTGCGCTTAAGTGCTCTGGAAATGCAATGTTTCGTCTAGCAATAAAAATCATTCATGTCCCGTTCCTCTTGTGAATGAACTCATTATACTGTTTCTTTGATCCGTATTTTGAAAAACAAAATATATCTAGGTCGCTTTGTCAATGGTAAGTTTGCCTCAATCTAAGTAGCACCGACATGCGATACGAACACGCGACATGACACATCGACACTCATTTCTAAAAATAAAATTTTTGACACATTGGGATACGTTGTATATTAAATGAATATTTTTATTTTTAATTAATTTGATTCAAATTTATAAATAAATAACTAATTAAAAAAGAGCCTATAATTAATTAAAAAAAGAGCCTATAATGAATTTACACTAATAATATTAATAAATTGACAAAAGTCATTGATGAAACTAATGACTAACAATAAATTAGAATCAACTTATTTAAATAAATCCATGATTTTCTACAATGACCAAAATTTATCATCATTCAATATTCAGTACTTTTATTTTTCAAAATTACTTTTTAATTTCATTTAATTATTTTTCCGATTAAATAAAAGTCCCTCGGGGGTCCACCCCCAACCCCCACTCCCTTTTTTCCCTCGTCTCTTTCCCCCCCCACCCCCAATTTTTTTTTTTTCACTTTCTTTCCCACCCCTGCCACTTGACAGGCTATCAGCCTATCACTTCCCCCTCCGTCCAACACGCCAAGTCCTTTTTTTTTTATCCTTTTAGTTTCCTTCTCAAAACCCTAGCAGCGCCCTCCTTCTCCTCCTCCTCCTCGCCGCATGACCCCTCCCTCTCCTCTTCCTCTTAATCTTTGCTTGCTCTCGGTCCTCATCACAATCATTCACCGCTCATTGCCAACCCTTCCTCCCTCGCAGCTACAGCCTCATCGCTAATCCATCGCAGCATCATAGAGTGGCGGCTCTCGCCTTAGTCTCTGCTCTTTTTTTGGCCGTCTCTCGCCATCGTGGGCTCGCCATTGCTCGCAGCCTTGTCTCTGCTCCCTCGCCCTCACCTCCACCCTCCACCCTCCATCATCTTTCAGACACGGGTGTCGAAACGTGTTAAGAAAAGTTGACCACACGTCGAAAAATCCGACACGCAATCAACGTGTGTCCGAGAGTGTCAACGTGTCTGACACGCTCCGACATGTGTTGGACACAACACGGAAGCATGTGTAACGTGTCTGTGCTTCATAGGCCTCAATTCGCCTATGAGATCATGACTCACAACTTGAATAGAAATTGCCTATCAAAGATATGAGAAATGATTGCATGACAATCTTTAATCGCATGACAATCTTTAATCTACTGTTAAACTAACAATCTATTATGAATCTTAAAAAATCATATAAAAAATAATTATAAACTATTGTGGATACACTTTTTCAAGAATTTGGGGCTCATAAGATATTATTATTCTCACAATAGTCCAAAAATTATTATGCTAACAAAATCCGAAAGATGTCCGTGATCTACCTCCCTCAGAAGCAGAGAAGCCCACTCTTTGGAAGACTAATAATAATACATATCATCGTTGAAGTCATTTAGAGAGCAATGTTTCAGAAAAAGCGATTTAAGGACTTGATTGATGGCATTAATAAGTGCCTAGATGGCCTTAAATAACATATCTAGCACCATTTGGTGCACATAAGCCGCCAAAAGTATTTCCGACACCACTTTTGATAATACTTTACCGAAATGGGCGGCATTTCTATGTTGGGTACAGACCTTGGAAATGTGTAATTTATTGAAGGGAGTGCTCGAAACTTGACTTGAGCTCGATTGGGTAGTAGAGTTTTACCAAGCTCGACTTGAGCTTAAAGAAACTCAATTTTGTGGAGCTTCATAAAGCTCAAATATCTTCCTTGGATTTTCATATATGTTTGGATATTCCGTGTAACCTTAATGAACTCCATATTTGATTTTATCGCAATTATAATTGCAAGCTTGAGCTTGACTCATTATGAGATTTGAGTAGCTCGAGCTCGACTCTAGATCAAACAAGTTGATTTGATCAAGTAATATGTCATTGAACCGAGGCCCAAGGTACATACTCACGATTAACTTGACTCGGTTTATAGTGACGAACACAATAGGCTCAGGGATGATTACTCTCTTGCTTGGGCAATATTTTCTTCCACACTCGCCGGAGAAAACTTTCCTCAATCAAGCTTTGTATTGGTCGTTCACAAATATGGACATTCTGACGAAGTTCGCACTTAGGAAAGCCCATTTGTCGTGAAGTCTTTTCTCATAGAGCTAATTCGGAGATTTGCTTCGGATATGATCCAATTAGAGCGCAACAAGAAAGCAACGCATTATCGGCAACCAAAAGGGAAAGGAAAAGACCCAAGCCTAAGCACGATGGTGGGCTGGTCGGTGTCTCGCCGCATAAATCTTATACAATAAGGTTGGACACGAGAATTCACGTACGGAGACGGCTGTTCCGTACAAAGGTGGGCACGAATCATGAAATGACATGAATTCTTGTAAATATTATCGAGCAAGATGTGGAGAGTTCCAATCCGATTGGGATCCCCTGCCTAACTACATAATCATTTGGATGTCGGGAAAAGTACCAAAAAAGCCTTAAATCTATAATATTGATACCAATTCAATCATAAGTATTTTCACATCAATACCAATTCAATTCATCCAGTTAATTTTAGCCAACTGGTGCTAACGTGAACACCAGTCGTGGGTGGATATTTTTAATATTTTTTTTATCGAATTTTTTATTAATTCTTTTTATTTCCTTTTTCCTCTTCTTTTCTCTCTTTTTTTCTCCTTGGATTCCTTTCGGTGGCCAACGAGCCGCCGAAGGTTTGCTGGCCACTACCGGAGAAGAATGCCAAGAGGAAGAAGAGGAAAAAGAAAAGGAAGAGGAAAAATTTAATAAAAAAATTTAAAATTAAAAAAAAAATCGCCACATTGGTATTCGTCGGCTAGCTGGTGTTCACATAAGCGTCAGCCAGCCAAATTTGGTTGGATAGATTGAATTGGTACTAATATTAAAAGGTTCAGGATTAAATTGGTCAAATTAAAATGTTTAAGATTGAATTGGTACCAATGACATAGATTTATGACTTTTTTGGTAATGCATATTCATGGGATACCCCACTCTTCAGAAGGGATATTTGGTTTATGACCCATCCATCAAGCGTTTCCTTTTTAGTAGAGATATATCTTTCATGAAGATGTTTTCTCCCTCTTGGACTAGTTATCTGTTCATCAACATATTAATATGGCTACTAATCACTACTCATTTTTTACTGAAGAAGTTTTTTTAACCCCCACAACCGATGATGATTCCTTATATGTCATCTCCCATGCCATCTTCGGCTTCTAATTATCATGCAGCCTTACATACAATACGACCCCCAGTATTTCATAGGAAGTCACATAAGAGTTCCCTGCAACTTCTCAATCACCTAGTTCTCTAGGTGATATCTCTCCTGAATCACATGGGATTATCCCATCCACCGCACCACCTCCTGCTCAACGTTCCGGTCGTATTACATGACTGCCCACATGGACAGCAGATTATATTTGTCCCACCTTGGAGTCATCTGGTACACAATATCCTATCTCTTCATATGTTAGATTTGCTCGTCTTTCATTTGACACATGATGCATTAGTAAAATAATTTAAGGACATGAACCATCTTCATATGATAAAGCTACAAAAAAAAAAAAAAAAAAAAAAAAAACCCTCATTGGTAGTAAGCAATGGTGGATAAATTACAAGCCTTAATAGAAAATTTGTCACGCCCTGAACCCCGAGCATGCGAACATCCCTCGGTGGTCGAATAAATTGCAACGTCCCAGGACGCATCGTTGACCTATTCTTTTTATCTTTTGATTAAACGCATACGGAAACAGTTAAAATAAACACCCAGTCAATAAATAAATAACAGGGATAGTAAAAAACAGCAAATATTGTCGAAAAAAGCATTTTTATTTATCCGCCGTTGCCCCTGGAAAGTTTAATAATTACAAGCCTTTCTACGACCACTTTCTATCGACCCTCTCAAAAACCTTAAGGGTTTAGGGTTAACCTAAATTTCACTAACGGCAGGGCCAGCCAAAAAGGTGTCGCATCTCGCGCCCACCACAACCGCACCTGGCAGTTCTCCACGCTACGGCCCTGAAAATAGTTAGCAACAACGGGGTGAGATAAATTTCTACGAGTTAACAGCCTAAACCTCAATTAGGACGCAAATTCGTCTCGGAGGCAGTCTAAACATGCAATGGTGTACAATCTTACCTCACATTAGCACACCCCTACATATTATTATGTCACATATGCCATTATCAATACAATAATCATAATCAATAATCTAAACACATAATTCTCATGCATCAAGCATCCACATGGGTCCCGATTATAAGGTAAAACCCATTTTGGCACATCCCATACCATGCCTAACAGTTTTACGCCATAATCAAGTTCAACGCATCACGATCATTCACACGTGTTCCGATTATTACGACCCCTCGGGCCACGTCCAACACAAAAGTCGGCAGTCTTTCGGCATGACAGGATATTCTCCCGCCCCATCAGGCACGGCATCATCTAGAACCCCCGCCTAGATGGCATTCCATAAAGGAGCATTGGTCCAGCCTCAACTGCGACTCGGCATCCGGACCCCTGCCGAGCATCTAATAAAAATCAGGCATCGCCCCTAAACTCCTGTTGGATGACGGGTTCAATTAAATGACCACACAAGCACGTTAACACAAAAACCAATTTTTTTCTTCCATCAATTAACCCAGTGTAAAATAGTTCGTGCTTAAACAACAAACTTCGGAAAAATCTTTACATTTAAAATTCCGGTAAAATAATCGCACGCGATCACATGTTTAAAATCAACCCGTCAAATTTTGCACACTTTCATTTTAAAACCACATTGTTTTATTTAGCACATAAAATTCGGTATCCAAACCTGACACCTCATATATATATTTTAAATTTTCTTGCCCATAAAACCTTTTTTGAAAATAATAAATAAAATTTACAATTGGGCAATCAATAACATAACATCACACGTGCAAACAACCGAAATTACGCACAATCTCATCCAGAAAAACGAGCATAAAATTCTACTTAACAACTTCCTTCATTAATTATGCTAATCGTGATTAATTAAGCCAATCTCGATTAATTAGGCTAATTACGATTAATTAAATTAAACTTGATTAATTAGTCTAGCTATAATTAATTAAAATTAATCGACATTAACTAAAATAATTACGATTAATTAAATATGTCACGATTAATTAAATAAATCACAATTAATTAAACTGAACTCAATTTATTAATATAACCACGATTAATTAAATTAATCGTAATTATTTAAACTAATCGCACTTAAATTTAATCTAAACAATCCTTAATCGTAATTAAGGCTAAACTAAAATTAACTAATACTAATCACCATTAATATTAAACTAACCACCCCTATACGTAATTAACGCCCTAATCCACGATTAGGAAGTTAACTCACGGGTTTTCGGCAACGGCGAACTCGTGGCAACAGCAGTGCGACGGCATTGAGAACGTGATGCTTGCGGCTCGAACATAGGCTTGACGGTGGTGGCGCTAGCTTAAGCTCATGGCTCGAGCGGACGACTTCAAGCGGTGGACGAGGGTGGCATGAGATGGTGATGGTGATAGTGGCGTGGTGGTGGTGGATGATGAAATGGCGTGGGGGCTTGCGGCAACAAAAGGGTGGAAGGAAATGAAGAAATTGAAGAAGGAGGAAGGTTTGGGGAGAATGAAAGCAAAGGAAAAAGATGAAGGGGAAGTGGGCTGTAGGGGGAGACGTGAAGGGGAAGAGGAAGGGAAGAAGAAGAAATAATAAATAAAAAAAAAATGGAGGGGAAGTTGGGGGGAAAAAGGGCAAAGGTGTTAGCGTGAGGTAGGGGGAGGAAAAGTGAGGGGGAGAGAGAAGAAAGAGGAGAAAAAAAAGGGGGAGGGGGATTTCGGTAGAAGGAGGGGTTCGCGTGAGGGGGAGGAAAAGTGGGAGAGAGAAGAAAAGTGAGGGAGAGGAAATTTCGTGAGAAGAAGGGGGAGAAGACGTGAGGGACAGGAGAAAGGTGAGGGAGAGAGAGAAAAGGATAGAGAAAATAATAATAATAACATTATTATTTTTTTCTTTTCTCTTTTTCTTTTTTTTTTTCCTTTTTTTTTTTTTTTTTTTTTTTTTGGTCTCCGATTTTTCATCCGATAATTTCTTTTCGAAAATTTCGGACTCGTCGATAATTCGACGAACGATGAGGCGATGTCCCATAATTTAATCTCAAAATCCTTGAAAGTTCAATATCCGAAATCGAATTAAATTTAGTGATTAAAAATCGATCAAATACGATTTTTAGTACAACCTAATATGTTGGGTGGCTTTTAGAGGTTCTCATGTGGGTGACCCATGGTCGATAATTTTCGATCCACGTTTGTGCCTCTACGAATCTTGGACGACCCTTGGTTATCATGTAATCACGAGGGTTCAATTACGTACTCTAAATATAATGTCAATAGAAAATCGTTTTATCGTCGTTCGACGCGAATATCGTAATCATGCGGAATCATCCGTAAATTGACTACGTACTTCCGTCGAATCAATTTATATCCGTTTGCTAATTGATTTATATAGCGTAGTATTGACCATTGTCGATCCTTATAGTCGAGCGATCTATTTTTGATCGAATTCTCTAATCTTTCACGTTTTAACCCTTTATGACATCGCCCAATAGATCAATTAACTCGTAAGTGATCAGTTTAGAGTCAAGTAATTATAAGCGTATCGATGAAATAATCATTTCATATATTTCGAAATATGGGCCAAATTTTGAGATATCACAAAATTAAACTTGGGATATCATCCCTATACCCCATTATCAGAAAATCTATTGCTTACAAATGGGTATGCAAAATCAAATACAAGGTGAATGGTTTCATTGAACCCTGAAAGGCAAGACTAGTACTCAAAAGGCTCACACAAGAAGAATAAGCACGACTGATTTTCTACATAAGCAATAAAACCTAAATGCAATATCTTGACCAAGTCAATCCTTTGCCAAGTTATGGCAAAGTCCACTCATTTGCAAAGGGAAAACAGGAAATGATATCATGTTATAGGCTTTTTCTGGGCTTGAAAAGAGAATGACAATCCAAAGTCCTCACAGTCTAAAAAATTCAATTGCCGACCCGTTCTACCACTTGACATATTGGGAAGAAAAGTACTTATGAATTTGCCGAGTCATCATGGCCACTTAAGATTGAGAATAGTAATGTAGTGGTAGCACTGAATTTGACGTCGATCCAACCCAAACTCGTTGCTCCACTAGTGAAAGGCTAAGCAAAGAAGTCATAATCCAAGTCTTCTTGAACTTCCACGATGCCCTCTAATGCCTTTATGTCCATGGACATGGAAGGCCTCTTTACATAGTCTCCTTGCAGGCACCATGCGACAATCCTCATCATATTCATTGAATGCAATCTATTTAGTTGCATGTCATCACTAGACTTATCCACAATGTCCAACAATTGTTCCGCTTCTTCCTTTCTCTTAAAAAAGGCTTAGTAAATACATGTCTTTGATCTAAAGAGTGATCGAAAATTTTTCTCCCACACGCAATCTCCAAGACTACCATGCGAAAGCTACACACGTCGACATTTTCAGTGATTATTGCACTCAGCCACTGGGGAGCCAAATAACCCCTAGTTGTGACAACTTGGCTTCGGTCCCTGTTTATCAACTTAGATAATCCAAAATTAGCAACCTTAGCATTAAAATTTGCATCCAATAGCATATTTTGGGGTTTAATGTCTAAGTGAACTATCTTCTATCTGCAATATTGATGAAGATAATTAAGTCCTTTTGCTATATAGAGAATGATCTTCTTCCTTTGTTGCCAGCTGAGAATACATTTGTTGGATTTGTGAAAGCTCCATCTATCTAGAGACCCATTCGACATGCACTCGTAGATAAGGAGCCTGTGGGTTTTCTCGACACAAAATCCCACAAGTTTTACCAAGTTCACATGATGGATGTTGCCAATAGTCTTAACTTCGGCTAGAAAGGATTTCTTAACCCACCAAAAACCATCAAGGCACTTTACTACAACTGTTGTGCTGTCGCTTAAAGTACCTTTGAAAACAGAAACAAAACCAACTGGGTCAAGCTTTTACTGAATTTGTCTGTGATGTTTTTTAGATCATCATTCATGAATTTATTAGGCATTCCAGGTACTTGATCAAGGTAATCCTCCTTGATTATCATATCTCTTAAAATCATCATGGAATACAGAGCTTCGTGACTGGACCCAAGTATTATAGGGAGACGGTCGCTCATACAATTGTTGACTGGAGTATAAGGAGCTTCATTGGCCACATTTTGTACTTTAAGGTAAGTAGTAGAATTATAGGGTAACGTTTTGTTGTCAACGTTCATAAGTGAAAACACTTGAGTTGGTAGGTAACAACTACCGCTAGTGTGATTCAATTCATATTGGAATATTGCTACTTTGCATGAATAGTTCTTTGCGCAAGCCTCTTTACAACTTGAAGCATCTATGTCCTCGATATTTGGAGTGAAACTGAAATAAGTGACATTTTCGATCTCCAAAAGATTTTGTTGTTGTGAAGCCCCACAAGACAATGGAAAATTCTCGAAACAACCAAGATTAGGTTGCCTATCATTTACTTGCTGGAAATAGCTCGTCCCCGAACTTAAAGTTGGACAACTACATCGCCGGTCGGAGCAAATTCCATTTCGCCAACCCACCGTCGGATAGGCATAGTTGCTGACATGCCCTTCGCAAAGAATTGTCCGCACGATCAATCCATCTCCATATTGGATGAAGGGAGTAGCTGTGCATTATTCGCCCACCGTGTTGAAAGCGAGGCAGTTGGATTATCATAATCTTGAGCTTGAGCGTCAATAAAGTTTGAGAATGGCGATAAAAAGACAAAGGAAAAGGAAAGAAATAAAGAAGGGAGACTGCAGAGTGAGAAAGTGGCCTGCAGTGAAATTTGAATAGAGAGATGATCGAGAAAAAGAAAGAGAGGAGGAAAGAAGATGAAGGGCCTGTTTGATTCAGCATTTCCAAGGGGCTTTCAGCCTCGAAAGCCCCTTGGGAAAAATTTCAACCGTTTGGTTCAGCATTTGGAGCCATACTTGGGGGAATGCTAGCATTTGGAATGCTCTGGAATGCTGAAGAGGGGATTAATGAATTTTTTTTCTTCCAATATTGCCCTCACTGATAATTACGTTTTCCTATTATACCCTAAAAAACTACTGTTCATCGTCTTCCTCGTTGAACTTATTTCTTCAAGAGTGAAGCTCAGCTAGCGAAGCTCAGTCGGCCGGAGCTGGTCGCCCACGCATCGCCGTCGCCAAGCACTGCCGTCGCCACGCACCACCGTCGCGTGGGTCGCGGCCTCAGGCGGCGTCGCCTGGGTCGCGCAACCCACGCGACGGGCTGAGCACCGCCTGATCTGGTCGCCACGCACCGCCGTCGCGTGGGTCGCGCGGCCCCAGGTGTCGCCGCCCGAGGGCGCGCGACCACAGATGGCAGTGCGTGGGTCGCGCGACCCAGGCGACGCCGCTTGAGGCCGCGAACCCACGCGACGGAGGTGCGTGGGTCGCGCGACCGGGCGATGGAGGTGTGTGGGTCGCGCGACCCACCGCCTCCCCACCACCACAGCCACCGGCCGCCTCCCCCACCACAACCACCGCCTCCCCACCAGCTCCGGCTGCCTCCCAATCGTTCCCCTCCTCAGATTCAACATCTCCTTCTCCTTTCTCCTTTTCTTTTTTTCCTTTTTCTTTTCAGCTCAAAGCTCCTTTGTGAAATGCACCAAAATAAAAAGAGTTCCCAAACACTTCAGCATTCACAAAATGCCCATTCTTCTTAAGATACTTGGGGAAATGCAAAGGCATTTCCCCAAAGTTGAACCAAACGGGCCCGAAGTTGAACTATTAAAAGTCCCATTCGAGTCAAAAAGTAAACCATATTAGAGAAATGCATGGGAAGACCTCTAATGCATGTAGAATGCACTCAAGTCCTAAAATTTTTAATTAGTATAAATGAATTCTAATTTTTTCTTTAAAAAAAAAATTGCGATCAAGTTCTTTTGATGGACAATACCCAAATTGCCTATGTCACTCAACATCTTTTTATGTACCATCCTTAAATTGCATCTTTCACCACAATTCGAGGGCTTCATTACATTTTCCGATAAAGGTTAAAGATTTAATTGAACCAATCGAAAATTTTAGGACCCGATAAAACATTTTAGTAAAGATTTGGGACTTGATTGGAGCGTTTAGAACTCCATTGCATTTCGTTTGTAAGATATGATGCAACTTTTCCTAGGATTTATGTTGCTTCTTCGCAATATCAGACCTGACTTTTTAAATGAACTGAGCGGAGCTAGTTGGAAAGAATACCAAGACGCTTGAGCAAGTGGATCACTAAGGGTGGTCAATTCCAGGATCATTTCTATCTTAAACACGAAATTATACACCCGCAGTGGTTAAAATAAATAAATAAATCAGTCTTGTGTTATACATCTAACTTTAACATACAAGTTCGCGCTTTAATCACTACAAACCTGCGAGTTCTTTTGATCCTTTTTCCAACATATAGATGCACTTATCAATCAATATTTAAGATATTTTTTAAACAAGTTATCGAATTGACGAAATTTATATAAGATTCGCTTGTTTTCTTTATATGTATTCACTTGGTTTTATTGAATAAATATAAGGGTAAAAGCCACCAAAAACCCTAAAATACGCTCATTGTGACACATTTACCCTAATTTTTTTTGTGACACCATAAACTCCAAACCTATACCTATGTGACATATTATAATATGACATATTTACTCTAAACTAGTACAATATGAAATATGTCCCCTAAATTATTATTTTTGTGATACTAAAAATCTCAAATTTATATCCGTGTGATACATCTACCCTAAAAACATAGTCTCACAAAAAAAAAGTTTGGGGTTTTCTACGTCACAAAACATAGTTTAGGATAAATATGTTACACATGTAAAAGTTTAAAGTTTTTGGTGTCACGTAAAAAATTAAGAGTAAATATGTCACACTAATATAAGTTTGGAGTTTTGGTGTCATAAAAAATAGTTTAGGATGTATATATCATTATGGGCAAAGTTTGGGAGTTTTGGTGATTTTTTCCCTAAATGTAAATGGCGATATCTCTAATAATAAATCTAGTGAATAATTTTATTTGGTAAAAGACGCGTGATCTTTCATTATTAGGAAAATTCAATAAATCATCATAAGTTTCACCTTGAAATCACTTTGCATTACGTGTTTCTAAAAATCACAACTTCACACCCTATTTTTGTACTTAGGTACCACATACCTGTAAGAATTATTGTGGCCTACATGATATGACTTAATATGGTTTAATAATTGTTGAAATGCTATAAAATAAATAAACCACCCGTGGTGGCGGTGTAGTAGTTGGGCACTGGTTCCTTTCGCGAGAGGTCCAGAGTTCGAATCCCTGCATCGTCTGCCTTGTTGGAAAGGAACCCACGACTTATCCAAGGAGCAAGGGTGGTGATGACTCTACTCCCTCCAGGGTTTACTCCAAGCGAAGACGGTGCATGGAGGTTCCCTGGATCACAAAAAAAAATATATATATATATAGTTATGAGAAGTTACAACTCTAATAAAATAAAGAGGTATGACTTTTATGAAAGTTGAAAGGGCGCTTTGATGAAAGGCACCTATTGAAAGAATGTATAAATAGAGTCCAGTCCTCTCTCCGCCTACGACGAACAATAATAACATAAAAGAATTGATATTCTCTCCTCCATCGATAGAATATATTAAAGAATAGTGGGTTAAGGGAGAGAAATCGGATTTCTTCATTTGATTCAATTTCATCGGTTTTCCACAACGATTATCATCAAAGGGTAACGCTATGGATAAAGGTATGTCTTCATCAATTTGTGAAAATCATGAAGATCAAAGATTACTGTTTTATTATGAATTTTCGCATCAAAGAATTATTTGTATTTTCTAACAGTTGGTATCAAAGCAAGGTTTCTGATCTCATGATTTTTCTGTTTATAGAAATATTATGATTTATGTATGATGATTCGTTCAACGATCCTATTTGTGCTGTTGGTATTGTTAAAAATGTTTTCAGATGATTCTGTTAAAAAAAATCCAAATAAAAAAGGAAGAAAATGGAGGAATTTGGATTTTTGAGGCCGTGAGAAACTCGCCGATTCCGGGCAAAACCCAGCGACCCACCGCTTGATTTCGGACCCACACCGTTGCACTACCATGAGGAACATTAGCCATAAGTTTTTCTGGTATATTGGCGTTCACCGGAGGCTATTTGGGCGGCGGAAGTTGCGGTAGTTAAGGATTTGCATTTTGGGAAATTTTCGTTTGATTTGAGGCCAATTTCTTGGTCATTTTTGCCGAAACTTGGACCCACGTGGCCGTGCCGGCATGCTCTTCAAAACCCATTACTTATTTGTGTCTTGGGTGGGCTGCCGGAGAAGAAATGGCGGCGAAATCACGGCTGAAAACGGTGAAAACCGGTGAAAAATGGCCTCTGTGTGCGAGGAAGAAGGCGCTTGGTCTCCACGCGAGCGCTGCAGTTGCAGGCATGTGGGCAAGCGCATGGAACCCATGCACCACACGCTGTTATGTGTGTGCAACCGCTGCGCGTGTGGGATCCACGCGTGTGGGACTTCCTGCGCAGTTGCAGGCGCGTGCAACGCACGGGCCTGCGCGTTGGACGAGTGCGTGTGGGGCACGCGCCCGCAGCGGATGCAAGCGTGTGCTCGGCACACGCCTGACGTACCGAGGGGCTGTTTTTTATTTTTTATTTTCTGCCCCTATGCTAATTCTTATTTACCATTTGGCCCTTGGATTTTAAATTTATGGTTTTGCCCTTATGGAATTATGATTTTACGATTTTGCCCTTATGCTTTGATTACGTTTTTGTCCTTGTGTGCAATTTGGTAAATATTTGTATTTTACAATATTAAAATCCATATTATGAATGGTTTGTTAGTTACAAAAGTGGCCAAACCTTAAAGTCTTTTGAATTTTGATATTGTAAATTATTTTATTCAATTACCCATGATTAATTGATGCTATATATGAAATTGATATGTTTCATATCATTATTGGTGTTATGGGTATATTGAAGTTTATTTATTATAAGAACTTAGAGATTAACCCAAAGGTTAATTATTTTCTTATAATTCATGAACATGATAGTTGGTAATTAATATGACTTGTTAAATTTGTTTGTATATCCAAATATAGCAAATAAATTTTAATAAGATATATTTACAATTACCAAATAAAAGTTATTAGCATCATTATGGTTTATATATATTTGTATATCATAGGATCGCCCAAAGGAGAACTATGATGTGCATATGTAGTTTAGTTTGAATCTGATTAGGTGATATTTTCAAGGCACTAATGTATGAGTATTTTGTTGTACATTTGCAGTATCTATACCCGTTTCACTCCATTCGCATGCCTCGTCTGTTCCCTTATTTAATGGGATGAATTTTCCTAATTTGAGTGAACATGTCCAGTTTCATTTAGGTGTCATGGATCTTGATTTAACGCTTCAAGTTGAGAAACCAACTGCTATTACTGATAAAAGTAGCGATGATGAAAAGTCTTTCCATAAAGCTTGGGAAAGATCAAACAGACTGAGTTTAATGTTCATGTGACTGACAATTGCAAACAACTTAAAGATTTCTCTTCCCAAGACTGATAATGTTAAGGAATTTATGAAATTTGTGGAAGAGCGTTCTCAAACTACTGATAAGTCAATTGCTGGTACATTGATGAGCACACTAACCACCATGAAGTATGATGGTTCACGTACCATGCATGAGCATATACTTGAGATGACGAATTTAGTAGCAAAGTTAAAGACTTTAGGAATGAATGTGGATGAGTACTTTTTAGTACAGTTTATACTTAATTTTTTGTCTCATGAGCAATATAGGTCATTTCAAATGAATTACAACACTATAAATGATAAGTTGAATGTGAATGAATTGGCCAATATGCTAGTTCAAGAGGAAACAAGGATAAAGAATCAAAATGCTCATTCTGTTCATCTCTCAAGTCATTAAGAAGTTCAAAGGAATTTCAAGAGGAAAGGTGGAAGGAGCCAAAAAAAAAAAAAGAATTACATATCCTGAATGACTCTTCAAAGGCTTCTCAAATTCACAAGAAGGAACACAATCTTATTAAGTGTCATTTTTGCAACAAAATTGGACACTTGAAGAAAGATTGTTTGAAACGTAAGGCTTGGTTCGAAAAGAAAGGTAAGCCTTGTGCTTTAGTATATTTTGAATCAAACTTTACTGAAGTTCTTCATAATACTTGGTGGATTGATTCTGGTGCCACCACTCATGTGTCAAATACGATGCAGGGATTTCTTACGATCCAAACTATAAAGCCAAATAAAAGCTATGTGATTACGGGGAACAGAAACAAAGCTCCGGTTGAAGGAATTGACACTTACCATTTGATCTTAAATATTGGGCATTATTTGAATTTGTTTCGAACCCTTTATGTACCTACATTTTCTCACAATTTAATTTCATTGCTAAGACTTGATGTGGCGGGATTTTATTGTAAGTTTAGTTCTGAATCTTTCAGTTTATTTAAAAGTGATACTTTTATTGGAACTGGAACTTTATGTGATAGTCTCTACAAATTTAGACTTGATAATACTTTTGTTGAGATATTAATGACCTTGCATCATAATGTTGGCACTAAACGAAGTTTGGTGAATGAGAATTCTGCTTATTTGTAGCATAAACGTTTGGGTCATATATCTAAGGAAAGGATGCAAAGATTGGTGAAGAATGAAATTCTTCCAAATTTGGATTTTACTGACCTTGGAGTGTGTATTGATTGTATTAAAGGTAAACAAACAAGCACACTAAGAAAGGTGCCACAAGAAGCACATAACTTTTTGAAATTATACATATTGACATATGTGGTCCTTTCAATGTTCCATCTTTTGGCAAGGAAAGTTATTTAATCACTTTTATTGATGATTTTTCACGTTATGATTACATTTATCTATTGCATGATAAATCTCAATCAGTAAATGTACTTGAAGTGTATATTAAAGAGGTTGAGAGGCAATTAGATATAAATATGAAAATAGTAAGATCAGATAGAGGCGGTGAATATTATGGAAAGTATGATGAATCGGGACAATATCCAAGTCTATTTGCTAAGTTTCTTGAAAGACATGGCATTTGTGCTCAAGACAATGCCAGGTACACCACAACAAAATGGTGTAGCATAAAGGCGTAATCGTACTTTAATGGAAATTGTTAGAAGTATAATGAGTCATTCATTTTTACCCTTATCTTTGTGGATGTATGCTTTAAAGACTTCTATGTATTTATTAAACAGGGTTTCTAGTAAGGTAGTTCCAAAAACTCTTTTTGAATTGTGGACGGGAAGGAAACCTAGTTTACGACTCCTGCATGTTTAGGGTTGTCAAGTAGAAGTAAGAATTTATAATCCACATGAAAGGAAATTTGATTCAAGAACGACCAATGGTTATTTTATTGGTTATGCAAAGAAATCCAAAGGGTATAAATTTTATTATCCTAATCATAGTACAAGAATTGTTGAATCTGGAAATGCTAGGTTCATTGAGAATGATAACATCACTGCGAGTGAAAGAGTGCGTGATACTTGCATTCAAGAAGTAAGGGTAGAAGTTTCTATACCCCAAGCTTCTAAAGTTATTGTTCCTGATATTATAGTACAACCTAACAATAATCGAAAACAGCAAATTAATGAACAAACACTCTATAATGGAGATGTCAATATTGAACCTCCAATAGCTGAGTCACAAGAAATAGCATTAAGAAGATCTCAAAGACAAAGGAGGTTGGCTATTTCTGATGACTATATGGTTTATCTATAAGAATTAGAAATTGACTTAGGAATTAAAAGTAATCCAGATTTATTTTCCCAAGCCATGGAATGTGAAAATTCTAATGAATGGTTTAATGCCATGGAAGAAGAGTTAAAATCCATGCATTAAAATCAAGTTTGAGATATAATTGAATTGCCTAAAGGATGTAAAAATGTAGGGTGTAAATGGGTCTTTAAAACCAAGCGTGACTCAAAAGGCAATATTGAACGACATAAAGCCAAACTTGTTGCAAAGGGTTTTACGTAGAAAGAAGGCATTGACTATAAAGAGACATTTTCACCAGTCTCTAAGAAAGACTCACTTAGAATTATTATGACTTTGGTGGCTCATTATGATTTGGAGTTACACCAAATGGATGAAAAAGCAGCATTTCTTAATGGGAATTTAGAAAAAGAGGTTTATATGGATCAACTCGAAGGCTTTTCAGTTAAAGGAAAGAAACACGTGGTATGTAAATTAAAAAAGTCAATATATTGACTTAAACAAGCTTCCGACAATGGTATCTTAAGTTTAACGATACCATAACTTCATTTGGATTTAAGGAAAACACCGTTGATCGGTGTATATATATGACGATTAGTGGGAGCAAGTTTATTTTCTAGTTCTGTATGTTGATGATATTTTGCTTGTTGCTAATCATCTTGGTTTATTACATGAAACCAAGAAATTTCTCTCTAAGAATTTTGAAATGAAGGATATGGAAGATGCAATGTATGTGATAGGAATAGAAATATTTTGTGATAGATCACAAAGATTATTAGGATTGTCTCGAAAGCCTATATTGAGAAAATTTTAGAGAGATTTAATATGAGTAAATGTTCAGCAGGAATAGTTCCAATTCATAAAGGTGACAAATTTAGCCTTATGCAATGTCCGAAAAGTTAATTGAAACGATAACATATGAAAAATATTCCTTATGCATCTGTTGTGGGGAGCTTAATGTATGCACAAACTTGCACCAGACCAGACATCGGTTTTGCTATCGGAATGTTTGGCAATTATCGAAGTAATCTTGGAATGGATCATTAGCAAGCTGCAAAGAAAGTTCTTAGATACTTGCAAGATGACAAATTTAGCCTTATGCAATGTCCGAAAAGTGAATTGGAACAAGAACACATGAAAAATATTCCTTATGCATCTGTTGTGGGAAGCTTAATGTATGTACAAACTTGCACCAGACCAGACATCAGTTTTGCTGTCGGAATGCTGGACATGTATCAAAGTAATCCTAGAATGGATCATTGGAAAGCTGCAAAGAAAGTTCTTAGATACTTGCAAGGAACAAAGAATCATATGCTCACTTATAAAAGATCCGATCATCTCAAGGTGATTAGATATTTAGATTTAGACTTAACCGGATGTGCTGATACAAGAAAATCAACGTTTGGTTACTTGTTTCTTTTGGCTGGAGGGGCAATTTCATGGAAGAGTGCGAAACAGTCAGTTATTGCTGCATCCACTATGGAAGCTGAATTTGTGGCATGCTTTAAGGCCACTATTCATGAATTATGGTTGCAGAATTTTATTTCAGGGCTTGTGATTGTCGATAGTATTGCCAAGCCGCTGAAAATTTATTGTGAAAACTCTACAGCAGTTTTCTTTTCTAAGAACGACAAGTATTCAAAGGGTGCTAAGCATATGGAGATCAAATACTCGTCTGTTAAAGAAGAAGTCATAAACGAAGAGTGTCAATTGAGCACATTAGCACCAATCTTGTGATAGCAGATCCCTTAACAAAAGAACTGCCGCCTAAAACATTTAATGAGCATGTTGAAAAGATGGGCATTATTGGATGTCATTAATGTTTGTATTATGATTGTATTAAGTTTATATATTTAACACTTTGAGCTCATATACATGTTTCTGATATTTCCTCTTTTCTATTTAGTATACATTATGGAAATAGATGAATGTTAAACATGATAGTTTCTAAAGAGACATTATAGTTGGACTATTATTATGCTTCTCATTTATGGATCATGTTAAGTAAAGTGCTGTAGTTGTAGTGCACAGAAGGGACTATGTCGATTAATGACATACAACCGCTATAACTCGCATTAGTTTTCTTTACTTAATTGTGATTATTATGTTTTTATCAATTTAATGAAAATTTTTATAGCATAATATTATTATGCACATTACAATCTTTATTAAACCATGAAAGGAAAATCATATGGGCCAAGTGAGAGAATGTAAAAATTATTGTGGTCCACATGATATGATTTAATAGGGTTTAATAATTGTTGAAATGCTATAAAATAAATTACGACTCTAATAAAATGAAGAGGTATGACTTTTATGAAAGTTGAAAAGGCGTTTTGATGGAAGGCACCTATTGAAAGAATGTATAAATAGAGTCCGGTCCTCTCTCCGCCTACGACGAACAACAATAACATAAAAGAATTGATATTCTCTCCTCCATCGATAGAATATATTAAAGAATAGTGGGTTAAGGGAGATAAATCGATTTCTTCATTTGATTCAAGTTCATCGGTTTTCCACAACGATTATCATCAAAGGGTAACGCTATGGATAAAGGTACGTCTTCATCTATTTGTGAAAATATGAAGATCAAAGATTACTGTTTTATTATGAATTTCTGCATCAAAGAATTATTTGTATTTTCTAACAATACCATCTCACAAGAAACAACCACATGACTTCTTCTTTTTTTTTTTTTTTTTTATCAAACCGTGACTTTCTTCTCCAAAATGCTCGTGACACTTTGCTAAACTCAATCACCAAGAAACCCTAAATCCACTTTCCACTCTAGCTCAGCCCCTTAATGCCGTTTTGCTTGCTGGTACCATTATTACAAAGTTGCTCCAAGATCGATGTTAGCAGTGTTAAAGTAATTAAATATTAAACTACGTATTCATCTAACAATTTAAATTTTTTGAACAGTTGATAATGTATTTAAATTTTTCTAGGCCCAATTTACATCTTCAATTAAATTTTCAAGCAAAAAACTAAACTAAGCATGAGGAGAAATGTTAAAATAATTAAACATTAAATCGTATTTTTATTTAATAATTTAAAATTTTAAAATAATCGATAATAACCACATAAAATCTCACAGGCGGGCAGTCCCGCCTTCGTGATTGTTGCTCCAGGCCGAGCGCGACTCTCATTGCACGCATTTCACAAGTGGGGATTAGATGATGAAAAGTTGTCGCGATTCATGAGGTTGTGGGGACAAGACAAGGTGGGGAGAGACAGAGGCACGCATTTCACAAGTGGGGATTAGATGATGAAAAGTTATCGCGATTCATGAGGTTATGGGGACAAGACAAGGTGGGGAGAGACAGAGACAGAGAGAGGCAGAAGGCAGAGGTAAAATGGAAATTTTTTCCCTCTTTTGACGGAGCCCAGATTGAAAAAAGAAAAACGGTGGTTCCGTTGCTTTCCACGATGGGGGAGAAAGTGGACCGCCCTCGGGACTCACGAGGAAGACGTAACAAATGAAGACGAGCATTTTCAATCAATCCCACATGCACGGAACTGGTCAAAAGTTCCATTACCTTTTGCCAAAGCAACAAATAAAGTCGAGAACAGAGAAGATTCGATTGATTTGTGATCTGCATCCACGACGGACTCAGGGCCCTATCCGCGATGATTGACCTAAAACCAGAACAAGTGGAAGTGATTCACCATGACCGATGCTAATCGACGACTCATTATTTGATTGGTTTTGGACAAATCTTTTGCCATCAAGCGGGTTTGGACCAAATACAAAAACTTTTTATCTGGGCCTGTAACTTTCATGCAGTATCTCAATTTCTTTAGGGTTTTTGATGTGATGAACTTGCACGAATCTGGCTCTTCTGAATCCAGGCTCAATTCAGCCCCGAAGTCCCATCACCAAGAGTTGGAGCTTTTCAATGCAAAGCCTAAGTCCAGATTTCTCTGTTTGGTTCAGTATTTGGAATGGACTTTAGGACTCTAAAGTCTATTGAGCAAATGCAAAGGCTTTTAGGGGACTAGGGAATTGGAAGTGCCTTGAGAAGTAGCATTTTCGAAACGCTGCTTCATTGGTTTAATAAAAATATGTTAGCTTCCCATCCCACCCTCATTTATCAGACGTAATTTCATTTTTTCCCTTTTATGAACCAAAAACCCTAAGAACGCTACTCTCTCTTCACTCATCTCTCTCGTGCCTCATGACTCACCCTCTTCTATGCCTCAAGCCGCATTCCCTCATGCTCGCGGCCCTCAAGCTCTCTTCCTCACACCATGTTCTGTCACACCCACCACCCTCGAGCTCTCTTCCTCATGTGGCATTTTCTCACACCTGCCCTCGCTTTCACCGCTCTTCCCAAGTAAGATTTCTCTATTCGTGTTTAGCATGAAGTTTTTTTTCTTTTTTTTTTGGGTAGAAATTTGTGTTAGTAATTGTAAATCTTGCTTACTTTTTTAGCTACAGTGGCAATCTTCATTCGTGATTTTCACAATGTGTCCTTGATTTTATGGCTATGTTGTTATTTGTTCATGTTAAAAATCATGGTTCAATTCTCGATGGGTTGTGACACTACTTGCTAGAACTGGAAGCTCTGGCCTCGGAATCGAGTTACAATGTTCCAAGATTGAGGATTTCATGCCTTGTTTAGTATAGTGAAAATGTGTTTTGCTCCCAAGGCTTGTTTTTCATTTACGTTTATCCTTTCAAAGTTAATGCCTACAATCCTAAATCTAAACTCATTCGAAGCAGGGAATCGTCTTGAAGCATGCAATGCACTATCACCTCAAAATGATGAAAGAATAGGTGTCTAGAGAAATTAATGAACTTGAATCGGTGGACCCAAATCCAAGAAAGAAATTTTCTTCGGATGAAGCTTCACCCCGATGACTTTCCTATTTATTTAAATATATTAGACCAAATTCTTCCTTAAGGGACTGTCTCTGAAATAACTAGTGTTAATACTTTTAAAAATCCTAAATTGATACTCTCGTGACACCTTTATGTTAAATTAGCTTTTGTCTCACAAAAATCCTAAACTAGCACTCCATAACACATTTACCCTAAATTGATTTTTCATGTCACAAAAGATACCAAATTGGCACCCTAATGCAAATCTACCATCTATTAGTATTAAGTTTAATATTATGTTAAAATGCATACATGTCAACACAAACGGTAGACAACTTCAAGATTGATCTGACATGGAGAATGACAGATCCGACGTGAAAAATGTACACATTTTATATAAGGTAAATTGGATTAGGGGTAACATTTGGGATCTTTTATGAGACAAAATTATTCTAGGATAAATATATCATGAGGTACCAGTGTGGAATTTTATGTGAGATGAAAATTAGTTTTGGTTGAATTGTCATAGGGTACTTGGTTTGCGTTTTTTGTAAAACAAAATTATTTTAAATAAATGTGTCATGGAGTGTGAAATTTATAATTTTTAATGGAATTATCCCGGACCTCTAAATTGGAATGGATTGATCCCTCTCCTTTAGGACTTCTTTTTTGCACTCTCCACTCATTTTGGTTTCAACTAAAATTTGTACTTTGCCTCATTCAATAACACGAGTTTGTTAAACAAAAAGGAAAAGAAATTAGTTTGAATGAGTTTTCACGTTGCAAATTAGCAATTATTGAAAATTCTTACATTTTGTTTCAACTCTTCCTATCAAGTATTTCCTTAAAAGATTTTTATTATTTTCTCTCAAATTTACGATAGTGTCATTGATTATATATAAATTCTCGCTATGTCAAATAATAACAAAAAATAACAATTTCCTAACTGTTAGCAAATCTTATATTTTACATTAACACATCATTTAAATTGAGAAGTCTGCCTTTGTTTTATTCCAGGGAGGGAGATTAATTTGAAATATGGTACAATTTTGCGAATAATTTATGCCGAAATATAGATATACTTATTTCCCACAAAATGGAAGAACGCGCACTATTAAAACACGCAAATTTACCTGTAGATTTTATAGTGCGTTAGTCGAGTGTTCTTAGAGTGGTTAAATTGGACTCGTAAACCATCGCTCCACACGACTCAAGCCAAACTGATGATATCTTATGCAAAGGGGCAAGCCGACCCAAAATAAGTTTTAAGGCTTGTGAATGTTCCGTTTGTTTTGCGAAAAAAAGAATAATTTGGGAATATCTTCCTAAAAATTGATTGTTTGTATTACTTGAAATAAGTAGTTAACTAAAAATATTTTTCATTATTGACGATAATTTATGTCTAAATATTTTTGTGAAAAATGAAAATATTTTTCATTCATTTATTCTTGTAAGTAATATAAGTAATAATTATTAGGGAAACATTTTCCAAATTATTTATTTTTCATTAAATAAACGCACCTCAACTGTAAACTTAAATCGGGATTAGCCTAATTGTAGTGTGTTTTACCCCCCGTTAGACTGTTATCCCGATAGACTACCTATCTAATGAACGTCGCTTCTTTCCACCATGTCAAACAATAGCAAAAAGAGGCTCGCAACTCTCATTTTTATTTTCAATTTTTTTTTTTTTTTTGGTGATTTGGATTGGATGAGACTTGGTACTCGTCAAACAAGGAACGAAGTATCTCTCTTTACATACGAAACACTCAGAAAAAGAAAAGAAGAAAGGCCAAAAGCAACGGGTACAACCGGCGGTGTACCCCCTTCGCGCAGCTACATTATATGCGTGACTTATCCACCTTCCTTATTCTCTCCGCTTGCGACATATATTAAAAAGAAAAAAGGAAAAAAACCCGAAGACTGCGCTTAATGAATACTCGAATTTTGAAACGGCATGAGGTACGGATTGCATTTGGATAAAAAAAAATGCCGTGTCCGAAATGTTATACGAAAAAAGGTGCAATCGGGCTTTAAATCTTTTGATAGTTTAGCTGAGTCTTGAATTTTCTACTGAAAAAAGGCATCGGGAGATTCTTTTGGTTATTTATAATTTGATACGTCTTGAGTGCACTTAAGCAATTTTTGATAATAACAAATGCAAATTTCCAGTGGAAGGATCTTGTCGAACTTTTCCCTTTATAAAATATTTAGAAATTGATTGGATCAAATCGAAAAGTTCACTGGTCAATTGCATTCTTTGCATAATATTTGGAAATTTCCACTACATTTTTCCTTCCAAAGAACTTGTAATCTGCCGAAGCAGTGAAGGGTCTTTAAAAAGTATAAAGACCCAATATAAAAAGATTTACTTAAAAAGTGTATAAAAACGCTTATTAAGCAACTAAATAAGAAAATATTGCGACTCTCAATACATTAATTGTCATCATAATATACCTGATAATACATCAAAGATCAAAGATTCCTTTAATAAAAATATTTAAAAAGTGCTTAAAATACTCATTAAACTGTCCATAATCAAAATAAAGTTCAGTGATATCAAATCCGAGTTAAAGTTAGAAAATACATTCTTACCTTCGCCATACATGAATCTGGCACGCATACAATGCGCATCACAATCGAGGAGGGAAGGGGGAGCAGGAGGGCTACCCGGCAATTGCCCCTCCCTGCCCGTTTCTTTAAAAATAGAAAAATCGACTTATCATTTTTATCCTACTAAAAAATTAACTTTATCTCTTTCTTCATTATGTTCCTTAGCATTTATTGCATTCTCTAAGGTTAGTTAATCGCTAGTTCAAAAAAAAAAAAAAAGGTTAGTTAATCGATTTCTCTAATATAATAATGTCAAGTATTATTAATTGATGGTTGTGTAAACCATCCATAACTCTTCTCTTTTTTTAGGTCGGAAATAAGTTATTTATCATGAAAAAAGTGTAAATTGATACAATTATTTTTTTTTCTCGATAAAGAGCGTGAGTTATGTTACATAATCTAATTTAATCTAACCTAAATTAATTTTTTTCGCAGTTTATTCTAATCAAATTCACAATCATCAAAAAGAAAAAATGGAAACACGTGGATTAACACAATCAGTACTATTCATTTTGATTTTCTTCATATAGCATTCTCTTTCCACTGTCTCTATGCAAAGTCGGGGGCCACAATGATTGATAAATTACTCAAATAGAAAGCCAGTAGCTCAGGCTTCAGAGCCTACTATAGCCTCTCAAAGTCTCCATCAGGCAACGAGTTCCCAGATTAGTCCAGAATGACGTACCTAGGGTAGAGACGAGAGGCTGAAGGTGAAGGAACTGGCAAGTGAACACGAAGTGCAGAATGAACAACGTGTAGAGCCATCCTCTCCAGGCAATGCCTTCCATGGCCGCGGAGAAGATAGACAGATTCATCGCCAGATTATCCTTTCTCTATGTGATTTGCGATAAGTTACTGTGGCGACTTCGATTAGGAGACTTCAAGAAGAGGAGAAGGCGAAGGGCACAAAACAGAGGAATTGGAAGAATAAGAAGAAATACTTCCGTCGCTAGTGGGTTGTGCCGGGAAGAGTGAGGACCTTGCGAGAGGTTACCGTAGGTTGAGCCTTTGGGTGAGCTCCACAGGGGATCTGGTTTGTTGACCGGCCGTGATTAGATCCAATCAAGAGGTGCCACGGCATGGTGGGGGGTCCTCGTCAGATCGCTTTGAACTTTCGTTAATTGTGTGAACAGTTTCAGGACCAAATAAGACATGAACAAGCTTCTTATCCCCGATTAAATTTGATGAATCTGTGTGCTTTCAATGTTGATTAATGACTCTGGAAAAGCCAAGGTTATTACGAATGATCAATGTTATCTAAAGATCGTAAAGTTGATTCTTGAACGCCCAAACATCTTAGTTCTTTATTTTTGGTGAATATACAGCCCGGGACGACTTAGACGGATCCTTAAGAAGCTGTATGTTAAGATTATTAACCTAGGATACATCAGGAGTCGCTAGGAAGAATCCAAACTTATTAGTGATGAAATTCTCTCGTTATCTTTCTAAGTTTTAATCGTGTGCTCGCAGAACGGACTAAAAATAGCCACCAACCTTGAAATGAGGAAGACATGGAAGGTAGAGTCATTGAATTTGAAATATATCAAGTGTTGGAACCAAAAGACAAATCTGATTTGGATCCACAACGTGGCAGAGCTACCAAAAGACATTACCAGCAGTTGACTAGCCTTTTAATAGCTTTTTGCACAAACGATTTGGTAGGTTCCCCCTTTCCTTAGACTAGCACACAACAAACTTGAGTACGGCCAATTTCTACATAAGCAATAAAACCAAATCGCAATATCCTAACCAACTCAATCCTTTGTCAAATTATGGCGAAGTCCACTCATTGGCAAAGTGAAAACAAAATATGAAATCATGCCACAGGCCTTTTTTGGGCCTGAAAAGAGAATGACAAGATGGAGTCCTCATAGTCTGAAAAATTCAATCACTTGCACATTTTACCACTTGACATATTGGGAAGAAAAGTTCTTACAAATTTGTAGTGTAATTGTGGACCACTTAAATCTTAGGGTAGTAATGTAGTGGTAGCATTGAATTCGACGTCCATTCGACTGAATCTCGCTTCTCCATTAGTGGAAGCTTGATCCAAGTCTTGTGGAACTTCCATGACACCCTCTAATACCTTGATGGCCATAGACATCAAGGGCCTATTTGTATAGTCTTCTTGCAAGCACCACGAAGCAGTCCTCATCATATTCACCGCATGCAGTCCATTTAGTTGCATGTCATAGCTAGATTTATTCACAATGTCCAACAATTGTTCCTCTGCTGCATTTCTCTTAAAAAGGCTCAGTGAATGCCTATCTTCTTTGTCTAGAGAGTGATCCAAGATTTTTCTCCCATACACTTCTCCAAGATTACCACACCAAAGCTATACACGTCAACCTTTTCAGTGATTGCTTTACTCCACCACTCAAGGGCCAAATAACTGAGAGTTCCTCTTATGATTGTGATGACATGGATCCAAAATCAGCAACCTTTTGCATTGAAATTTCCATCCAAGAGGATATTTAGGGATTTAATTTCTAAGTGAAATATCTTCCGTCTACAATCTTAATGAAGTTAATTAAGTCCTTTTGGGATAAGTATACTATCGGTGCCAAAAGTTGTGTACAGCGCTCACTTTGGTGTCAAAAGTTTCCGTCGGATCACTTAAGTGCCAAAAATTATTATTAACTTACGATACAATATAAGTCACTAGGAAAAATCCGAATTACCAATGATGAAATTCTCCCGGTTATCTTTATTGGTTTTAATCATGTGCTCGTAGAATGGACTGAAAAATAACCCATTAATTTTGAAATGAGGAAGACATAGAGATAGAGTCATTGAATCTGAAGAATATCAAATGTTGGAACCAAAAAGCAAATTAGATTTAGATCCATGACATGGTAAAGCTATCAAAAGACAAAACTACTGGTCTTTTAGCAACTCTTTGCACAAACGACTTCGACACAACAAACTTGAGCATGACCAATTTCTACATAAGCAATAAAACTCAATTGTGATATCCTAATCAACTCAATCCTTCGCCAAGTTATGGCAAAGTCTACTTCTTAGCAAAGTGAAAACGAGAAATGATATTATGCCACAGGCTTTTTTCGGGGTTTAAAAAAGAGAACGACAAGCTAGAGTCCTCACGGATAGAAAATTCAATTGCCTACACTTTCTCCAAAGAAAAGTTCTTATAAATTTGCTATGTCATTGTGGACCGCTTAGGATTGAGGGTAATAATGTAGCAGTAGCACTGAATTCGACGTCCATCGAACCGAATGTCACTGCTCTACTAGTGGAAGGTTGAGTAGATAAGTTGTAATCCAAGTCTTTTTGAACTTTCATGATGCCCTCTAATGCCTTGATGACCATGGACATGGTAGGCCTCTTTATATAGTCTCATTGCATGCACCATGCTGCAAAAAAAGTCAGAAAGACAAGAAGAAAGGCCAATGTCGAAATTGGTACGATAGGAGGACAAAAAATGAGAGGGGGAAAAAGAAAACTTGGTCCAAAATCTTATACGAAAAATGCAACCAAGCTCAAAATCTAGGATTAGTTGAATCTTGAAATCTTTTTATCAAAAAGAGTATCAGATTTTTTTATTATACCTTATTTGATTCAACGTACATGCTCTTAAGCAGTTTTTTTTATAGTAATGATGGCAAATTTCCAATGGGAGGATTTTGTTCAACTTTTCTCTTTATGAAGGATTTAGAAATTGATCATACAAAACCAAAAATTTTATTGGTCTATTGTATTCTTTGCATAATACTTGGAAATTTCCACCAGGTTTTTCCTATCGAAGAACTTACTAACTCGAGTTGAAGCAGTGAAGTTATTTTTTAAAGAGCATAAAGACTAGATATAAAAAAAGATTTACTTAAAAAGTGTCTCGAAAACACTTATTAAGCAACTAAATATGAAAATATCGTGACTCCTAATACATTATTATCATTATAATATACCCGATTATACATTAAAGATCGAAGGTCCCCTTAATAAAAATATTTAATAAGTACCCAGGATATTCATTAAAATGATCAAAAATCAAAATAAAGTTTGTTGATATCAAATACGAGTTCAAGTTAGAAAACATACCCTTACCTTCCCCATCCATGAATATGACAACCATACATACACATCACAATCAATAGGGGAGCCACGGTGATCACCCCTCCCTGCCCATTTCTTTATTAAAAATAAAATCAACTCATCATTTTTTTCCTACTTAAAAATTAACTTTGTTACTTCCTTCATCATGTTTCTTTGCATTTAATTTTATCGAGTTTTCTAAAATTGGTTAACCGAATTCTCTAATATATTAATATCAATTATTTTTTTGTGGATGGTTATGTAAGTTATACTTAAGAAAATAGTGAAAATAAATAAGATTTTTCTCTTGATAAAGAGCATGATCTATGTTACAAAATCTCCTAATCTAATCTAATCTAATCTAATCTAATTCACCAATTATATTTGACAAAAAAAAAGATTCACTAATTATTAAAGAGTAGAAAGTTATTCAAATACGTATCCCGGAAGAGCGAATACACTCTCGGCAGAGCAAACAAATTCTCTCCTTTTGCTTTTTTAATTGTCATCTCTGCAACGCACCCAAATGCTTCTATAGTCATTGTCTGGCCGGACAAAATCTCTATCTCTCGCTTCCTCGCTCGCGGCAACGGCCTGCGATGGAATCGTGGATCGTGGCCCCACCTTAATTGATCGTTTCATGCATCATAAGAAGTTTTTCCTCCCACTGAGTTGGTGATCGCTGGGCTGAGGTCCGTTGATCCTATTTTGTCGCGTGGATGGCGATTCTAAACGGTGTCTGTCGGTACTTTATTGGTCATAGAAGTTGCTATTTAGAACCCTTTACCTTGTTGTTTTCATCTTTCTCCTAGGCTATATGCTACAGCTTTGCTGTTTTGAATACTTAAAAAGTTACACCATTAGTTACAAGATCCTCTCTCTCTCTCTCTGGCTCTCTCTTTGAGCTGTAGCCAGGGTGGTGGATTATTGATACTGGGAAGGTTTCTATGTGGGGAGGGTTTAACATTACAATAGGAACTGAAGATTGATGGCAAAAATGGAAAGGCGTTGATTAAGACAACCGGTAGCATTCATTCTATTTTTCTTCGTCTAACATTTCTTTATGGCGTCTCTATGCAAAATCAGTGGCCACGATGATCAATCAATTACTCACATAGAAAGCCAGTTGCTCAGGCTTTAGAATATCATGTTACCTCCAAGAGGCCTTAAAATTAGCAGCACCTATTGCACACAAGGAATGCCCATTTGTGCTTTTTTTCTTAACATCTGCTGGTTTATTTGTCTAATATGGACATTTTTTACCAATTAGATACTCGAATAGGAAGTCCTTCTCTTAGGCTTGAGAGTATATTATCATCTTCACATAGGCCAACAAACATATTGCAATGATTATATATAATAAGTACCTGCCCAGTGCTTATGGTTTTTTGGTTATCTACCATATTCATATCAATTAAAGTGGACATAATTTTTACTTAATCATTATTTTATGATGCACATAAAAGTGTACCTTTGATTTAGTTTTTCATAATGCACGATGAATGTAAAGTTGTAGAAACACCGAAGTCATCGAAAAAAGAGAATCACGTAGGGTGTCATAGTGCGTAGACTAGGCTTATAGTATCTCCCAGCCTTAATGTTGCAAGTATGATGGCTTGATACCATTGGGACCTAGAGTTAAATTGAATTACCTCGGCATCGACTAGGTTTGCCTGTTTCTATTGTGCAGGTTTTGTTGGGTACGGGTGGTATGATTTCTCTGCTTGGCTCTTGTTATATGGAGAATTTGGAAGGACATGTCTTCATATGCAGGTGAGGATTCTTGGATTGTGTAGCATCCACCTACATGAGTCTCTCTCTCTCTCTCTCTCTCTCTCTCTCTCTCTCTCTCTGAGAAAGTCTTGTCTGAGTGCCCTTTTCGGTCATGTTTGAGTTGATAAGAACAGGTGCTTAAGAGGTTATGCAGCCGACTCTTCATTTTTCCAGAATGAAACAGGTTATGTTGTCTTCATTTTACCTTTTTTGGTAGTTATTTTAGAGGGGCTTTGTTTAGTCAGATAGCTTAGTCATAGTCTTTGCTATATACATTCTGAACTGCAAATGGTGATGCAGGCCCTTTTTTTGATTTATCAGGTGATTGAAGAAGCTACCTAATTTGATTGTGTGATCCCATCTTCTGGACTTTATGGTGCCCCTGCTTCCTTGGAGTGTTTTTCGATGGTCTGGTTCCTGGAATTTCAATTGGTCTTTATTATAGTAGGACTTTCCGATTTCCTCTGATCAATATAGATCTCCACAACTCGACTTAACTTTTCCACAGGGTTCTAGTTATACATTACTACTGTCCACTATTCGAAGGAAAGCATGTTACAATGAGTATGAGGATTTTACTAACTAGCTCTGGTCCTTTAGATCTGCATGCACTCCTATGGAAGTTTCATTTATTGCGGCGACACTCTCCCGTAGTGTTGAGGACTGGGAGTTAGGAGCCCTTTAACAAGAAGTGGAATAATGCTTACTCGGTGTTCTCCCTATTGGAGGGCCTTGTGAGATACAATTGAGTTTCCAATGTGTGATTGGCTTTTGTATCGGTGTGATCATTAATTCAAAATGAAGGGGCTTGATGTTGTGAGATGAGATAGCTATCACCCTTTATGGAGGTGCATATGGTCTTGATTGTAGGATATATACAATTGTCAAGCCATGACTTCTCAAAACATTGTTCGTCAGATTTTGGCTAAACTAATTTTGCAGCGGCGTTTTCTCTTAGCTTGACGATGGTTGTATCCAGGAAGTCCAGTTGACTATGTTCACAAGGCTCCGCCTTTCTAGGAGTTTCTCCATTCGTTTTTCTTAGTAAACACACATACTTGAAGAAAAGATAGCGATCACCCTAGCTCTGCTGGTGGACTTTTTGGTGGTTGTTTTGTCAATATTGGAGAGACACGTACTTAATACTATGTGCTTCTCATGGAGAATAGATGTACCAATCTTACGGGGAATGAAAATGTGAGCAGTATTTGGAAATTTTGTTATTCCTTATGTAACTTGTGATGAGTTTGTTAATTCCATTATCAGGTTACTCAACAGCTTACTTCTCTAGAGAAATGAAAAATAGTCACTGTCCGACCTACCCCTCGGGGAGAAGAAACAGGTTTAGGGGTACGGACGGGCTTATGGCTCATGATTAGGCGCGGACTCTCCCAAGCTCATATCCCGCGTGATGCTAGGATATTCTTAGATATTTCGCAAAAATGAGTCGCCACTAGCTTATTGGGATCGGCTAGAAATCAAGTGAGATATGGGAGTATACTTCTACAACCAGAGAATCTAGGTCGAAGACTTGATTACACTAATTAACCAATTAGTGCTATTTCATTACCTAATCTTATTCATTTTAAGAGTAAAGATTTTTGTTAGGTAATTTGGATTGATTTCACACCTATCTACTAACATGTGAGGTAATCATACGGGTGCACAATCATTAAAGTAACAACTAACAACCAAGATCTTAATTGCAGTAAATTGAGCACATGATTAAACATAATTAAACATGCAATATAATCAATATACGAGCAAATAAAAGCCTAATTACACTAAGAATACAAGACATGACAATTCCTAACTAAACCCTACATTGTTTAAATTTTCAAAAAATTTTTATTTTTTAAAAATGTTTAATATTTTTTTTTTGGGCGAACCGGGTCGGGTCCGGTCTGAACATAGGCTGCTATGGACTTTGCGGGCTTGGACTGGGAACATGAATTGGGCTCTATTAAAACAAACCCCCATTTCAGTAATGGACTCTCAAAGATACCCTTCAAGAAAATTTAAACCCAGCCCAAACATTCATAAATTAAGCCCAGCCCAAGTCCACCTAACTTAAACCAAACCCAAATCTACTGAAACAAAACCTGAGGCCCATCTTCTCATCATCTTTTCACGAACGTCTGCACCAGCACCAGGCCTATTTTCCTAATTTTCTTTTATCCTCTCTCAGCCTTCCGACGTCTCAACTCCCCTGCGACGTCCTTTACCGAAGCCTCCCACCGATGAACTCCACCTTAGAATTTCTCCCCACGGACCCACGGCAGAACTTTAAACGAATCGATGACAACACCCAACGTTGCCGGCCGTCACCGAGCCATCTTGGCTCACCACTGCAAAACCAAATTCGCTTCCAACGTCTACCATCACGCCAGCCGCCACCACTCAACAGGTTCAAAGAAAAATACGCAGCGTATCTCGAACGAAATGCAAAGATGCAGTGATTTCATTGCTCGTGAAAATCGAGCTTAACAACTAATAAGCGCACGAACCGCATTAAGTGGTACCTTCGCATTCGAGCAAAAATAGGGGCCATTTCTTAAACAATTCTCTCAGAAACATTTCATCGAGCAAGTCTTAGGCGTTCGACTAAAAGTGATATGGCATACGGATGAACCACCACTTTGGTATCTAGCTCGTCCTACGACATCTCAAGTCGATGAAAATATGTCAAACAGATCCATGGTACGCTTTCACGGAAACAAACAAAACCTCGGGCTCATTCTAAAGAGAGGTCATAAACCCCACCCGAGACTCTAGCTCGCGTCTAGACGCAAAAGAGAACCGCAAGTGACGCTCAAACTCGACAAAAGGAACGGCTCGTTCAAACAAAGCATGCTCGTGGACCAAGAAAAACGAGACCCAGCTATCGTTTCGATTCCGTTTTAAATAAAACCGAGCAACGGAGTTCCCAGAGAGACCCGGGGACGTCCCTACCCGGCTCGGTGACGACGGCCAGAAGGCGAGCCCGAAGCGAAACGAGCTATGGTCGGCCGCCTCGATGTCGCGCCGAGCCAGGATCCTCGGGATAAAAATGGATCAGACCCAAAGAAAACTCACCGGGGATTCGGGTGCCGGGGAATAGGTAGCCGCGAGCTCAAGGGTGTTGGCTGGAGATCTTGGAAATGGCGGGGTAACACTTGTCCGAGAACGAAGTTCGGCTTCTGGGTCTCGCTTTCTCTCAGTCTATCGTCCGCTCACTCTCGGTTCTCTCTCCGCTTCACCCTTTGCTCTCCCTGGTGCTCTCTCCGTCTCCAGCATCCCCCTCCGTTCCACCCCTGTTCTGTCTCGTCCTTTCTCTTCTGCAGGTCCGCCCTTTTAGGCACGCATGGCCTCTGCAGCTGCCAGCTTGCCGGCCGGACTGGCCCCGACCCGCGGATCACGCCGCCCGCCTGCAACCCCAATCCCCTGTTCTCTGTCGTTGCTCCCCTTTTTTGCTCTCTCTCTTCGATCCCCGCCTTTTTCTTTTTGCGCCTGCACCTTGCTTTTCTACAGGTTTTCTTTTATTATAATTTTTTTTGCAGGCTCCGCGCGCGAAGATGGACAGGAGGAGGAAGAAGCCGGCATGGGCCAGGCCGAAGGGAAGAAGGGCCGGGCCCATGCGGGGAAGGAAAGAAAAAGGAGGGCCGGGCCAAGGCGGGATCCGGCCTGACCCGGCCCCTTCCACGTTTTCTCTTTTCTTTTCCTTTTTTTTTTGTAATTAATTTCTTTTAATAAAATTTTAATTTTTTTCTTTTTGATGACGAATTTTTTGGAAGAAATTAAGAAAAGACCATTCAATGTGCAATGCAATAGTGAAAACACAATACCTTTATGATGATTTTTTTTTGGCGACTAATTCCTAACTTTTAAAGCTATTAAGTCTTAAGTAAAATGGCGAAATTTATGTGTCAACATTCACTAAATCAAAATATTACACAGTAAACCTTGATTCACTCATAACTAAAACAGCTAGGGTTTTTTAGTGTGGCTTGGCGTTCTCTAATATTTATACTTTTTTTTGTCTTGGTATTCTGTTCCTTAATGTTAATGAATTAATGAGCCCTCTTTGTGTGGCTGTATGCACTTCTAGCTCTCCATTTGTCCATTATCTGTTGCATGAACTATCAGGAAGAAAATGTTACAGCATTACGTAATTTTCTCTTACTTTGAGCTTCATAGTTATATGGAAACTACCTTGACATCTTTTAGGGGGAAACAAGCGAAGAAAAGAATGCTGCCGTGTCTCTTTACACTTTTTTTTTTTTTTTGCATGGCGAGCTGAGACTGTGAAACAAGAGTTAACTCCTCGTTTAGAGCTGGATCCAGTTTGGGCTACTGTAAAGAAAGAAATGGACCACTGTTTATTGATATTGAATATGCTGTATTTCTGATGCTTTTGCATTGCAAACGGTCTTATGTTATGCTCGAGATGTCTCGGGAAGTCATGTACCGTTTGTCATCTTCTTTCTTCCTCTCAGCCTTCTTTATGCGTGCGTATCTTTTTTATTTTCATAATCGCATTGGTTTTCTTGTCTTGTCTTTTACGTTTTGGGGATATTATGTACCGATTATCGTTTCTCTGTGCGATTCGTGATAACTTACCATCACGACTCCGAGCGAAGAAGTTCCGTCGCTAGTGAGTTTGTGCCGGGAAGATGGAGGAATTTGCAAGAGGTTACACGTAGCTCGGGCCAATGGATGAGCTCTGCGTGGGCTCTGGTTTGTTGACCTGCCACGATAAGATCCAATCGAGAGGTGCCATGGCATGGCAGCGGGCACGTCAGATCGCTTTGAACTTTCATTAATTGTGCAAGCAGTTCCGGGACCAAACAAAACCCGGACAAGCTTCTCAGCACGCTTGGATCATGATGATTAAAGACAGTGGAAAAGCCGAGGTTATTGAGAATGACCAGTGTTTTTTTAAGATCGAAGACAGTGGAAAAGCCAAGGTTATTGAGAATGACCAGTGTTTTTTTAAGATCGGAAAGTTGAATCTTGAATGCCCAAAGATGCCGATTCTCTATTTTTGGGAAACATATGCCTCGAAACAACCTTGACGGCTTAAGAAGTTGGAAATTAATAGTATTAACTTAGGATACATCAAGAGTCACTAGAAAAATCCAAAATTACCAACAATGAAATTCTCTTGTTATCTTTATCGGTTTTAATAGTGCGCTAGCATAACGAACTAAAAAATAGCACATTAACCTTGAAATGAGGAAGACATGGAAGGTAGAGTCATTGAACCCAAAAGATATCAGGTATTGGAACCAAAAAGCGAATCAGATTTGGATCCATGTTACTAGCAGCTAACTAGTCTTTTAGTAGCTTTTTCCCTAGGCTAGCACACAATAAACTTGAGCACGACGGTTTCTACATAATCAATAAAACCCAATTGCAAAATCCTAACCATTCAATCCTTTGGCAAGTTATGGCAAAGTCCACTCAATTTACAAAAGTGAAAACAAGAAATGATATCATGCCACATGCTTTTTTCTTGGCCTAAAAAAGAGAATGATAGGTCAGAGTCCTCACAGACTAAAAAATTCAATCACCCACATGTTCTACCACTAGACATATTGGGAAGAAAAGTTCTTTTAAATTTGCTGCATCATCGTGGACCACTTAGGATTGAGGGTTGTATTGTAGTGGTAGTGGGATCGAGTCTCGTTGCTCCACTACTGGAAGGCCGAGCAGAGAAGTCATAATCCAAGTCTTCCGGAACTTCCTCAATGCCCTCTAATGCCATGATGACCTTGGACATGGGAGGCCTCTTTTTATAGTCTCCTTGTAGGCACCATGCAGCAATCCTCATCAGATTCACAGCATGCGGTCCATTTAGTTGCATGTCTTTGTTAGACTTATCCACAATGTCCAGCAATCGTTCTTCTTCTGCCTTTTTCTTAAAAAGGCTAAGCAAATACATGTCTTCTTCATCTACAGAGCGATCGAAGATTTTTCTCCCACACAATATCTCCAAGATAACCACGCCAAAGCTATACACGTCGACCTTTACAGTAATTGCTGCGGTTGCTACGGTTGCTGCACTCCGCAATTCAAGGGCCATATAACCAGGAGTTCCTCCTACGGTTGTGTTGATTTGGCTTTGGTCCTTGTCTATCAACTTGGATAACCCAAAATCAGCAACCTTAGCATTGAAATTTCCATCCAAGAGGATATTTTGGGGTTTAATGTCTAAGTGAAGTATCTTCTTTCTGCAATCTTCATGAAGATATTTAAGTCCTTTTGCTATATCGAGAATGATCTTCTTCCTTTGTTGCCAGTGAGAGCACGTTCACTGGATCTATGAAAGATCCATTCATCTAAAGACCCATTCGACATGTACTCATAGATAAGGAGCTTGTGGGATTTCTCATCGCAAAATCCCACGAGTGTCACTAAGTTCATGTGATGGAGGCTGCCAATAGTCTCAACTTCGGCTTGAAAGGATTTCTTAACTTGGCCAAGATTCTTAAGGCGTTTTACTGCAACTTTTGTGCCATCCCTTAGAGTACCTTTTGAAAACAGAAGCAAAACCGCCTTCGCCAAGCTTGTTACTGAATTCTTTTGTGATGGTTTTTAGATCGTCATACGAGAAACTAGTGGGCATTCCAGGTACATGATCAAGGTAAGCCTCCTCTGCTTGATTATCATCTTGATCAAGGTAAGCCTCCTCTGCCTCCTCTGCTTGATTCTCATCTCTCTTTTGAACAAACAAAACTATGGCTACAATCAAAATCATCATGGCAAAGAGAGCTCCAAGGCTGGACCCGAGTATGACAGGGAGACGGTTGCTCGTATGATTACCAACTGGAGGAATAGGAGCACCATTGGCCACATTTTGCACTTTAAGGTAAGCAATAGAATTATAGGAAGTAGAATTATAGGAAAACCTTTTCTGGGCAATGTTAATAAGTGAAAACACCTGAGTTGGTAGGTAACAATTGCCGCTAGTGCGCTCTGATTCATACCAAAATATAGCTGCTTTGCACGAACAATTCTTTGCACAGACCTCTTTACAACTTGAAGCACTTATGTCCATGAGATCTTCAGTGAGACTGAAATACTTGAGACCGAAATACGTGACATTTTCGAGCTCCAGAAGACTTTGATTTTTTGAAGCCCCACAAGATAATGGAACATTCTCAAAACACCCAAGATTAGGCTTCGTATCATTTACTTGCTGGAAATAGCTCGTCCCCCCACTTGAAGCCGGACAACTACATTGCCCATCGGAGCAAATTCCATATCGCCCACACACTGTTGGATAGTCACAGTCGCTGCTGAGTTCCTTTTCAAAAAGATCGGCCACTTCTAGCCACCCAGATCCCATAAACTCATACAATCTCAAATGCCCATCCGAGCACAGCTTCATGTATTGAGTAGAAGAAGCTTGAGGAACTGAAATAAAGATCCCATTTGAGGTAGAATTTGAGAACCAAGATAAGCTTCCATTTACAAACTCAACATATAAAATCTCGGAAATTCTTTATACAGATCTGGAGTACCCTTGAAATAGATCTGAGGAGGATTAGTCTCCAGTTGAGCTATTAAAGAAATGCTATTAAGGGAAAGCGTAATGATGCCGTCAACGGGCCAATTTGTCTCAGAAACACTCGCCATCAATCTTTGCCCCTTCTCCAACTTTTGTCCGAGGACAAGCGAGTCAGTTGGCTCATCATGAGATTGCCAAACAGTCACATTGTCCTTATCAACCAACACGAGGTTCCCCGAATCTGTCAAGTTCAAGCGTACAACGGACTTTCCAGAAGTATTTGTGGACCAAGCAACTATATTATCAACATCTGTCAACACCAAGCCATCGGGCGAGAGCTCGAACGTCGCTCCGTCCTTTACGGGATTGTTTCGATTGGTAGACCACACTACTTGTGGACTAGGGGAACGAGCAGGTATGCCGCTATCAGTGTGAACTGCGACGATGCAAATAGCAAAGACGTAAGTGGTACAGTTACCATTACAGTAGAAGCCGCCGACGTAGCCAAGGCTAGAACCTCCTATGCCTCGGAGTAGAATTGTCCGCATGAGCGATCCATCTGCATAGAGATATAACCTAACAGGTGGCACGGTATTCACCCATCGAGTTGAAATCGCGGCGGTTGCGTATTCTTCATATTGAACTTGAGCGTCAATGAAGTTTGAGAATGATGATAGAAACATCAAGGAAAAGGAAAGGAAGAAGGAAGGGAGACCGCAAAGTAAAACCATGGCCCGCAGTCAAACTTTGAGCAGAGAGATGATTGAGAAATGGAAGAGAGGAGGGGAGAAGATGCAATTTTCTTTTTTGGGTGGTTTGGGTTGGAAGAAGAGACTTGCATCTCGTCAAACAACAAAGAAGTACGCGTCTTTGCCCAGACGCGGCACAAGTTGGAAAGAAAAAGAAGAAAGGCCAAAAACAGCTTGTCCTCCCGGTGGTGGTCGTCCTGATATTCCCTCTGTACACCTGCATGTGCGTGCCGCATCTGCCTATCTTTTCTCTTCTTTATTCTTCTTTCCTCTCATACTCCGTACGATACGATGACGAAAAAGAAAAATACCGTGTCCAAAATCTTAAACGAAAAATGCCATCAAGCTTTAAACTTTTCGTTGGTTTAGTTGAATCTCGAAATTTTTTGTTAGAAAGATTATCAGAAAATGCTTTTGATTATACCCGTTTTTCTTTGTTATACGCACACCAAAGTGGTTTTTTTAATAATAACAATGGCAAATTTCCCGTGGGAGGACCTCGTTGAACTTTTCTATTCATGAAAAGTTTAGAAATCGATGGTACTAAAGCAAAAAGTTTACCTGTCATTGCATTTTTTGTTTGCATGATACTTGAAAATTTCCACTAGATTTTTTCCTTCCAAAGAACTTTCTAATATGAGGTAAAGCAGTGAAGTATCTTTAAGAAGTGTAAAGATCCGATTTTTAAAGGATTTACTTAAAAAGTGCCTTGAAAACACTTATTAAGGAACGAAGTAAGAAAATATTACGATTCTCAACACGTCAATTGTCACCGTAATGTACCCGATTACATATCAAAGATCAAAGATCCCCTTAACAAAAATATTTAATAAGTGCCCAAGATACTCATCAAAATGGCCATAAATCAAAATAAAGTTTGCCGATATCAAATACGAGCTGAAGTTCGAAAATGTGTCCTCATCTTTGCCATACATGAATATGACATCCATACGATACACATCACAATCAATAGAGGAGCCACCGGGGATCGCCTCTCCCCACCCATTTCTTTATAATAAAATAAAATAAAATAAAGAATAGACTCATCATTTTTTTCCTGCTCATAAAATAACTCTGTTACTTTCTTCATCATGCTTTTTCGTATTTTATTTTATCGTGTTTTCCAAGACTGGCTAACCTAATTCTCTAATATCGTAACGTCAATTATTAAGGGGATCTTTGATCTTTAACCGACGGTACTCTCTCCCCGCAGGAGCTCTACTAACACGCTTTGATCGATCGTTGCCCTTGAGATTGTCGGTGTTCTCTTTTCGGTTTGCGTGTTCATATGGTTGCGTAGTCCGTCCAATCATGATAGCGTGCCGCGGAATTCTCGATTATCCGGCTCCAATCACTTGTCAGAAAAAGTTATTTTTTTTATCAGTTCTACCTACTCCTATTCTAACTCCCACTCTCGCATTTTTCTTTCTTTCATGCGGGCGTGGAAATCCACACTTGAAATTAATTCGTCCTCACCCCAATACCTCCCCGGTAGTGGGGATTCGAATCTTCCACCTCCCCATTTTATGTTAGAATGGCCACACGACAAACTCCGGTGGTTATTGTGAGAAAAGTCGGGTGATACCTTTTTCGATCCTTTTGAAATCGAGGGGTCTCCGGTCGTTTTGCGGTGGTTCGTTTCTAACCGTCGCGTTTACCTCATTTTTGTAATTTTGTGTGCGAATCGCGGCTTGAATCGCGAGGAATCCGGTGACGTGAACCGCGGGGATGTGTAAATTTGGGCTTTTGGATGTGAGGAGTTGGTTCATTTGTCCGTATCCTGGCTTTATGTCTCCCCCTGCCTCCCTTTAATTGACTGTTTCCCGCGTCATAAGAAGTTCTTCCTCCCACAGGGTTGGTGATCGCTGGGCTGAGGTCGGTTGATCCTGATTTTACTGCGAGGATGGAGATTATAAACGGTGCCGGTACTTATCGGTCATAGAAGTTGCTATTTAGAACCCTTTATCTTGTTGTTTTCGTCTTTCTCCTAGGCTACATGCTAGAGCTTTACTGTTATGAATACTTAAGAAGCTCCACCATCAGTTACAAGATCCTTGCTCTCTCTCTCTCTCTCTCTCTCTGGCTCTGTCTTTGTGCTGTAGTCAGGGTGGGGGATTATTGATACTGGGGAAGGTTTCTACGTGGGGAGGGTTTAACTGAATATCATTGGGACCTAGAGTTAAATTGAATATCCTTTGGCATCGACTAGGTTTGCCTGTTTCTGTTTTGCAGGTTTTGTCGGGCACGGGTGGTATGATTTTTCTTGCTTGACTTTTATTATATAGAGAATTTGGAAGGACATGTCTTCATGTGCAGGTAAGGGTTGTTGGATCATGTGGCATCCACCTACATGAGTCTCTCTCTCTCTCTCTCTCTCTCTCTCTCTGAGAAAGTCTTGTCTGAGTCCCCTTTTCAGTCATGTTTGAATTCATAGATACAGGTGCTTAAAACAGGTAATTATTTTAAAGGGCCTTTGTTTAGTTAGAGGTTGATGACTAGCTTAGTCATGGCCTTTGCTATATACATTCTGAACTGCCAATGGCGATGCAGGCCCTTTTTTAATTTGTCAGGTGATTGGAGAAGCTGCCCAAATGGATTGTGTGATCCCATCTTCTGGACTTTATGGTGCCCTGCTTCCTTGGAGTGTTTTTCAATGGTCTGGTTCCTGGGATATCAATTGATCTTTATTGTAGTTCCGATTTCCTCTGATCAAGTCGCCTTCGGACGTGAGCTCCAACGTCGTCCTGATCTTTACGGGCTTGTTTCGATTGGCAGACCACACTATTTGTGAAATGACGTAATCAACAATTAAGCAAAATAAGAAAATTGCACAAGAAGTCCTGTCAATAATGTGAATGGGATGCACTGACGTACTTTCGTTGAATAGCATGTGAATTGCCTAAATCATTCAAAGCGTGATTAGCGGGTGTCTTTTCCCCCATCGTTATCCCATTAAATAATTATCTACTCCGTACACTTCTTTCCACCCTATCAAAAAGCAAGAAGAGAGTCGCAAGTCTTTCTTTAATTTTTTTTTTATCTTTTTTTTGGGCGTGATTTGGGATGGAAGAAGAGACTTGCAACTCGTCAAACAACAAGTGAAGTCCGCGTCGTTGCCCATGTGCAACAAAAGTAAGAAAGACAAGAAGAAAGGCCAAAAGCAACCGGCCCCGACCGGTGGTGTTTATCCTAATATTCCCTTTGCACACCTGCATATGCGTGATGCAATGATGCATCTGCCTATCTTTCTTCTTCTTTTCTCTTGTACTCGAAATTGGTACAATACGAGGACGGAAGACGAGAAAGGGGAAAAATACTGAGTACAATATCTTACACGAAAAATGCAATCACGCTCAAAATCGAGGATTAGTTGAATCTTGAAATTTTTTTAATTGAAAAGAGTATCGGAGATTTTTTCAGTTATACCTTATTTGATTCAACATACACTACTTAAACAGTTTTTAACAGAAACAATGGCAAATTTGCGATGGAAGGATTTTGTAATATTTTTCTCTTTATACAAGATTTAGAAATTGATTGTACCAAACCGAAAGTTTATTGATCGATTGCTTTTTTTGCATAATACTTGGAAAAATCCAGTAGGTTTTCCCTTCGAAAGAACTTATTAATCCAAGCCGAAGCATTGAAGTGTCTTAAAAAAGTATAAAGACCCGAGATAAATAATATTTACTTAAAAAGTCTCTCGAAAACACTCATTAAGTGACTAAATAAGAAAATATTGCAACTCCTAATACATTGATTGTCATTGTAATATACCCAACTATACATTGATGGTCAAAATCCCCTTAGTAAAAACATTTAACAGGTGTTCAGGATATTCATTAAAATGGCCATAAATCGAAATAAAGTTTGCTTTATATCAAATACAAGTTAATAATTGCATATCTTGCTTATTTTTTTTAAGCTACAGTGGCAATCTTCATTCGTGATCCTTGATTTTGTGGTTATGTTGTTATTTGTTCATGTTAAAAACCAAGGCTCAATTCTCGATGGGTTGTGGCAGTCCTTGCTAGAACCTGAAGCTCTGGCCTTAGAATCAAGTTAGAAGGTTCCCAGATTGAGGATTTCATGTCTTGTTTTGTATAGTGAAAATATGTTTTGCTCCCAAGGCTTGTTTTTCATTTACGTTTATCCTTTCAAAGTTATATTTTGTCACTCTAATGCCTACAATCCTAAATTTAAACTCATTCGAAGCAGGGAATTGTCTTGAAGCATGCACTGCACCATTGCCTCAAAATGATGAAAGATGATTGTCTAGAGAAATTATTGAACTCGAATCGGTGGACCCAAATCCAAGAAAGAAATTTTCTTCCGATGAAGCTTCACCCCAATGACTTTCCTATTTATTTAAATATATTAGATCGAATTCTTCCTTGAGGATCTATCTTTAAGAATAACTAGTGTTAATACTATTAAACAATCCCAAATTGATACTCTCATGACACCTTTATCTCAAATTAGCTTTCGTCTCACAAAATCTTAAGCTAGCACTCCATGACCCATCTATCCTAAATTGATTTTTCGTGTTACAAAAGATACCAAATTGGTACCTCTAACACAAATCTACCATCTATTAGTATTAAGTTTAATATTATGTTAAAATGCATACATGTCAACACAAACGGTAGATAACTGCAAGATGAATTTGACATGAAGAATGACAGATTCGGCGTGAAAAATCTTCACATTTTACAGAAGGTAGATTGGATTAGGAGTAACATTTGGGGTCTTTTATGAGACAAAACGAGTTTAGGGTAAATATATTATCAGGTAATAGTTTTTGGGTTTTATGTGATGAAAATTAATTTTGGGTGAATTGTCATAGTGTATGTGGTTTGGGTTTCTTGTAAAACAAAATTAGTTTATGTAAATGTGTCATGGCGTGCAAATTTTTTAATTCTTAATGGAATTATCCCGGAAGTCTAAATTGGAATGGATTGATCCCTCCCCATTCAGGGACTTCTTTTTTGCACTCTCCAGTCATTTTTCTCTCAACCAAAATTTGTACTTTGCCTCATTGAATAACACGAGTTTTGTTCAAAAAAAAGGAAAAGAAATTAGTTTTGATGAGTTTTAATGTTGCAAATTAGCAATTTTTGAAAATTTTTATGTGACATCCGGATTTTGCCGGACCTCGAGTACATAGCGGTTTGTGATAGGTCGACGAATTTGTCGTCGGACTACATCGTTAGTACTAGGGGTCTCAAGAACCGAACCGAAAACCGAACCGAACCGAACCGAAAAATTCGGTTTTTTCGGTTCGGTTTGTTTTTCAGTTCGGTTCTCATTAAAAACCGATATTTTTTTATTGGTTCGGTTTTTATCGGTTAACCGAACCGAACCGAACCACAAACTGATAATATATGTCCTCTCCTTCGTGACTTTCAATCTCCTCCAGCTTCCAAAAGCACGATTTCCTCCGGTTCGTATCGACAACCGAGAGTGAACTCTCCCCCTTGATCGAGGGACGCAATTTGCCGGCGCTTGAAGCGATCTTCGCCGGCCCTGCATCGAGCCCTCTCCGATTCAATTTCAGCTTCGCGCTTGACAGCAGAGTCTCCTTGATCCTCTTCGCGGCATCTGGATCTCTTCCGATCCCCACCACTTGCTTTGGCTCCTTGAACTTGGCTGAGACGACTCTCCCGTGGGGCTTCTTCTCGTCCCCGGCTTTGGCCTTCTCAAGGCGAAGCGCATCGAGCCTCGATGACAGGCGCGTGATCTCCTTCTCTACCTCCTCAATCTCCGCATCTATAGTCCTGCCATTGCCTTCTTGATCTATGGCTTTGGCCGATGGGGCTCCAAAGCACGCCCGCTTCCACCGGATCTTGGAAGGAACGGAGGATTTGAGGGAAATCTGGGAATTGGCGCACTCGGGGCTCGGGTTTTCCTTGCTGAAGTCGTCGGACTCGAGCGAGTCGGAGAGCTTCACGAAGACGGGGTTGATGGACGACCAAGACGCCCGGACGGTGGGGGCGACGGCGGCGGAGTCTTCGGACTCGCCGTTGTCAAAGGCGGTGTTGTTCCACACCCGAAGCTCCGGTGCGTCGAACGCATCCGGGGTACCCAAGAACACTCATCTTTCGGATCCCTTAAGGGCGAAACGAAAAGAAATCTAGAGATTCTTGCTTCTCTGGGGTGGTGATGATTCTTGAAAAACGTAAAAAGAAGAAAACCGAAAACTGAACCGAACCGAACCGAAAACGTAGAAATTTCGGTTCGGTTCGGTTTCGGTTTCAGTTTCGGTTTCGGTTCGGTTTGGAAGATTTTTTTAATGGTTCGGTTCGGTTCGATTTTTCAAAAAAACCGAACCGAACCGAACCGTTGACACCCTTAGTTAGTACCACTTGTGATACCGTTTGGTCATTACCATCATCAGACCGAGACGTCACGTTTCGTGATGATCTTATGACGTACCCTCATAGTCACGCCTTTGTCACGATGAGACGATCCAATCATCGAATAACTTATAGTCTCGTCGGAAATTTCCTTACATAACACTGCACGTGAGACCGAGGCTCATTCTAAATAACACATTGCCAAGCTATTTTTCGTGAAGACTTCCGCCGTCCATCACGTGTACGTGCAAGACAGGAGGATCGAAGGTCTTTTTCAGCTCACGTCTACGCCGGAACGAAGCCCACAGCCGCGCCATGCATCTCCCATGCATACGTCTATTAAAGAGTCAACAAAATGGGAAGGTGGACTCCAATTTCTGCAGCTACGTGGAACCATGCGGCCACGTTAAACAGCCCCTCCTCCATGCAGCAAATGAAGACCGTTGACTTCCGTTGCTGCAGCCACGCTTCCCTCTCTTGGATGACTCAAGCAACGACCACGTAACTTCTTCTTTCGGTGGGACAGCTGCGCCAAGAGGACTGTCCAGCGGAAGCCACGCATCAACAACCCTTTTGCGCTGGCGATGGAGAACCGAACGATGGCCACGTTCTCACCCAGCTGTCTTCGCCTCTTGCTGCCACCAAATGGAGAAGATTGTTGACCGAATCAGTCAACCATCGGAAGGAACGAAACAAGGAGAAGGCCTCACCCTCTCTCCCTTTCTTCTTCTCTCTCGACGCCTCCCCTCCCTCGGCGAATTCTGCTCCCATTTTGCGCAAACCCCGTTCCAAGAGTTTGCGTTGTTCTGTCCGTGCTTCGTTGACCACTTGCACCACCCACGCCACCAACCTCCCGTGCCGCCGTAGGTCCGAGTTTCGGTCGCCGTCGCGTCGTTATCGCCGTGAACCGGTGTATTTGCTAACCCGGTGAGTTTATGCACTAAACCCTACTTAGTAGGTTAATGACGTTTAAGGGGTATTTAGATTAAATTACGATTAGATTAGTGTAGTGTTAAATTGTGAAAATTTGAGTGTTGATTGGAAATTTGGTCAATTATTCCAAATATTGTAAATCTTGATATTTATTCAGAAAATTCCGGGTGTCGGGTTTTAAACACCGAAAATAGTTTTATATACTATATAAACCAGTGGGGTTTTGAAAATAAGGTTATGAATTTTCCGGGTCCAATCTGACCGTATATCCACATACGACTATTTTTCATCGGAAGTTTTTAATACGAAGAAAATAGGCTAGGAACGCTATTTTAATTGAGGCATTTGAGTGCAATGCACGGTGTCCTGAGCCGAGATTGATTGGTCGTGTGTTAGTTAAGAGAACTCGTCCCCGAACTGTGTCGGATGAACGTTACCCTTTATGGGATACCCATTTATTGGGATTTGGGTCGCAGTAGAGGCTGGACCTATACTTCTTCGGGAAAGTCATCTTTGAGAGACGTAACCGTGCTCAATGGGGTGAGACGATGCCTGGCTACGCCAGTAGACCGCCGAACTTTTAGTAGGCCATACCCTAGAGTGGGCGTAATTATCAATTGGAACGCGTGTTGAATGGAATAAATACGCCGGATTATGGGACAAAATTGTGTGACATGGTATAGGACGTGTCATACCGATTTGGCCCTATAATCAAGACCCCTGTGATTTATTGAGTTGAGTATTGTGTTTCAATTGTTGTGTGCATCAATTCTATACATAATGTGTATAAACTGTGCTGACCTGCAAGGTGGAACTGAGGCGAGGTAAGTCCTTTATGTTAAATGCGTGATTGTGTGGTTAGGGCACCTCTGGGCGTATTTCCCTCCTAATCGAGGTTTAGAGTGTGAACTCGCTAAGATTTATAGCTCACCCCGTCGTAAGCTAAATTTTCAGGACCGTAGAGCAGAGGATCTGGAGTAATGCTAAGGCGATCTAAAGCGTAGGTCAATTAGGACCACTTCTTTTTGGAGAGCCAGTCTTTTGTAGTCTCTTGGTCATAGACTTTGTATATGACTCAGTTGGTTTATGAAAGCATGTTTTGTTTATAAATCTGTTGTCCTGCTTTTTTTATTCCGAGATGGTTACTGTCAAGAGATTTATTATTCGCTTCCGCATATGCAATAAAATGAAAGAGTCGGCGACTCGTCCTAGGAAGTCGCAAATTTTATTGACCACCAAGGGATGGGCACGCGCTCGGGGTTCGGGACGTGACGTTTTACATTTTGTTTCAACTCTTCCTATCAAGTATTTCCTTAAAAGTTTTTTATTATTTTCTCTCAAATTTACGCTAGTTTCGTTAATTTCATATAAATTCTCCCTATGTCATATAATAACAAAAATTAACAATTTCCTAACTGTTATCAAGTCTTATATTTTACATTAACACGTCATTTAAACTAAGAATTCTGCCTTTGTTTTATTCCGGATAGGGAGATTTATTTGAAATAAATACAATTTTGCGAATAATTAATGCTGAAATATACATACTAATTTCCCACAAATGGAAGAGCGCACACTATTAAAACGCACAAATTTGCTTGTAGATTTTATAGGGCGTTAGTCGAGGTCACTTCGGGGCATATGCTTCGGATAAGTAGTCAATTAAAAATATTTTCATCATTGACAATAATTTATGTTCTAAATATTTTTGTGGAAAATGAAAATGTTTCTTCTTCACTCATTCATTCTTGTAAGTAATATAAGTAATCATTATTGGAAAATATTTTCCAAATTGTTTATTTTTCATTAAATAAAATCACCCCAACTATAAACTCAAATTGGGATTAGCGCAATTGTAGTGTGTTTTCCCCCCTATTAGGCTGTTATCCCGATAGACTACCTGTCTTATGAACATCGCTTCTTTCTACCATGTCAAACGAATGCAAAAAGAGGCTCGCAACTCTCATTTTTATTTTCAATTCTTTTGGTGGTTTGGATTGGAAGAGACCTGGTACTCGTCAAACAAGGAACGAAGTATCTCTCTTTACATGCGAAACACTCAAAAGAAAAGAAGAAAGGCCAAAAGCAACCGGCGCAACCGGCGGTGTTTATCCTATTGCTTCCCCTTCGCGCAGCTACATTATCTGCGTGACGCATCTAGCTTCCTTATTCTCTCCTCGGGCGACGTTTATAAAAATAAAAATAAAATATAAAAATATAAAAAAGACACCCAACGACTGTGCTTGATGAATACTCGAATTTGATACGGCAACGTGAGAAAAAAATGCCATGTCCGAAATGTTATACGAGAAAAATGCAATCGGGCTCTATATCAATTGATCTTTATTATTGTAGGACTTTCTGATTTCTGTCATCAATATAGATCTCCACAACTCGACTCAACTTTTCCACAGGGTTCTAGTTGTACATTACTACTATTCGAAGGAAAGCCTATTACAATGAGTATGAGGATTTTACTGACTAGTGCTGGTCCTTGAGGTTTGCGTGCATTCCCATGGAAGTTCCATTTATTATGGCGACACTCCTCCTGTAGTGTTGAGGAGTGGAATAATGCTTTCCCAGTTAGAGGGCCTTGTGAGATCCTTCTGAGTTTCCAATGAGCAATTGGCTTTTGCATCGGTGTGATCAATTCAAAATCAAGGGGTCTGACGTTGTGATATGAGATAGTTGTCACCCTCTTTGGAGATGCATATGGTCTTTGATTGTAGGATATATCCAATTGCCTAGCTATGACTTCTTAGAGCGTGGGGTCTAATGGTTGATAAGATTTTGACTAAACTAATCTTGCAGGGGCGTTTTCTCTTAGCGTGACGATGGTTGTGTCCAGTAAGTCCAGTTGACCATGTTCACAAGGCTCCCCCTTTCTAGGAGTTTCTCCGTCTTTTTGTTTTAGTAAACACACGATTGAAGAAAAGATAGCGATCACCTGGCTCTGCTGGTGGGCTTTTTGATGGTTGTTTTGTCAATATTGGAGAGACACGTATTTAATACAATGTGCTCCTCATGGAGAATAGATATACCAATCGTACAGGGAATGAAGATGTGGCCAGTATTTGGAAATTTTGTTGTACTCTATTTAACTTGTAATAAGTTTGTCAATCCCATTATCAGGTTAAATAATAGCCTAGTTCTCCAGAGAAATGAAAAATAGTCACTAAGTTGAAATCTTACACGGTAAACCTTGATTTACTCATAACTAAAACAGAAAAAAAAAAAAAAATTAGTGTGGCTTGGCCTTTTCTAAATAATTTAAGGCCTTCAGGTTCACAAAAAAAAAAAAAAATTATCTACAATAATTTATATCTAAATATTTTCGTGAAAATGAAAATATTTTTCATTAATCTATTTTTATAAATGACACAAACAATCATTTTTTGGAAAATATTTTCTAAATCATTCATTTATCTTCCATTAAATAAACACACCCCAAATATAAACTCAAATCGGAAAGGCCCAAAAAAACAAAAAAAAATCACTTCTTTCTACCATTGTCAAGGAGCGAAAAGAGGTTCGCAACTTTCATTTTTATTTTTATTTTCTTTTGGTGGTTTTGATTGGAAGAGACTTGCCGCTCGTCAAAGAAGGAACGAAGTATCTCTTTTTGCATACATGACGCTACAAAAAGAAAAGAAGAAAGGCCAAAAGCAACCGGCGGTGTTTACTCTTTCCAGACAAGATATTTCAGACTAAGCACACCAAAGAATGGTAGTGACTCTTAAGCTACCATACAGGTTTTTTGCTAGACTAATGCCCATTCGCTAGCAAATCCACAACATCCGCGAAGAAACTGATGTGGGAACTATTGGCAATCTAAGAGCATGAGCAGATTAGAAAGTACTTCATTGCTCGACGAGACCCTTTTAACCTCAACATACTTCAATCCAACGCACCACCCAATACTCCCTCGGGCCCGGGAACTGCTCTACAATCTTACAATCTCGACCCATGGAAAGTCCCACAATACCGCCACCCTCAGGACGACGACGAACTAGAATTAGATAAACCGCCCCGGTCCCCCCCAGACAGGCAGTAAATTCATCAATCGTGCAACACATGCATCGCATAAGAGCCAAAAATATCCCTCCGAAACTCGAGTTTTAATCCGGCACGGACATTTCAAGACTCTTAAGTCCATCTAATTTCGCCTTTTCCGCACAAACTCCTGCCTAATCTCGAATCTCCCGAGAGGATCCCTACGAAAAGATGCACCCATTCATCCCCACGCGACAAACCCCTCAAAGAATCTCCATCCGGCAACGGGTTCGCAGATCTAAGCGAGAACGACGTACCTTGGGCAGAGACAAAGCCAGTTGCACAGGCTTTAGACTATCATGTTACCTCCAAGAGGCCTTAAAATTAGCAGCACCTATTGGACGCAAAGAATGCCCATTTGTGCTTTTTTCTGAACATCTGCTGGTTTATTTGTCCAATATGGACATTTTTTACCAATTAGATACTCGAATAGAAAGTCCTTCTCTTAGGCTTGGGAGTATATTAACATCTTCACATAGGCCAACAAGCATATCGCAATGATTATATATAATAAGTACCTGCCCAGTGCTTATGGTTTTCTGGTTATCTACCAGATTCATTTCAATTAAAGTGGACGTAGTTTTTACTTAATCGTTGTTTTATGATGCACATAAAAGTGTACATTTAATTTAGCTTTTCATAATGCCTGATGAATGTAAAGTTGTAGAAACACTGAAGTTATCAAAAGAGAATCACAGAGGGTGTCATAGTGCGTAGACTAGGCTTATAGTATCTCCCAGCCTTAATGTTGCAAGTATGATGGCTTGATACCATTGGGACCTAGAGTTAAATTGAATTACCTCTGGCATCGACTAGGTTTGCCTGTTTCTATTGTGCAGGTTTTGTTGGGTACAGGTGTTATGATTTTTCCTGCTTGGCTCTTGTTATATGGGGAATTGAGAAGGACATGTCTTCATATGCAGATGAAAATTGTTGGATCGCGTGGCATCCACCTACATGAGTCTCTCTCTCTCTCCCTCTATCTCTCTCTATCTCTCTGAGAAAGTCTTGTCTGAGTGCCCTTTTCAGTGTGTTTGAGTTGATAAGAAGAGGTGCTTAAGAGGCTGTGCAGCCTTCTCTTCATTTTTCCAGAATAAAACAGGTTATGTAGTCTTCATTTTACTTCATTTGGTAGTTATTTTAGAGGGGCTTTGTTTAGTTAGATGTTGATGACTAATTTTAGCTTAGTCATAGCCTTTGCTATATACATTCTGAACTGCAAATGGTGATGCAGGCCCTTTTTTGATTTATCAGGTGATTGAAGAAGCTACCTAATTTGATTGTGTGATCCCATCTTCTGGACTTTATGGTGCCCTGCTTCCTTGGAGTGTTTTTCGATGGTCTGGTTCCTGGAATTTCCATTGGCCTTTATTATAGTAGGACTTTCCGATTTCCTCTGATCAATATAGATCTCCACAACTCGACTTAACTTTTCTACAGGGTTCTAGTTGTACATTACTACTCTCTCGCTATTCGAAGGAAAGCCTGTTACAATGAGTATGAGGATTTTACTGACTAGCTCGATCCTTCAGATCTGCATGCACTCCTATGGAAGTTTCATTTATTGCGGTGACACTCTCCCGTAGTGTTGAGGACTTGGGAGTTAGGAGCCCTTTAACAAGAAGTGGAATAATGCTTACTCAGTGTGCTCCCTATTGGAAGGCCTTGTGAGATACAATTGAGTTTCCAATGAGTGATTGGCTTTTGTATCGGTGTGATCATTAATTCAAAATGAAGGGGCCTGATGTTGTGAGATGAGATAGTTATCACCCTTTATGGAGGTGCATATGGTCTTGATTGTAGGATATATACAATTGTCAAGCTATGACTTCTCAAAACATTGTTCGTCAGATTTTGGTTAAACTAATTTTGCAGCGGCGTTTTCTCTTAGCTTGACGATGGTTGTATCCAGGAAGCCCAGTTGACTATGTTCACAAGGCTCCGCCTTTCTAGGAGTTTCTCCATCTGTTTGTATTAGTAAACACACATACTTGAAGAAAAGATAGTGATCACCCTGGCTCTGCTGGTGGGCTTTTTGGTGGTTGTTTTGTCAATATTGGAGAGACAAGTACTTAATACTACGTGCTTCTCATGGAGAATAGATGTGCCAATCTTACAGGGAATGAAAATGTGAGCAGTATTTGGAAATTTTGTTATACCTTATGTAACTTGTGATGAGTTTGTTAATTCCATTATCAAGTTACTCAATAGCTTACTTCTCCAGAGAAATGAAAAATAGTCACTAAGTCAAAATCTTACACGGTAAACCTCGATTCACTCATAATTGTTGTTTTTTTGAAAAAAAAAAAATAGAGGAGGAGTTGACAGCAAAAGCTATGCGTCGTATTAAAAAAAACTGAAAAAAAATGTTCAAAATACATACTAAAACGTAACCATAAACCCATGTTGCCCACTAAGGGCCACAAAACTAGCAACAAACCAGAATAGCTAAAATACGTGCAGCTAACTGCTCCTACAAGATAAGATTGACCAAGTAAAACAACAATTAACCAACTTCTAAAAACAGGACACCAACAAACTGACTAAACAAAACAAAGAAAAAAAAAACAGAACGTGCAGTCTTGATACATCAACACTCTCCTCGGATCAAGTACGCACACTCCTAGCTTTGCCCTGAGAAGTTCCAATCGACCAACATGAAATGACTTCGTGAATATATCTGCAATCTGGTTTTCTGAACTGCAGTACACTAGTTTCACCTCTTCAACCTTTTGCACTTCTCTCAAGAAGTAAAACTTGACCTTAAAATGCTTTGTTCTTCCATGAAATACTGGATTCTGTGAAATGGCCAGAGTAGCTTGATTATCCACAAACACTTCTATGTCTTCTTCTTGCTGCATATGCATATCATCCATCAACTTCTTTAACCATAATGCTTGATTCACAGCTGCAGTAACTGCAATGAACTCAGCTTCTGCAGTTGATTGAGCCACTATTTCTTGCTTCTTTGAACACCAGGAAAAACATGCCGACCTAAATGTAAAGCAATAACCTGAAGTGCTCCTCATATCATCCATTGATCCTGCCTAGTCACTGTCAGAATACCCTTGCAACTTAAACTTCTGAACTCTACAAAACTTAATCCCATATGAAAGAGTACCTCTTAAGTACCTCAACACCCTCTTTGCAGCTATCATATGCAACTCACTTGCACAATTAAGAAATCTAGATAAGACACTTACAGGAAACATAATGTCTGGTCTAGTTGCAGTGAGATACATAAGACAACCAATCAAACTTCTATAAACTTTTTCATCTCGTGAGTATCTGATCCATCCTTCTTTTGAAGCTTTTCCTTATGACCCATTGGTGTACTCACACTCTTGCACTCCTCCATGTTGAATCTCCTTAGGATCTCCTTCAAATACTTCTTTTGACAGATAAAAACTTCATTCGAGTTTGCGCTAACCTCCATTCCTAGAAAATATGACATCTCACCAAGATCAGTCATTTCGAACATCTTCATCATCTCTTGCTTAAATGCAGTAATCTGAGCACTATTACTCCCTATCACCAGCATATCATCCACATAAAGAGACACCACCACTAAGTCAGATACTAACTTCTTGACATATAGAGTGGATTCACTGAGGCTTTTCTTGAAACCTAAACCCAACAAGTGCTTATCCATCTTATTGTACCATGCTCTGGGAGCTTGTCTCAAGCCATAGAGAGCCTTTCTCAGCAAATAAACTTTCTCCTCCTGGCCTGGTGTGACAAAACCTTCTGGCTGCTCAACATAAATCTCCTCCTGCAACACTCCATTCAAAAATGCAGATTTCACATCTAACTGATATATCTTCCATCCTTGTTGAGCTGCTAAAGCAAGAATCATTCTAATTGTATCAAGTCTTGCCACGGGAGCAAAGGTTTCTGAGAAATCAACTCTCCAAACCTGTGCATATCCCTTCACCACCAACCTAGCCTTATGCTTATTCACTGAGCCATCAGGATTAAATTTGGTTTTGAAAACCCATTTTACTCCAATCACCTTCCTATCTTTAGACCTCTCCACTAGCTCCCATGTTTGTTTTTTTTTTTCTATCATAGCCAACTCTTTCTTCATTGCATTCATCCACCTCTGATCACTTTTAGCTTCCTCATAACCCGCAGGTTCCAAAACAACCACACTACACCTTTGATATAAATCAGTCAAAGATCCGGTACCTCTAACTGGAACATCATCCACCAGTTTGTCAGGTTCCAATGAGACCTCTTTGTGCTTGCCTTGTGGCTCATTTATCCAATCCCATTTCTCATCTTCTAGAAATTGAACATCCCTACTAGTGATCACCTTTCCTGTCTGTGGTTGATAGATCATGTACACTTTGGACACTAAACTGTAGCCAACAAAGATCCCAGGTTCAGCTTTCTCTCCCAACTTGTCTCTCTTGACCTGTGGAATATGAGAAAAACACAAACAGCCAAACACCTTCAAATTTCTTAGAATTGGCTTGACATCAAACCAAGCTTCAAAGGGTGTCTTCATCTCCAATACCCTCGTAGGTAATCTATTCAGCAGAAAAACTGATGTGTTTGTTGCTTCTGCCCAAAACTCTTTTGGTAGATCTTTCTCGTACAACAGACACCTAGTCATCTCCATAATAGTTATATTCTTCCTCTCACTAACTCCATTTTGTTGTGGAGAGTAAGGAGCAGTAAGCTGATGCTCAATTCCAGCCTCTTTACAAAAAGAGTTAAACCTCTGTGAAGTGTATTCTGTTTCATTATTAGATCTAATGACTTGAATCTTGCAGCCACTTTGGTTCTCAACCCATTTCTTAAACTTTAGAAATACCCCAGCAACTTCTGACTTTTGCTTCATAAAGTAAATCCAGCACATTCTAGTATAATCATAAATGAAAATAATGAAATACCTGCTGCCACTTAGTGAAGGAGTCACTTATGGACCACATAGATCTGTATGAATCAATTGTAGCTTCTCTGTAGCTCTCCAAGTGGATTCCTTGAAGGGAAGTCTTGTCTGCTTACCCAGCAAACAAGTTTTGCACCCTGTGATATGCTCTTCCAGGCTTAGTAACCCAGTTGCCATTTCATTCATTTGCATGAACAGCACGCCTTTATGATGAAAGTGCCCCAACCTCTTGTGCCATATTTTTGAATCATTAGCCTGACACTTGAATGCCATATGCTCATTCTCAAGAGGATTCAAAGAAAAACTCTTCTATTGCATCTTTATCTTGAACAACTCCTGACCATTGGAGTCAAAGATCAAACACTTCTCCTCTTCAAATATCACCTTAAATCCCTTTTCTACCAACTGCCCCACACTCAGCAAATTCTGATCAATTTTAGGCACATACATCACATCAGAAATCAGCTTAGTTCCAGCACAACTCTCAATTACTATAGTCCCTTTACCTTTTACTTCTAAGTACTCTCCATTCCCAATCCTCACTCTTGACTTCAACAACTTGTCAAGATTTATAAATAGCATTTCATCACTTGTCATATGGTTTGTGCAATCACTATCAACAAGCCAACTGTCACATGGAGTACTAGAGGAGAAACAAGAGGCAACAAATAGTTGATCTAACTCTTGCTGAACTGCAGCATGTGCCTCACCCTATTGCTGATCTCTCTTCTCTTTGCAAAACTTCTCAATGTGTCCAAGCTTATGACACTTTATGCACTTGACATCTGGCCTCTTCCAATACCTAAAGTGTGGATTATTCTTTTTTCCACAGTGCTGACATGAGGAATATCTTCCCCAATTGTTCTTGGAGTTGCCTGCACTATTTTCTTCTGCAGCAGCTTCTGAACCACTACTGCCATTTCCTTTCTTCCCTTTCCACTTCTTGACTTTTCCTCCTACATTCTGCTGTTCTTTGGCTAGCAAAGCTCCTTCTCTACTTCCTTCCAGCCTCATTAACCTCCTTTGCTCTTGTGCTTGCAGAGCACTTAGCAATTCTGCCAACTTGATCTGAGACAAATCCTTGGTATTATCCAAAGAGGCAATGGTTGCCTCAAACCTTTTGGGCAAGGAGACAAGAATCTTATGTATTAGCCTATTTCAGAGAGGTTAGTCCCTAGAACTCTTGCCTGATTTGCAATGCTTATCAACTTATCAAAATACTCCTTAATTGTCTCAGATTCCTTCATCTGTAGTCTCTCGAATTCTGTGATCAAGTTTAGCCCCTTCATGCTTCCGATCCTCTCATCTCCTTGATACTCAGCTTTGAGGAAGTCCCAAATAGCTTTGGCTGATTCACAAGCCATAATTTTGCTAAAAATGGCAGGTGAGATAGCATCATATAAACAAGACTTTGCCTTTGCTTTCCTTGTTGTCCTCTCCTTGTGAAACTTGATTTGATTGATGGTTGGATTGTCGGGAAGGGGAGCGACTTCATAATCTTGTTTCACAGCTTCCCAAAAATCACAACCCTCTAGATAGGCTCGCATTCTCACTGCCTAGGCTTGATAATTTTCTCCATCAAACGCTGGTGGAGCCATTGTTGAAAAACCACTCGATCCTGCCTCCATCTTGCTTTTAACTTCTATGGATGCAGACACCTCTCAATCAATCTCACAAGTCAATCACAGCCCCTTAAGATCAAGAAGGCTCTGATACCAGTGTTTTTTTAAAAAAAAAAGCAGAGAAGGAGTTGACAGCAAAAGCTATGCACCGTATTTAGAAAAACTGAAAAAAAAAATGTTCAAAATACATACTAGAATGTAACCATAAACCCACGTTGCCCACTAAGGGCCACAAAACCAGCAACAAACCAGAATAGCTAAAATACGTGCAGCTAACTGCTCCTACAAGATAAGATTGACCAAGTAAAATAACAATTAACCAACTCCTAAAAAACAGGATACCAACAAACTGACTAAACAAAACAAAGAAGAAAAAAACAGAACGTGCAGTCTTGATACATCAACAATAACTAAAACAGCAAGGGATTTTTAGTGTGGCTTGGCGTTATCTAATATTTATACTTTTTTTTTTTGTCTTGGTATTCTGTTCCCTAATGTTAATGAATTAATGAGCCCTCTGTGTGGTTGTATGCACTTCTAGCTCTCCATTTGTCCATTATTTGTTGCATGAACTATCAGGAAGAAAATGTTATAGCATTACGTAATTGTCTCTTACTTTGAGCTTCATAGTTATATGGAGACTACCTTGACATCTTTTAGGGGGAAACAAGCGAAGAAAAGAATGATGCCATGTCTCTTTACACTCTTGTATTTTTGCATGGCGAGCTGAGACTGTGTAACAAGAGTTAACTCCTCGTTTATCCACAATGTCCAACAATCGTTCTTCTTCTGCCTTTTTTCTTAAAAAGGCTCAGCAAATACATGTCTTCTTGATCTACAGAGCGATTGAAGATTTTTCTCCCACACAATATCTCCAAGATAACCACGCCAAAGTTGTACACGTCAACCTTTTCAGTGATTGCTGCACTCAGCCATTTGGGGGCCAAATAACCAGGAGTTCCTCTCATGGTTGTGACGACTTGGCCTTGGTTCCTGTCTATCAACTTGGATAATCCAAAATCAGCAACCTTAGCATTGAAATTTTCATCCAAGAGGATATTTTGGGGTTTAATGTCCAAGTGAATTATCTTTTGTCTGCAATCTTCTTGGAGATAATTAAGTCCTTTTGCAATATCAAAAATGATCTTCTTCCTTTGTTGCCAGTCAAGAACACATGCATTGGATTTGTAAAAGAGCCATCTATCTAGAGAACCATTCAACATGTACTCATAGATAAGGAGCCTGTGGGATTTTTCAGCGCAAAATCCCACGAGTCTTATCAAGTTCACACGATGGATGCTACCGATAGTCTCAACTTCGGCTAGAAAGGATTTCTTAACCTGCCCATAACCATCAAGGCGTTTTACTGCAACTTTTGTGCTATCACTTAAAGTACCTTAAAAAACAGAACCAAAACCACCTTCACCAAGCTTTTTACTGAATCCATCCGTGATGATTTTCAGATCATCATACATGAATCTATTGGGCATTCCAGGTACTTGATCGAGGTAATCCTCCTCTGCTTGATTATCATCACTCTTTTGAACAAACAAAACTATGGCTATGATGACAATCATCATGGCAAAGAGAGCTCCAAGGCTGGACCCAAATATTATGGGGAGACGGTTGTCAACTGGAGTATGAGGACCTTCATTGGCCACATTTTGTACATTAAGATAAGCAATGGAATTATGGTAAGACCCCTTGTCAATGCTTCTAAGTGAAAACACCTGAGTTGGTAAGTAACAATTGCCTTGTGAGATTTGATACATACTGGAATATAGCTACTTTGCAGGAACAATTCTTTGCACAGGCATCTTTACAACTTGATGCATCGATGTCTTGGAAATCTGGAATAAGACTGAAATACCCGATATTTTTGTGCTCTATCAAACTTTGGTGTTGTGAAGCCCCACAAGACAATGGAACATACTCAAAACAACCAAGATTAGGCTGCCTAAAATTTACTTGCTGGAAATAGCTTGTCCCTCCACTTGAAGCCGGACAACTACATTGCCCATTGAAGCAAATTCCATATCGCCCACACACCATCGGATAGGCACAGTTGTCACTACTGAAAAGATCGGCCGCTTCTTCCCATTCATCTGTCTGACTAAACTCATACGCCCTCGCCCATCGGAGCCCAACTTCATGTATTGTGCATGAACTTCTTTAGGGATTGAAATCAAGCTCCAATTTGAGGTAGAATTTGAGAACCAAGACAAGTTTCCATTTACAAACTCAACATATGGAGACTCGATTCCTGCATTCCTGGTTGAAGCGTCATACTTAACATAGATCTGAGGAAGATTAGTCTCCACCTGAGCAACCAAACCATCGCTATTCACAGAAAGCGTAATCATACTGTCAGAGGTCCAATTTGTCTCGGAAACACTCGCATCAATCTTTGGCCCAGCCTCAACTTTTGTCCAGGGACAAGTGAGTTAGTTGGGTGATCAAAGGACTGCCAAACGGTCGCATTGTCCTTATCAAACAATATGAGGTTCTCCAAATTTGTCAAGTTCAAGCCCACAACGGACTTTGCAGAAGTTTTTGTGGACCAAGCAACCGTACCATCAGCATCTTTCAACACCAAATCGCCTTCAGACGTGAGGTCCAACATCGCACTGATCTTTACAGGATTGTTTCGATTGGCAGACCACACCACTTGTGGAGTAAACTTAATGTAGTCAGTTATGCCACCATCGTTAACTTGGGCGATGAAAACAGCAAAGAGGTAAGAGTTACAGTTTTTATTACCGTAGAAGCCGCAAGCGTACGGAAGGCGATAATCTTCTCTGTCTCTGAGTAGAATTGTCTGCACGAACGATCCATTTCCATATTGGGTGATTTGACTAGTAGCACCGTCATTCGTCCACCGTTTTGGAAGCGTGGCGATTGGATAATCATAGGCGATTGGATCATTATAATCTGGACCCATAGCGTCAACAAAGTTTGAGAATGGCGATAGAAAAACGAAGGAAAAGGAAAGGAAGAAAGAAGGGAGACTGCAGAATGAAACCATGGCCTGGAGTGAAACTTTGAGCAGAGAGACGATTGAGACATGGAAGAGAGGAGGAGAGAAGACATGATTAAGAGACCGACGACTTTGAGTCAAGATGAAAGCAAAACAGGAAAAAGCAGCAAGAAGAGACTCGCATTTAATTTCGCTGGTGGGCTTGCGGCTTGCGACAGAAGGCTGGACTTAACTATCAGTACGTGTATATCGGATCATACCACTTTTGAAATCTCCTTTTATGAACTTAAATATTTAAATGTTTTGTATTATGACAATATAAATTGACATAAGCATTTCAAATTATGTCTCGTGGAGTTAAGATTTCGGTTTCCCTTTGATGAGAATCGACATCTTATTCACATAAGTTGATACAATCTATTTAATGTCATTGTCTACATGTTGGTAATTGGTCATGCTTAAGCAATTTTAACTTCAGCTTGGACGCCAATGAAGTTTGAGAATAGCGATAGCAAAACGGAGGAAAAGGAAAGGAAGAAAGACGGGAGACCGTAGAGTGAAGCCTTGGCCTGCAGTGAAACCTTAAGCGGAGAGATGATTGAGAAAAAGGAAGAGAGGAGGAAAGAAGAAGCAAATGAGAGACCGACAGTCAACTTTGAATCAAAATATGAAAGCAAAATAAGAAAATTGCACAGGAGTCCTCTCAATAGTGTGAATGGAATGTTGTCCAGCGTGATTAGCATGTTGTTGACACCTAAATTTTGATGGCCCGTTTAGTCATTTATCACATTAAAAATTAGGGTTTAATTTTATCCAAAAAAATAAATATATTAATTGCATAGCATATAGATTTAGGTGCATTTTTATTATTTTATTTTAATTGGCATTTTATTTATTGGACCGGTGCAGATGGGTTTAAATTAGTTGGACTAAGCCTACGAAGCGAGCAAGTTGGCCCAAACCCATGTTTTTTATTGATTGAAAATCATATCGTGGGAAAATAGAAATTTTGAATTTTTTTCCAAAATATGAATCGTTTGGATAGGGCATATGTGTGAAAAAAATATTACGATTTATCTTTGCAAGATTGGGATTTAGAGAAAATTTTTATCATAATCTTGAATCTTTATCAATATGTGATAAGTTGGTAAAAAATATCGCAGATGTAGATTTGGAGGGGAAATCGAAAACTTATCCTCTACCCCTATAAAAGCAACAGTGTACGAGGAGAAAAGGGGGTTCTTTTCTCGAGGGTGAAGTAAAAAAATTGAAGAAATTCCTCTCCAGTTGAGAAGAGTGAAAAAGTTTTCTGCAGAAAGTACAGAGTGGGCAGAGGGAGAGTGACGAGAGAGAGAAAATAAAAAAAAAAAAAAAAAACTGGATCGTCTTCTCCGCAGGGGGGCTTCAACCACGCAGGCCCCGCGTCCGCACTAGCTGACGCCGGAATCATCTCTACCGGCCATCTCCGACACCGCCGCCTGCTCCGGCCCGCGACCCCAGCGCCGACGCCCAACGGCACCACCACCGTTGAGACACCAGCAATCTGCGAGTCCCCAGTCTCGCGCTTCAGTTAGCCTTGGGCCGACCTTGCCGTGTCTCTACCCCCAATCGCGACCCGACGCCACCGAAGCCCCAAATCAGCCGAATTGCCGAGCCGATCTGCCCTCTGTTGCAGCCCACTGTGACCCGCGACCTCCTGCTCGCTCGCCACCGCGCCGGAGTGCCACCCGATATGCACCTCTGCAGCAACCGACGTCGCCTAGAGCCGCCCCACTGATTTCTGCCTTTGGTGCTATGGCCGGTCTGCCTGCCGCCCTTGCCGGAGTTCCCTTTGCCAGACCGATCGACCCGTTGTCCTTGGCAACCCACTACGAACAAGCCGTGCCTGGAAAAGAACAAAAAAAGAAAAAGAAAATTAGGTAATCTTTTTATTTATTTATTATTTATTCTTTTTTCTTTTATAGTTTTTTTTTTCAGTGAAATTGTTCCTTAAATATATGATTGATATTCCGACATGAATTAGCTCCTCAAATTAGGGATTGACAGTCCGATTTTCGCGCCCGAAATCCGACTTACAATCTCTTGCAAAAATCAACAATCCGATCTCACGCCCGAGATTCGATTCGCGATTTAATTTTAAAATTGGTCAACCCGATCTCATGCGCGACATATAGTTCGCCAATTTTTGGATATCAATCTTATCTTGCTTGATTTGCTGTCATGGTGTTTGAGTCAATTTTATTTTCGTAAAAGAAAAATCCAAAAAAATTGAATTAGGATTAGATTCGTTTTAGAATATTCCTAGTCTTAGGGTTATCTTGCATGTTTAGAATTGCAATCTTATTTCGAATTTTTAAATAAAAAAATCCAAAAAAATGCGTTCATTTAGGATGTTAGTTTTCTTTAATTTAAATGGCACGTTTAATTATTTGGCAATTTTAAATTTCGAATTTTACAAAGAAAAAACAAAAAATCATCATGCATGTATCATGTAGAATTATGGCATCATTGGCACGTCATTGCATATTAGGTTGATTGCATGTTTAATTTTATTTAGATAGATCCTTTTAGATAGATTGCATTTTAGGTTAGAGATTACTTGGTTAAGATGAGATTCTAGTTTAAATTAGGATTTGGCTTAACCTAATTCCTAATACAAATTGAATAGAATCTTAATCTACCTAGATAATCTTTGCATTTTTCTAATTTTGAATTTCATGGAAAATACAAAAAAATTGCCTTAGAATTAATCAATTTCATTTTTTAGGATAGACTGCATTTTATTAATGTCATATAGTTTAGGTCATATTGCCATGCCATATCATTCCATGTTAGATTAGTAGCATTGCATAGAGCATGATTCTCATTACATAAATGAAAAAAAAAAAAAATTGAGTGATTGCATGTTAATTAGAAATCATATCTAGGACTGTTGATGTGAATTATGATCTAACATCGCAGATGCTTTCGTTGCTATAAGGTAAGTCCTGTATTTTATTTATTTGCTTTCTTGGTTGTTACATTGGTGGTTTGCGCACATGTGTGATCACCTCACATGTTAGGAAAATAGATTAAAATCAGTTCAAGTTGCTTGCTAAACATTTTTTCAAAATACAAGAGAAAGGTACCGAAAGGGCGTTAGAGAAATCTAACGTAATCAAATCCCCGTATCCAAAATTTCTGGTTCGTAGAAGTAAAATAATTATCCCATTATTTTACTTAGGTGTTTAATTGACTTATCATAAACTGATTAGTGGCGACTCCTAGATAAAATCCATTGGCATGTTGAGAAATTTGAACCTAAGTCGTTAATTGGTATGGGCTTGGGAGAGCCTGAGTTAAGTCTAGGCTTAACAATCCATTAGCCAAACCCTAGGTGGTTCACCGAAAATTAGGTCGCGACAGCTTGGCGACTCCGCTAGGGAACTTGAGTTAATACTCTTAGTGGACTTAGCCCAATTTTCTCTTTTATTTGCAAAAATGTTTTTGTTTGTCAGCAAGAATCCCAGGTATGTCCCTAACATTTAAGGTGTTAAATGTTTTTGTAGATTGTGAGGTATAAGGGGAAGTGTTTGCTAACCTCTGTTTTGTAAGGAGGTGTAGGAATGTATGGTTTATTTTCATATACGAAGTGTTGCTTGATATAAATTGTCGTGCATGCTTTGCATTTACACTACACTTTTGCACACACAACCTGCCGTCGGACTTGGGCCACATAGGATCATCTAGGATAGTATTGAGATAAATGTCACTTTGATCGCTTGCCCGCGGTACGAGTCGCCCATTTTAATCCCGAAGTTTCTTTTTTGGTGTCAAGAGTATCCACCTCGGTTCGCACGCACGCCGCAACCCAGGTCGGCTCTTTGACCAGGCCAGAGTCATGAGGACCCAACATAGTCCACACGCCCGTGGCTAGTCCGATCATCTTTGTGGCTCCAATTACCATGCGCATGTCTATGTGATTGCCGTCGATTTTCCTTGGTGAAGTAAATAAACTATCCCTATACCATGCCATTTATTTTTTCGTACTTTTGGTCGGTCCATGACAATTTAGGTCAATCATTAATTTAATTCATTTGTCAATCAAAAATGAAATGAGGAAATTTCCATGCAATGAATCATTTGGAAAATCAAAAAATTGGAAATTCGTTTTTAATTTATGTCTTTATCGTTCTTGTTAAGAGGTTTCAAATTTCTATTTTTCCTAGTTCATGTTTCGGAAATTTTGTCCCTACTAAGGTATCCATGTTCTTATTTTCCTAGTCCATTTTTAGGGAATCCTCTTCATGTGTGGACATTTCATGCCTAAAAAATAGATTGTTGTCATGGATCGGCTCTCTCATTACACCTCGTACTTACATATTTTCATTCATTTACATTAGGTGATAACGGATCCCTCACGTTCGCCTATCATTATGCGATCAAGAGCTAGAATGGCTAATCAAACTGAAATGCGTGATCGTATGTCCACTTTAGAAGACCAACTCAAACAGTTGCTCACCTCTATGCAACTTATGACAACTCAAATCCAATCCCTCCGAGCAAATTCGACTCCTGCACTCGCTCTTCCTGAGATAGTTACTCCAAAGCAAGCAAGCAAGGCTCAAATGGGTGATGACGACATGCCTGAGCTGGAAGATGACCCACCGTTGATCATCGCTGAAAAGGCTAAGCTTGATAACGTCCTTAAGACGAAGCAAGATGAACGCTTTGCAAAGCTAGAAGAGAAGGTGAAGCAATTGCAAGGATCACAGAGCTCACTCTCGTTCGACTTATCAGTGTATGAGAAAGTCAAGATGCCAAAGAAGTTTAAGATGCTAGAGTTCGAGAAATACGATGGTACTTCTTGCCCAAAAGCTCATTTGCAGATGTACCACATACGCATGGCCCAATATGTCAAGAATGAGCCCTTCATGATTCAATCATTTCATGCAAGTCTAACTAGGCCCGCATTGAACTGGTATATAATGAAGAATGTAAACCTTCTCGACACTTGGAATGAAGTGGCTGATGCGTTCCTAAAGCAATATAAGTTCAACATGGACATTACGCCTTCCCGAGAGGATCTTGAGCGGATAGAGAAGAAGAAAAGCGAGTCATTCAAAGAATATGCTGTGTGATGGCGAAACTTGGTCGCTCAAATCACTCATGAGCCTACAAACAATGAGTTGATGAAGTTGTTCATCAAGACTCTTCCATTTCAGTTCCGTAACCAAATGGCTAGTACATACATGGAGAACTTCAATCAACTTATCCCGGTGGGTGAGCAAATCGAGATTGGGCCGAGAGACGGATGGTTCAATGAGCCGACCCATCAAGGCAAAAGGTTCACCATGAAGAAAGATAAAGAACCTAGCATGGAAATCAATGTTGCATGTGCACAATCTAGCAAGCCTCCGATTGTTCATATCCCTAAGAATCAACAAGGCGAAGGCCGACTGTCCACCCCTCAACAATTTGTTAAGAGGCAGTTCACTCTTCTTCCTGGCCCTTTGTCCTAGGTCTTAAAGGTTCTTCAAAAGAAGGGGTTGTTGTCCTATGAGCCAAAGCGACCCAATGCTGAAAAATTTTCCAATTACGATCCCTCCAAGAAATGCGAGTACAATATGGGGGAAGTAGGACATTCGACTGATGAATGCATGACTTTGAAGCATAAGGTCCAAAACTTACTGGACACCAAGGCGTTTGCCTTTAGTACCGCTCAACCGAATGTAAAAAATAATCCTCTACCTGAGCATGAGGATAGGGTGAATGCCATTGATGAAGGACCTTTGGAAGAAATGGGCCCTAGCCCGCAAGAGTAAATTATTATCTGTTGCACATTCCCCTGCAAGGGAATTTTTATCGTTTTCTAGGAATTTTATCGCTTTTTAGGAGTTATTATCGCTATCTAGCGATTATTTTCAATTTCTTCTTTTTCACTTTCTTTTTAGGACTTGAATTCGCATTTTCCATTCAATAAATGTAATTTATTGATGAATATCAATGAAATTACAAGTTTTATTTTGAGGGCATGAAGAGGTACACCAAACCAGCCCGATGATGTTATCCGGTGATAAACAAAAAGAAAAATCCAATGAGAATTTTGAGGCCTAGGCTTCATCATGCTTTCTCATGCAAAAATGCACTTCCAATTGCTTTTCAAAAAAAATTTCAAAAAAATCTTTCAAAAAAAAAAAAAAAAAAAGGTTTTACCCTGTTTGTCTTTTTGATCCATCTATTTTCCATTTCAAGGATGGTCATATAGCATGCAAAGGTGTGGAAATGGTCAAATCCAATGCAACAAGTGCTGACAATGATGATCCCAAAAACTCAATCGAAGATGCCATTGAGGTGCGGCGTAGCTAGGAACAACATGAAAGAGCCAAGGCTCTTACATCCGAGCAGACCGTCATTATTAATTTAGATGACACTGAAGAAGCCAAAGAGGTAAATGATCTTGTTCTAAGGGAGCTATTGCCAATTTTTCCAGATCCTGGGGGCAAGTTTGCTCCAAATTATAGCGACTCATATAGGGTGAAGAAGGTACTTCTTGGAGGTGCTTTGATCCTGGCGAAATGGATGGTTGTGAGTTTTCTATTCCAGTTAATTATGATGCTGTCAAGAAGTAGTACCCATGATTGAATTTGCCATGTCATGTTTTGAATTGCAGTCATTTTTATGATGAATGAATTGCCTCAATGAGTTGCAAATTCAGCGGTCCAAATTTGTTACAAATCTTACATGTCTTCCTTGATGAATTGTGTGAGATAAATTGAATGTGTCAAATGGGATACTTTGGAATGATGAAAGACAAACCTTATTCCATACACTGTTTCATATACTAGCCCTAGTGAGTTGTGTGGAAAAATTCCATGCCCATGAAGAAAAAGGGTGATCTCGCAAAGGGTACATCAACTGAGGTGACGAGAGGCAGTTTCTTTCTCTACCCGAAACACTACAAGTATACCTATTGTTTAGCCCTTTGATCCCACACACATGAAGAGCTTTTTAAATTATCTCTATCAAGAATCATCCCACATTGGGACAAATTTGAAATGAATGATGGGAACTTTCTTGTTCACACTTGCATCAATCTTCGAGTATTGCTTTCGTAGTGTACCTTTATATGGTAATTGAGGTGCCTTAGAATGACGAAGAGCAGTTCTTTCTCTATCATACACACTTTTATCCATTGTATAGCCTATTTGAGCCTATGAATTCATTTCACATTAAACCCAGTTGGTGATCATCCCCCACACTGGGGCAAAGCAAGAAAAAACAAACTATTCAAGTAGCATGGTTTAAAATGCTGACAAAAGATGAAAGGCTGTGTACGTCCAAAGAAAGTAAGTGCAAAAAAATAAGGGGCATGAAAAAGCAGTGTGCTGTGCCTGGTAAAAGCAAAGCCAATGCCAAAAAAAAAAAAAATCAAACACTTGAGTTGTATCCCCCCATAAGGCGGTACTAAAAAAACTCAAATGCTGTTGCAATCAATGGAGTTGTGATATAAAAAAAAAATCTTTGACGGTGGAGGAGAAAATTGGTGGAAATGTCAAGATAGTCATTAGCTTTGACCCCCTAAATACTTTTTGAGCCTAATGATCCTTTCGTTTCTCAACCCATGAACCAAGCCTGCGTTACGTCCTTTGCAAAGTCTCTTTAGATTATGGCACTTGAATTAACGTAAAAGTTCATATGTTCGAAAGCATTGCTTGAAGAAGTGCGGGTAAGGCAATTTCTACTTCATTTCGCATGTTTCTTGACTTGTAAACCCAAAGATGATTGTGGAATATCACTCATTTTTCAATAGCCTCGACTCAAAGAGTCCCTTTTGTTAAGCCGTTAACCAAGCTCGCATTACAATCCCTATTAAAGACCTCTCAGATTGGTAAGGTCGTACCACTTGCGAGATTGCTCAGACCCTTGTTTGGCATGACGACGGTAAGATAGAGCGATTATTAAAATCCTGCATCAAAGGTCAGGATGAAATAGCCATTTTAATGAGGATGAGTGAAAAGCCCTTTCAGACTGAAAGATCCCTCACTTGACACATCCATGACACTCATGTGTTTAGATTGAAATAAAAATGCCAGATTGATGGAAATCATCATGCATGAACATCTCTTGAATTAATGCATGTTCGTGATTGCAAATGCATATTGCCTCTCCTATGACCATTTGCAGGAGACATATCCCCCAGGATTAGAAATGTTACCAGGTAAGTATATCTTTATCCATACCTTAAATACTTGTCATTAGGGGTGAGCGTGGTTCCCGGGTAGAACCGAGAACCGGAGAATCGAACCGCAGGTTCCGGTTCGGTTCCGGTTCTAAAGGGACCGGTTCTCGGTTCCCTTTTTTCAGGGAACCGGCGGTTCCGGTTCTTATGGGAACCGGAACCGGCAGAACCGGAACCGGTCAAAGTTATAAAAAATAATAATAATCCTATGTAACACATTATTTCTCTTTTCCCCCACGTGATTCCCCCTCTTCCCCTTTCTTTTTCTCTCTCTTTCTTTTCTCCACTTTTTCCTCTCACGTCACTTCCTGCCCCCAACTTTTTTTTTTTTCTCTCTCCTCTTTCCCCCTCTCTCGGCCGAAACCCCCCATCTTTCTTCTTCTTCTTCTTCTTCTTCTTCTTCTTCTTCCTTTCCTCTTGCTCGTTGTTGCTTCACCCACCACCACACTGCCGCCTCACGCTCTTCTCACCACCACCACCTCTTGGCCACCGAACCACCACCACCCCGCCGCCTCACGCTCGTCCGACGAGCCGTCTCGCCGTTGAGCCCAACGAGTTGTCGCGCCGTTCGCGCCACCCTCACCGCCGTGAGCCACCGCCGCTGTACCCAAGTCACTGTCAGTCTGTCACCACCTCTTGCCACCGCTCTCTCGGCTGTCCGGGCCGTCATTGCTCAGAACCGCCTCCGCCAGAACCGATCCCTTCCCCCCTTGGCCGTGGGTTGAGCCGCGACCGCCGCCGTCTTCGCCGCGCCGTCCGTGCCGCCGTTGGTGCCGTGAGACTCGTGTCTTCTTCGCCGCCGCGTGCTCACGCCGCCCAACCTCCCTCGACACCCTCGAAGTTCTTGGGGTTCATGTGGAATCCCCGTCCCGGGTCATGGAGCTTGCTGCTATCATGGCCATTGCACTTACAAATGGAGGGGTTGGTGAATTTTTCTTCTACTGTTCGTCTCTCTTTCGTTTTAGGGTAAAATTTGAGTTTTTGTGATAGATGGTATCCATTTGTTTCTGATTCTTCCTTTGCGGGGCAAGCCTCCAGATTGGCAAGATTTCATAGGCATCATCACTGTTTATAAACTCCACTATTAGCTTTATCGAGGAGAACAATGCCGGTAACGCTACGATTTGAAGAGCTCGCTAAATCGATTCTAACCACGAAGTCGAGGTCATCTAATGAACTCGAGCATGCGCATTGCTTTTTGGCTTCGATAGTTAGTTTTAAAATGGCTTATTTTGCTTCATGTTGCGTTCTTTTTATAGGAAACAAAGTGATAATCATAATATAGAAGAAGCCAAGAAATTGACCCATTAACTTTATGCTTCAGTTTCGGGCATCCCTTAACCGAGTCGTTCTTGTACTTTGGATCAATTGGTTAGTGCCGTGCTGGCGCACTTCATCTTGAAGGAGAAACTACACAAGCTAGGGATGTTGGGCTGTGTGATGTGCATTGTCGGTTTTGTCATAATTGTCATCCACGCACCGCAAGAAAGTCCCATTACTTCTGTTCAAGAAATATGGATTATGGCGACTCAACCAGGTCGGTCTTCGAGGCCGGTTTATGTGTTCTTTATACGATCACTAATTTGCTGATAACGACTGCATTTACATATCTTTTCAGCTTTTCTGCTTTACATCGACTTGGTAATCATGTTGGTGTTCATCCTGGTTTCCATTTTTCACCTAGATGTGGGCACACGGATGTGCTAGTTTACACTGGCATCTGCTCATTAATGGGCTCTCTCTCGGTAAATCAACTGTTTCTGCATCTTATGGGATTTTTTCTTCCTTCCAACCTACTTTAGTGTATTTACGCCAACCAGATTGTTGGAAGCTCCACTTAAACACAAGAGTTGACCTTGCATCGTTAGCTTTAGGTAGATCATTGATTCGGGGGTGCGGTGGAGGCTCATCACCAGGGACAAATTGTATTCTTTTCTGATTCTTTTTGTCCTGTCAAAACAAAGTTAATGAGTTACAATAATTGTTGTGGGGACATGTCTAAATTACTTCTGCATATGGGTATTTTTTCTTTCTCAGTTTTCATAAGTTGTATGATCTATCGCGGTGATGAGTGTGAAAGCCCGTGGGACTTCTTTGAAGTTGACTTTTGAGGGGAAGAATCAGTTGATCTATTCCAGAGACTTGGTTCTTTATGTTGGTGGTGGCTACATGTGTAGTTACCCAAATGAATTATCTCAACAAGGTCTGTCCCAAGATGTTATCCAACTTTAATTAGCTAACTTGCTTAATGCTGAATTTGTAAATTTCATTTGTCATTGCCTCACAACAATCGATAATATTGAATGACACCAAATTTCCTCTTTTACAATAACTTTTACTTTTCCCATATGTTGAGATCACATAATATTGGGAGAAAAGGAAGTCATTGAATATATGCATCTTTCTTAACTAGATTTTCACCCGTAAACTTGAAAATCTATGTTCCGTGGCCTTTTGGCAAGGTTACGCCCTCCTTCTTCATTGCTGGATGTGATCTGTCCTTTTCATTTACCTATGTGGTAATTCTTTATGTTGGGATTGGGGAGTCAAATCTCTTGCTTCAGAAACTATTTACGTTGTGTTTTATTGCAAAAGGTTTCTTTGGGTTCGTTTACTTGTGGATGATATAGTGCTTGATGAGAGCTTATCTTAAGAGCTTTTCTTAGTCTGCTTGGTTTCTCTTTGGTTTGTCTATTTCCTTTTTGTTATAGTTCAAATCTGAAAATGAAAAAAAAAAAAAAAAAAAAGAACCTGTTGGAACCTGGAACCGACCCCGGAAACTCGTGACGGGGTAGGTTCCAGTTCTTGGTTCTCGACGGGTAGGTTCCGGGTTCCAAAAAATGAGGAACCTGTACCCGAGGGTAGGTTCCAGGTTCCAAGCGGAACCTTTAAGGAACCGGGAACCGCTCACCCCTACTTGTCATTGCACAGGTATTTCCCTCTCAAATGCACCGACACTCACTCAACTAAGTTGTCCCCCAGAAATTTTTCTTCAGATTCAGGCGACCGAAGAGAGGTTCGAGTCCTAGTCGGATAATCAATGTTGCAATGCTAGGCGACCGTAAAAAGATACGAGTCCTGGATATGTAACACCAACTACCTTGGATCACTCTACACTCCTTGAAGGTAAGATATTCCCGGTAAGTTTCTTTACCATTTTCCAAAAATTAGACATCTCAATCTGGATCTAGATGTCTCCATTCTTTTCTTTGAACATTTCACTCTGGATGTGAATGTTCTTCGATTTTCCTCGTTATATCTTAGTCTGGATCTAGATATTTTGAGCTTTCAAAAATCATGACATCTCTGTCTGGACCAGGATGTCTTGATTCTTTTTATTAAACATTTCACTCTGGATGTGAATGTTCTTCAATCTTCCTCGTTATATCTTAGTTTGGATCTAGGTATTTCGAGTTTTCAAAAATCATGACATCTCTGTCTGGACCCAGATGTCTTGATTCTTTTCATTGAACATTTCACTCTGGATGTGAATGTTCTTCGATTTTCCTCGTTATATCTTAGTCTGAATCTAGGTATTTCGAGCTTTCAAAAATCATGACATCTCTGTTTGGACCCGGATGTCTTGATTCTTTTCATTGAACATTTCACTCTGGATGTGAATGTTCTTTTCTTGCTATACTTTAGTCTAGATCTAAGTATTTCGAGATTAAAAAAATCATGACATCTCTGTCTAGACTTGGATGCCTTGATTATTTTCATTTAAACATTTCACTATGGATGTGAATGTTTTTCAATCCTTCTCGTTATACCTAGTCTGGATCTAGGTATTTCGAGTTCCAAAATTTCGACATCTCAGTTTGGATTTAGATGTCTTAATTATTTTGGTTTAAACATTTCACTCTGGATGTCAATGTTTTTCGACTTTTCTCGTTATACCTTAGTCTGGATCTAGGTATTTCAAATTCAAAACTCTTGACATCTCAGTCTGGATCTGGATGTCTTAATTCTTTTCGTTGAACATTTCACTTTGGATGTGAATGTTTTTCGATCCTTCTCTTTATACCTTAGTTTGGATCTAGGTATTTCGAGTTCAAAAATATTGACATTTCAGTCTGAATCTGGATGTCTCAATTCTTTGAACATTTCACTTTGGATGTGAATGTTCTTCTCAATCTCAATGTCTCAATCTATTACCTGTTACATTCTTCAAGGAACCTGAGTGAGAGTTAGGTACTTACAGAGTAAATGGGGATTTATCATGTACCTCAAGATACTTTACCGCATTGACTGGTAAGTAATTGTAGGTACGTTCATTTCCTTTCACATCATACATTTGCATTAGTATTTTCATGCATCATATATATTGCATTTTAAAATGGAATTCATTTTCCAACCAAAAAAAAAAAAATCATTCACTGCATGTGTATGGTCAAAATTTAGGTCTTAATTTGTCTTTGAATGCAACTTTTACGAGCTCACATTCAAAGAGGGGCTGCTGTTGATACCTAAATTTTGATGATCTGATTATTTATTTAATTGCATAGAAAATTATGGGTTAATTTTATTCCTGAAAAAAATTTAATTGCATACCATATAGATTTATGTGCATTTATTTTTAATTTGCATTTTTTGTTTGCATTTTATTAAACTGGTGGCGGATGAGTTCAAATTAGTTGGACCAAGCTCACGAGTGAGCAAGTTGGCCCAAGCCCATGGTTTTTGATCGAAAATTATTTTGTGAGAAATTTGAAATTTGAAGTTTTTTCTGAGATATTATGAAATTTTTTGATAAGGCAGATGTGACAAAATATTGCGATTTATCTTGGTAAGATTTGGATTTAGAGAAAAATCTTGAATCCTTATCGATAGGGGATGAAATTGGTGGAGTAATTTTGCGGATGTCGATTTGATGAAGAAATTGAAATCCTAATTATTTCCCCTATAAAAGGCTGTACGTGCATAAAGTTTGGGGGGTCTTTTCTCGATTGAAGGAAAAAACGAAAATCAAGCCCGACATCTTTGGTTTTGCCGAGTAGGGAGCTATGTAGCACCGACACGCGACACGCGACACGCGACACGACACGACACGACACGCGACACGTCGTTTCTAAAAAAGTAGAGAATTTCGACACGTTCCGACAAGTTAAATATTAAATAAATATTTTTATATATAAATGCATAAATAAGTAAAAATAATAAAAAAAGTCTAGAATTAGTCTATACTAAAAACATTAATCATACATTTGTTAATATCATTCATTCTTTTAATTTGAGGAATTCAACTATATTTCATTGTAATAAACCATAAAACTTGAAGGAAAAAACAAGTAATCCACGTTCCACTATTAAATTTAAAATTTAACAATAAGCAAATTAACAATCAACATTCCATCAAGTAATATAACAAAAAGTCATTCATCCACATTATCCATTTCTTCTGCAAAAAAAATAGACTCCATCTCCGGCTCATCAAGTGAAAGATTTGCAACTTCAAGCACCCCTACATCTTCAAATGAGTCAAATGCATCTCCACCAATATCCCACATCTTAGTCTCTCCTTCCGCATATTGTGGGCTTTTTCTTGATAGAAGACGGAGATTGCTATGAATAAAAACCAAATCTTCTGCACGTTTTGGGGTCATCTTATTTCTTCTTGCCGAGTGCACAAATGAGTAAGTACTCCAATTTCTCTCAGCACATGATGAAGAAGAAGGTTGTGCAAGAAGCTTTAAGGCTATACTTTGAAGCATCGGTGCACATGCACCATGATTGACCCACCAAGCCTTAGGATCCATTGAATATCGATTTTGAATGGAATCCAATTCTCTAAAATCTCCATTTTTACTTGCAAAATCTACGTACTCCAAATTCACCTTGTTGCGCTCATCCAAGTTAGGAAAGTATTTCTTGAAGCATTTCAGTCTTTCTTGGTTGATCTCCTTATTCTTGTACGGAGAAATTCGAGTAGAATCTTCATCAAGCCATTGATCACTATAGTACCTGTTATTTAATAAAATGAAATAAAATTAGAAAACAATAATAAATGAGATGAGTATTATATTATCATGTTAAAGAAAGAATAACTACTAAAGTAATAATCTCATACAATTTTAGAACTTACCTAGGATTTAAGGCATGTGCCAAGCAATGAAGTGGAGTATTGTTCTTTGTCCAACGATCTACAAGAATTGTGTGAATCACCTCATAAAATGTGGACTTCTCATCTAGCCTCTTCACTTCATGTGCATATATAACTTTCTTCACTTTTTCGATCATCGAACCCCACATATCATAAACTAAGTGAAGACAAGGCTTATCGGTGTCACAAACTCTAAGCATATCATAAATAGGAGCCGTGAAGGAAAGTATATAATCAATCAAATCCCACCAAAAATCATCCAACACCTTCTCCTTGACAAGCTTAGCTTTCTCTTGATTAACATCCCGATAGATATTCCATTTATCACAAATCACCATGTTTTGAAGACCACTTTTTATCAACTTGAATCTCTTGAGCATCACAATCATTGAAGCAAAACGTGTATCCGCTACAGAAAGCAACTTCAAGCTAACAAACTCATTGTATATTGCTAATCTCATAGAATGGTTCATGATGAAATGTTTGATTTGCATAACTTCCTTAACAATATCTGAAATCCAACTACATTCATCATAAACTATTTGATTGCTCTCCATATTTTTTGCAGCACAAATATTCTTCAAAGCTAGATTAAGCGTGTGCACCACACAAGGTGTCCACATAATGGATGGAAATTCTTGCTCAATGAGTTGTCCCGCACCCTTACAATTTGAAGCATTATCCGTAATTACTTGGACCACATTCTCATGCCCAATTTCATTGATAACTCCTTTCAACAAGTTAAAAATGAAATGCATATCTTTGTTTCTCCCGAGCAATCAACCGATTTTATAAACATTGGTTCTCCATCCGATACCGCCATGAAATTAATAAGCGGTCTTCTATGTGAGTCGCTCCATCCATCACTCACAATACTTACACCCTTCTCCTTCCACATGATTTTGATAGGTGTACACAACCTATCAATATTTACCTTCTCCCTTTGCAACAAAGTGGTCCTCAACAAATTATATTTCGGTGGTACATAACCCGCAATATTATGATTAGCAGCATAAGTGAAAGCGGATTGAAAATAAGGATTCCTTGCTAGGTTAAACGGCAAGCCCGCCGAATAAAACATCCTAGCAATCTCACAATCTAGACGATCCCGTTGAGTCATATTAAATGCATTTTCAAGTGATTTTCCACTCCCACTTTCGCCTTTCCTTTTTTTGGAGTTCAATGATAAATCCATTCCGTCATCACCACCACCACTAAGTGAATAACTAGCAGGAGGCAAAGGTACATTTCTAGGTGCAATACTCATTAATTTAGTATTGACCTCTTCATCTAATTTTCCATCTCCAAAAGATCTTTTTTTTCTACTTTTGTGCACTTTCCAATTCCTTTTCCACTTATCATCATCAAATGGCACCTCACTCTTGTATATGAACTCTTAAAATCTTTTTCACAAAAGTTGCATTTCCAAGACAAATTTCCCCCCGCATCAGTATGATTAACTAACTTAGTAACATACCTCCATAATGGTTGTTTTACAACTTCATTGCTAGAGGTAGCTTGTGTGCTTGAAGTACTACTAGCCATATTTGAACTTGAAGACATTCTGCAAAAAAAGAAGAAAAAAATAAACATGTTATTATCAATTGCTATAAGGTTTCAAGTCGGAAACAAGTGAACCAACATCAATGCTAGTCAAACACCCAAGAAGAAAGAAATCAGAACAGAGCACAATCCATATCATCTTAAAAACCACTAAACCTGTAGTTTCTCACTTTGTCTACCTCATGTAGCCCCCTTTTCTAAACCAATATTCAGAACCTAGATCATAGATTGCACTAATTGTATGAATGGTAATGCTTTAATATCAATTACAAATCAGTAAATCGCCCAAAAAATAAAAGATTACAAATCAGTAAATCACCCAAAAAATAAAAGAACTCGTAAAGGGGAGAAACACATTCAAATGCTATAGAAACAAAAGAACGAAATTCGAAACTATCCCCTCATGCGTTAGCAGCAAAAGCAGGCCAATCAACCACAAAAGTTTTAAGTCCGGCGAAGTATTCTTTGCTTTGCAGAGAGAGAGAGATTCTCGACTCCAAATACAACCCCAAAGCGAAACACAAGCGCAAAAGACAGTACCCACCTCGGAATCAATACTTCAAATTCGAAAGGCAGCTCGGGATTACGGCAATGATCGCGATGGTAGAGAGAGTTTCCAAGCAGCAATCGACAAAAAGATAATTCGCGGAAAATCTCACAATCGTGAACAATCGAACGGACAGAGCACCAAAATCTGAAAAAAGAAAGAGAACGCGAATCATCAGTCAACGAGCAGTCCACCAAACAAAAACAACAACAACCCAGGGAGCGAGACCAGCGAAAGAACGGCATAAGAGCGCTGGAGACAGAGAGACGGAAAGAGGGTCCGAAAAATCCCCCTTTCCCGAACTAGGATTTGCCAAAAATCCCAAATCGCAAGATGCTAACCCGAGGGGCGGGGGCTACGGCGAGTTGACGGCGGGTGGGGTGGGCCGCACGGCCGGCAAAGCAACACCGGCGAAAGAACGGCGAAAGAAGAGAACCAAAGTAGCGCTCCTTTGCTCGGGCTTGTTCGCGCGATTTGGAGAAGAGAGAGAAGGCGAATAGAAGATTGAAGTGAAGAACCCGTGCATGCTAGTGAACAAACGTGAAGAACCCGTGCGTGCGCGGGCGAAGTGAATAACCCGTGCACTCACAATCGTGAACAAACGGGAATGACGGAGCGCCAAAATCTGAAAAAGAAAGAGAACGCGAAGTATCAGTCAATGAGCAGTCCACCAAACAAAAACAACAACAACCTAGGGAGCGAAATCGGCAAAAGAACGGCACAAGAGCGGCGGAGAAAGAGGGTCCGAAAAATCCCCCTTTCCCGAACTAGGGTTTGCCAAAAAATCCCAAATTGCAAGATGCTAACCCGAGGTGCGGGGGCTACGGCGTCGGCGAGTCGGCGATTGGTGGGGTAGGCCGCGCGGTCGGCAAAGCAACACCGGCGAAAGAACGGCAAAAGAAGAGAACCGCTCACTTTGCTCGGCTCGTTCGCTGCGACTGGAGAAGACAAAGAGAAGGCCGAAGAGAAGATTGAACTGAAGAACCGTGCGTGCGAGTGCGACTACATTTTAACTTTTATTTTTTTGTTTTTTTTATTTTTTTCATATATTTATATTTAGAGCCCAGAAGTTTTCAAAATTTATAAAAATAACCCCGTGCGTGTCGGAGTAACGTGTCGGAATTTCCGACTCGCGTGTCGGAGCGTGTCGAAAATAGTTGACCGCGTGTCGACTTTCCCGACACGCGTTGACCGCGTGTCGGAGCGTGTCGGAGCGTGTCGGACGCGTGTCGGAGTGTCGGACACGACACGAAGGGTCCCGGAGAGTGTCCGTGCTTCATAGGTAGGGAGGCTTTTGTTAAAAAAGGTTTGGCTTTTTCCTTCTGCAAAAGTGCTGTAGAAGGTCAAAAGGTCAGCAGAAAAGACAGAAAAAGGGCCGTGAGAGTGTACGAAGACAGGGGAAAAGCGTGTTGCTGCAGAGAGAGAAAAACGCCTACTGTTCTTCTTCTTCGCTAGATTTTCCTCTGTGTTTTGCTACCCGTTTGCATCCACGCCGCTGAGCTTCGCTTCAACGCGCCGACGCTGCCCAGAACTGAGGTTGTCGCGATTTCGCCCTGCGATCTCGCTGCTCCGCCTCTCCCTGCACTATCCGAAGTTTCGCCCAGCCGTGCCGAACCCGTGACGACCTGAAGCTCCGCCCCTTGCTGCCGAGATTTCCTCCGCTGTTCTCTGCCGCCCCTGCAGCCAGCACCGCCCGCTCGCGTCGCTAGCACCTACACCCGCGTTTGCCCGCCTGCTGTTGCTCCTCTGCTCCGACCAGCGGCTGACGCCCCTGCCTTCGACGCTGCCGCTGCTCCTCCTGCTGTCTCAGCCCAGCACCGCGCTTGATCCGAACCTCCGCGAGTGATTGCCCTGTAGCCCCGCGACGCCGAGCGACTCCTCTGTTTTGCCGCTGATCCAACTACTGCCGAGCGACCTCACCAGCCGCTGCAACCCGAGTTGCTCTGCCTGACGCCGCCTGGAGCCGCCCCACTGCTCTCCGCCCTTGGTGCTGTGGCCGGTTTGCCCACCGCCCTTGCCGGAGTTCCCTTTGCCGGACCGATCGACCCGCTGTCCTTGGCAACCCACTACGAGCGAGCACCGCCCGCTCACGTCGCTAGCACCTACACCCGCGTTTGCCCGCCTGCTGTTGCTCCTCTGCTCCGACCAGCGGCTGACGCCCCTGCCTTCGACGCTGCCGCTGCTCCTCCTGCTGTCTCAGCCCAGCACCGCACTTGATTCGAACCTCCGCGAGTGATTGCCCTGTAGCCCCGCGACGCCGAGCGACTCCTCTGTTTTGCTGCTGATCCAACTACTGCCGAGCGACCTCACCAGCCGCTGCAACCCGAGTTGCTCTGCCTGACGCCGCCTGGAGCCGCCCCACTGCTCTCCGCCCTTGGTGCTGTGGCCGGTTTGCCCGCCGCCCTTGCCGGAGTTCCCTTTGCCGGACCGATCGATCCGCTGTCCTTGGCAACCCACTACGAGCGAGCATTGCCCGGAAAAGAACAAAAAAAGAAAAAGAAAATTAGATAGTCTTTTTATTTATTTATTTATTTATTATTTTCTTTTATAGTTTTTTTTAGTGAAATTGTTCCTTAAATATATGATTGATGTTCCGATATGAGTTAGCCCTCAAATTAGGGATTGAAAGTCCGATTTTGCGTTAGAAATCCGACTCGCTTGATTTCTTGCAAAAATCGATAATTCGATCTCACGCTCGAGATTCGATTCGCGATTTAATTTTAAAATTAGTCAATCCAATCTTATGCGTGAGATATGATTCGTCAATTTTTGGATATCAATCTTATTTTGCTTGATTTGTTGTCATGGTGTTTGAGTCAATTTTATTTTCGTAAAAAAAAAAATCCAAAAAAAAATTGAATTAGGATTGAGTTCATGTTAGAATATTCCTAGTTTTAGGGTTATATTGCATGTTTAGAATTGCAATCTTATTTCGAATCTTTAAATAAAAAAATCCAAAAAAAATGCGTTCATTAGGATGTTAGTATTCTTTTATTTAAATGGCATGTTTAATTATTTGGCAATTTTAAATTTCGAATTTTACAAAGAAAAAACAAAAAATCATCATGCATGTATCATGTAGAATTATGGCATCCTTGGCACGTCATTGCATATTAGGTTGATTGCATGTTTAATTTTATTTAGATAGATCGTTTTAGATAGATTGCATTTTAGGTTAGAGATTACTTGGTTAAGCTAAGATTCTAGTTTAAATTAGGATTTGGCTTAACCTAATTCCTAATACAAATTGAATAGAATATTAATCTAGCTAGATAATCTTTGCATTTTTCTAATTTCGAATTTCATGGAAAATACAAAAAATTGCCTTAGAATTAATCAATTTCATTCTTTAGGATAGACTGCATTTTATTTATGTCATATAGTTTAGGTCATACGCCATGCCATATCATTCAATGTTAGATTTGTAGCATTGCATAGAGCATGATTCTCATTACATAAATGAAAACAAAAAAAAATGAGTGATTGCATGTTAATTAGAAGTCAAATCTAGGATTGTTGATGTGAATTATGATCTATTGTTGATATGAATTATGATCTAACATCGCAGATGCTTTTGTTGCTATAAGGTAAGTCCTGCATTTTGTTTATTTGTTTTTTTTTGTGTTAAATTGGTGGTTTGCACACATATATGATCACCTCACATGTTAGGAAAGTAGATTAAAATCAATTCAAGTTGATTGCCAAACATTTTTTCAAAATAAAAGAGAAATGTACCGAAATGGCGTTAGAGAAATCTAACGTAATCAAGTCCCCATATTCAAAATTTCTGGTTCGTAGATGTAAAATAATTCTCCAAATATTTTACTTAATTATTTTACTTAGATGTCTAATCGACCTACCATAAATTGATTAATGGAGACTCATAGATAAAATCCATTGGCATGTTAAGAAAATTCAATTAGACACTTAAATTTTGACGACCCGTTTAGTCATTTATCGTATTAAAAAATTAATGGTTAATTTTATACCTGAAAAAATAGTTAATCGCATAGCATATAGATTTAGGTGCATTTACTTTTAATTTGCATGTTTTGCATTTATTTATTGGATCGGTGACGGGTGGATTTGAATTTGTGGTTCTAAGCTTTAATTTGGCAAGCCGGACTAAACCCACGAAGCAAGTAAATTGATCCGAGCCCGTTTTCTTTTAATGACAAAAATTACTTAAATGGAGATTTGAAATGATATTACAGTGGATTTTTGGAATTTAAGAAAATCGGGTTACAATCTTATCTTTAGGTGATAAAATGAGGAGATCTGGAAAATAAAAAATGTGATATTGCGTGCGAAAAAGGAATCTTTGTGGATATCAATTTAGAAAAATTAAAACCCCAATTTGAGGCTTATAAATAGATTAGTCGTATAAGGTTTTCGGAGGCCACGCAATTGAGACATTTGGCCACATTGAAGGAAAAAAAATTCAGAGAGAAAAACACGGGAGAGGGGCTTTTCCTAGGGTTTGGGAAAGAAAAGAAAAAAACAAAAGTGAAAAGTGAAAAGTATACAGGGAAAAAGCAGCAACAATGAGACAGTAAGGGGAAGTGACGTGAGGGAGCAGAGAAGAAAAAAAAAAAAGAAGAAAGGAAAAGGAAAAGGAGCTTCTGTTTGTTTCCTCGTGCAGCTCCGAACGCCGGTGTCTCCCTCGCCAATCCGCTCCACTAGCCCGACGAAGCCCACCGCGCCTCAGCCGATCTCCGTCCCCGAGTTCAACATCGGAGCCCTGACGGACAGCCCCCTGCTCCGACGACCCGTGTTGAGCCGACGCCACCGAACTGCACTGCTCCGAGATCCCGTCGCGCCGCGCCGCGACCCGATTCCTCTGTTCAGCCCAGCGACCCAGCGCCTCTGCCGGACCCACGAGCCCTCTCTGCTCCACCGACATTCCGTTGGTCTCACTCGTGACGCTCACCGAGCCGCCTCGAGTTCGTGACCGCCCAGCACCGATCTGCTGCTAGATCGGGCTTTGCTTCTCTTCGAGCCACTGTTCCTGCTCCAGCGGCACGATTCCGGCTGACCCGCGGCGCCACCCGTGAACTGTTGCTGCCGCCTGTCTGCTCGCTGCCGATCCCCCTCGCCGGACCTTCGCCGGAGATCCGACCGCAACGCCCCTGCCGGACCTCTAACTCATCGCTCCTGCTGTTACCCAAGCACGAGATTTGTTTGGGGAGCCAAAAAAAAAGAAAAAAAAAAGGAAAATCAATTAGGTAGTTTTTCTTTTTATTTACTTTATTCTATTTTTTTATGTTATTTTGATTTATTTACTTTTTTTTAGTATAATCATTCCTTAATGTAAGATTGAGATTGCCCGACATGAAATTGCTCTGAAATTTGGGATTGATAGTCCGATTTTCGCGCCCGAAATCCTACTCGCAATCACAATCGCTTCAAAAATCGCCAATCCATTCTCACGCTCGAGAGTCGATTCGCGATTTATTTGAAAATTGGTCAATCCGATCTCATGCGTGAGATATGGTTCGCTAATTTCTTGATATCGATCCTATCTTATTTGATTTGTCGTCATGTTGGTTGAGTCAATTTTAATTTTGTAAAAGGAAAAATCCAAAAAAAATTTGAATTAGAATTATGTTGGTTTTAGAATATATCTTGTTATCTTGCCTATTTAGAATATGGATTTTATTTCGAATTTGTTAAAAAAAAAAAAATGCATTCATTTAGGATGTTATTTTTAAATTTGAATTGCACGTAATGAAATCTATCTTAGAGACATTGGAAACACGAAACTCTGGGGGAGTTGAGGATGAAGGAAAAGAAGGAGCAAGAGAAACGGGTGCTTCGAGAATTTCAGTTACGTAGACATAATGTGAAGAGATATTCTCAGCACTAGATTTAATTTCGAATTTCATAAAAGAAAAAGAAAAAAAATTAGAATTAGGGTATTATTTGCACGTCATTACATATTATGATAGATTGCATGTTTATTAAGAAAATAAAAAATTATGTGCACGTCATATAGCATTAAATTCATTGAAATGCATGTCATATAGTAGTTGTTGCTAGGTCTATTTAATTAGACATTGCATGACATTAGAATTAGGTCATTTAGTTATATTGCATTGCATATTGCATGATTTTCATTACATGAATGGACCTAGACTTAGAACCAGGGAAGGAGAGTAAATTTCCTGCAGGTATGCATCCCACATGGGCGAACCTAGCCCTTCGCCCGGGGGACGGCTGTTAAAACCACTCGGCCCTTTAGTTCGAGCCTAGAGACACTCGGAGATGCTTAGGGATGGAATCGTTTCTAACCTACCCAAGCTGCATTTCTTGAAGGATCCTACCAGGTGGAGAAGAGGAGGAATTTAGAAAGCCATAGAGATTTTCACAAAGCACACACTTTACTTGGGGGACTCTGCCCAAAACATTACACCCTCCTTGCCTTATATAGACAATAAGAGGTCACAAGGACACACATAGGGACCTAGCTCACGGGTCGGGAACAAACGCAGGCACCGAAAAGGGAATTATTCGAACACATATGAACGGTGATTGTGCGTGAACGATACTTCCCTAGCCTAGTGCTACGGTAAAAGTGAACAGTGTTTTGCTACGGTGAAAAATGTACGGACTCAACGGTCACGTCCGTCTCGGGCATTGTAGCTGCAAGGCTGAATCATCCGAGTTTTCTTCTAGGAGATGTGCTTCGTACTTGTTCAAGGGCTTCAAGGTCTTCGGTGAGAGGATCGATTCAGCCTTCGTGATGAGGATGCTTGTTCATGAGCCCAATGTGATGCTTCTTCTTCACCCAGTTTGTATCTTCATCTTGCGAAGGTCAACAATCCTTGGGCGAGGCCGGTTGGATGGTTCTGCATAAAAAGATGTGTCCATGCTTTGGAATTGTTCGTAGGGGTCTGGGACGAGAGGTCCTCCAAAGCGTGCATAGGGGTCTTGGGTGGATTGGACAATGTCGTCTTCATTTGTCATTTCGAGGCTCTTGGGACGATGAGGCTTATCTCGTATTGTCCCAGTGTCTTCCTTAGCTTACGGTGCTAGGTCATAATGATCCCATGTAGTGGGTGCATTATTCCAAACGTCTTCGGGAATGGTCTTGTTTTCTGGCATAGAATTCTGCGGAGTTCTCGATATTCTCGTTCACAAATTCGAACAGATCTAGGATAAGATACGTAAATCCGGGGATTCTCGGCTGTTCAGGTTAGGTTTATAGGATGTAGTTCCTATTTCCAGAGGTGCATCAAGAATACTACCATTATTTCTGCAAAAATTCCAAGGGCGTCGGAAGAATAGGATGGTATGGACTTCAGGATCTGGTGTCATGGATCTCAGTTCTTTTTCCAAGTCTTGTTTCCAACATGTAGGATGATAGAATCAATTTAGAAATTCTAAAAGATTTCTATCACATTATTTTTCAACGTTTCTTCCTAGCAAGAATATCCTTGTGAGGTTAGCAATGAATCTTCGGTTGGGATTTCAAAGGCTATTAGGTACTTATTGGTTAAGTACCATAATAACGTTTTGAGCTGTTCGGGGAAAATCATCTTCTTTCCAGATGAGAGGATGAATGAATGGATAATTCATGTTTAACCCAAAAGGATAGAGAATCGAACCTCCATTGAACTGAATAGGTCCGTATGGCTTTGCCACATGAGGTTCTCCAAATTTTCAGCAAGGCTGTCGTTCGGATTTGTTGAATAATCTCTTGGGGATATTTCCAGCTTTGCAAATCCGATGTTCTCAATTTTGTATTTTACTCCATGGTTGAGCATATGGAAAGCTGGCCTTTTGATATACATGTTGATCTCGGCTGGTGCCTTTGGTCTTGATAAGAAATCAGCAAGCACATTCTTCTTTCCGGGAATATGCTTAGTTTCGAAGGAATATTTCGAAAACCATTCAGCCCATCGAAGCGGTTGGGAGTTTGGAATCTGCTTTTGTTTAAACTTGGTCATCGAGGGAAAGATGCCATGTCTAATTCTACCGAAAGTGGTGGCCAATGAGGTGGAACTCGAATTTTTTGATTCCATTTTTGACTGCTAAGATTTCTTTGAAAATGGAATGGTAATGCATTTCAGCTTGGGAAAACTTTCCACTTTTATGGGCACGAGAGGAGTCTCTTACCATCGAGTTCTTCAAAGAGGACAGCTGCCCGGTATTCATCACTAGCGTCGGTTTGGAGAATTCTTTTGCATGTTGATGGTATTTGTAATGGTGGGAGATTGCATAATCTCCTTAAGTTTACTCTTGCTTTGGTATGAGTTTTTCCCCAAGGTGGGGAATTCTTCTTCAGCATGGATTGCAAAGGGATCAGAAGTTTCGCAATGTTTGGGACAAAGACCCTGAGATAATTGATTATCCCGAGAAATTGCTGAACTTGCTTTGTTGTGAAATTGTCTGAGGAAACTTCAATAGTTCTTGAGCTATATGCGACCTCCCCCGGGTAGTATGTACCTTTGCTAAGGTGCATACCAAGAAATTCAATCTCTGTCTGGGCAATATTCATCTTCCTTTGGGAAAGCATAATACCATGCTTTTTTATGATTTCTGCAAACTGCTCAAGAAGTTGACAATGTGACTGCTCATCAGGACTGTAGAGCAGGATATCATCGATGTATACGGCCGCACTTGCTAGAATTGGTTGGAAAATGCGACACATGGCCTTTTGGAAAAGGGATGGTGCTACTTTTAGGCCAAAAGGAAGAACTTTCCATTGGAAATGCTGGTTCGGGATACGAGAATCCTGTTTTGGATCTGTCTTCGGGATGGATGCCCAAGCTGCCAAAATCCGGCTTTGAGGTCGAATTTGGAATAGATGTGGGCCTTGGTTAGACCTTTGAAAGAGAGTCTCTAGATGGTAAAGGGAATTTATCATCTTGGAGGAAAAGATTGAGAGGTTGATAATTGATTACCAATCTCATTTTTCCTCTGTTTTGCTCGGCACGTTTATTGACATAAAAGGCTTCACAAGCCCATTGTGAGTCGGAAACTTCAATAAGGCCTTGTTGCAAGAGTTCCGAGCATTCCCTTTGAGCTAGAACTAAATGTTCCGGCTTCATTCCCATGTGGCTTGCCTTGGTCGGGTTTATGTCTTCATTCTTCTTAAAAGGAAGACGAACAAAGAACTCTGGGTTTTGTCATAAAGGATGAGGGCACTTTTGAGCAAATTCTGCATGGGATTCTGAGCGGGATTCCAATAACTTCTGCATAATCGGATCTAGTAGACTCATTTGAATAGAAAAGAGTCTACGGATATTGACAAATTCAGAGAATTGATATTTATACCTAAGACCTTTTCCAGGAATAATACGAAGCTGGGAGATTTGAGTCATAATGTCCCACCCAATTATTAGGTCTTTATTGGGAAGGTTAGATCCAAAAAATTTTGCAGTTATGGAGCACTTTGCGGGAAGAAGCTGGATAGTTACGGAGTAGTTCGACATTTGTGGAGAAAGTATCTCCCGATGCAGAATTGAAGTATCGGACGTAGGGAGTCCGGAATTCTTCGAGGCAGAATTTTGGTGTCAGAATTGAACAACTTGCTCTTGTGTCAATGAGAGCAATGACAGTGATAGGTTTGGCAAACTTTGAGGTGAGGATTTTGACTGGGAAGTGTGGACAATGAGTTTGGCTTGAAAATATGTCAAAGTTTGGTTCTGAGGATGATGGTGATATATGAAAAATATCTTCAGACTCTGAGTCTGACTCAGTTTCACTGGAAGTTTGGTAAGAGGGGATGGCACAAAGAGTTTGTTCGAGATGGTTCTTCATCGGCGGAGAACAAGGATTCAATATCATCATTCTCAAGAGAAATTCCTATTTCGTTTTCAATATGATGGATCGAGATGATTCGACCTTTTCTCGCTTGAGGACAACTTTTGGCGAAATGTCCTTTCGATTGCAAATGTAGCAACGATTTGATTTTTTGTGGTTTGTGCGATCCTTTCTTTTGCGTAGGTATCACCATTTCTTCTTCTTTCGGAAATGCTTGGAGCCATATTTGGATTTCTTTATCCAAAACTTCTTGTAGTGTTTCTTTTTGCGGGAGTACTTGCCACATGTTCCATCACAGTCTTTTTTGGAGCATTTGATCTTCAACTCTTGTCGGGGAGCTTGAGGCTTCTTTTAGCCTGTTTGTCATCCGTGATGTATGTTTGCACCATCTTGCGTTTCAAGCATAATTCTTCTAGACATATATCGATTTCTTGCTGTATTTCTCCCAAGGGAATATTCTGTATCTGCCTTTGTTTTCCAGCGAATGATCTTTCAACCATGCGGGATAGTTCTTTCGGGATGGAAGTAAGGAAAACATGCTTCGAGATTTGGTTCTCGCCCCTACCGATAAAAGGTTTGAAGCATTACCTTAAAATGCTTATCAAGGTGTCTCCTTTGGAGGGAGCAGCATCGCCTTTCGAAAAATTCTCTCTTTTTTATCTCTATGAGATCACCGGGTTTTCCCACAAAGACATGATATAACAGAGTGATAGCATGGCTGAAAGTGGGTGACATCAGGAAATGGAGCTGGTCTTGTTCGAAAGGGATTGCCACCGGTGCTTCGGGCTTCTGTGAATCTTGTAACAAAGTTGTATAATACGTCATTCATATCATGGTTGGTGATAGCCTGGGTGTTCATCCAGGCATGGAATTCTTCAAGCCTCAATGGCCACTTTTGATAAGGTATATCATCAATGGTGAAGAATTGTTTTGATGCCGTGGATACCTGATGAGTGGGCTTGCTTGTCTGGCCTATTTCTGGGTCAGAATAATCTGATTCCATATCATCGTCTGCGGAGTCAGCCATGAATATTGATGAGGTAATTGGTGCAATAGGGAAGGTATCAGCGAGGAGGAGGAAAAGGATACGAAGATTCTGTTTCGGTATCCTGAGGATCCTGAGGAGCTTGTTCTATTGAAAGAAAAGTTTGTTTTTTCAAAGGATCAGGTTGTTGGATAACAGAGTCGGGTTTCTGAGTGCCTAAATCCTTTAGAAAAGATTCTAATGCTTCAAAGATAGACTATCTCTATGAAGTCTCTCTTAGCGATGAAACCAAGATCTCGGAAACCCATCTTCCCCTCATGAACCCTTATTCTGCCTTTGCAAAGCCAACCTCTTCATTTTCACCAATCCGCTCCATCCGTCAGCTAATCCATCAAAGCCCAAAGCAAGTAAAGGAGTACGTCCAGTCCTCCAAATTCGACCAACATCCTATTCCTGCCACTGAAAAGGAATACTTTGTTACTCTTCAGATTCCTCGAGAATTCCCCAGACAATGGGCTCAACAGGGATACACTCATGTCCATTATGGAGCCGTTCGTCTTGCTCTCACGTTTCATGGTCGTAAAGGTTTGCCAGTTGTGGCAAGAATAGCGTTACTAGATACCAGATTTTTGCAATATCAGCATGCTTGCATTGGTACTGTTCAAACTACTTTGAATGCAGGAACGGTCTTTATCACTCTATATCCCAACTTCAACATAGCTCTTTCAGATCCTCAGTTACTTTCTTTTATGAAAGTTCAACTTCAACTCACTGGAGCCCCTCAAACTGCTGACTCGGTAGCTGCAACATTACATTACCAGATGGTTTATCGAGTGCAAAACCATGCGCTTGATCTTAACTTCAACAATGGTAATGAAGATGCCTTGTTCATCTCCATGCAAAATGATCGGGCATCCTGCATCCATGTTCCCGACAGATTCCAAAGGAAAAGTTAGCCAAGCTTCTTCCGAGACATGGATTACCAACTATGAGAAGCTACATCAGCACAACATACCCGTCCAATCTACGGACTCAGAGTTCGTAAGAAAAAAAGATGGAACTGTTTCCATCAAATTTGGCAAAGAAAAGGAAGAAAGTCCTTCTATTTTCCAAACCCTGTTCATAATTGAACCATGTGTTCCTCCATCCATTTCCGAGCCAGATCCAAAAAAGCATGTTCAACACTTTGATGGTAATGGACATCCTGTTCATTATTATAAAGACAATTATGGTCACTGTTTTTGGGATCCTTTTTGCCAATGTTCCTCCTGTATAAATTCGCCGGACGAGGTAAACCCGTTCAGTGAAAAAAAAAAAAAACAAAAAGAGAAAAAAAGACATTGCGTGTTAATTATAAATCCTATCGTGTTAATTAGAAATCCTATCTAAGGTTGTTGATGTGGATTCTAATTTAACATTATAGATGCTTTTGTTGCTTTAAGGTAAGTTTTGTAATTTATTGATTATTAATTTGGGTGTTAAATTGGTGGATTGCGCACCCACATGATCGTCTCATATATTAGGGAAATAGATTTAAAGTAAATTCAAGCACTTTTTCAATATAAAAGAAATGGTACCGAAAGGACGTTAAAGAAATTTAGCATAATCAAGTCTCCGTACCCAAATCTCTGGTTCGTAGGAGTAAAGTAAATCTCCCATTACTTTATTTGGGTTTCTAATCGACCCACCAAAATTAGATTAGTGGCGACTCCTAATTGAAAATCAATTGCATGTTAAGAACTTGAATCCAAGTCGCGAATTGGTATGGGTTTGGGAGAGCCCGAGTTAAGTCATGACTTAACAATCCATTAGCCAAACCCTAGGTGGTTCAAACTTGAAATTTAGGTCGCGACAGCTTGGCGACTCCACTGGGAACTTGAGTTGGAACTCTTAGTGGACTTAGGCCAATTTTCTTTTTGAAAAAAATGTTTTTGTTTGGCAGCGATGACACCGGTATGTCCCTAACATTTAAGGTGTTAAATGTTTTTGCAGATTGGGAGGTATAATGGAAAGTGATTGCTAACATTTGCCATGCAGGTTGGAGTTAGGGATGTATGGTTTATTTTTTATTGAAGTGTTGTCTGATTTAAACTGTTGTGCATGATTTGCATTTATCACTACACTTTGCACACACAACCTGCCGTCGGACCTGGGCCGCATAGGATCATTTAGGATGGTATTGAGATGGATACCACTCCGACCGCATACTCGCGGTACGAGTTGTCCATCTTAATCCCGAAATTTCTTTCATGGTGTCAAGAGTACCCACCCTCGGTCCACATGCTCGCAACTCGGGTCGGCTCTTTGACTAAGCCAGAATCATGAGGACCCGACATAGTCCACAAGCCCGTGGCTAGTCTGATCATCCTTGTGGCTAGAAATCGAGCCACTTACCATGCGCATGTCTATGTGATTGCCAATCATTGGTAAAGTAAGTTCTCTAAATTTTTGGCCTTTGCAATTTACTTACTTTATCGCATTATTTTGTCGGTTCATGGCATTAGGATTGTCTTGAGTCTTGATCAATATACAATGGGGACACCGGACATTCGAATTATTCTCACTCCAAAGGAAGAGCTTAGCACTTGGTGGGACAAGTTAGATCAAAATAGCCGTCAGTTTGTAGAGTCACATATTGGTTGACTGCTTCCACTGCTGCGTATCAACATCCATGGCGGCCTCGTCCAAGCACTCGCCCACTGTTGGTGCCTTGAGACTTCTACCTTTATCTTCGGCGGTAAGCATGAACTCACTCCCACCTTGGAAGAGTATAGGATTGCCATAGGGAAGTCCTTGAAAGCTGAATTGATTAGTCCACCTATCGGAATAGATCTTGTTATGGCCTTATATGATTTTATGAGAATTAAAGAAGACGATATAAGAAAGGTTTTAAAGGCTCACCGCAATGCATGTCCTTTATCTTTTCTGAAAGAATGTTTTGAAAAAGGCACCTCATTTCAAATGCGTAGAATTTTCCTCTTAGCTTTCTTTGGATTTATAGTATTTCCTTACTGCAAGAATGCTATTAACCCTTTGATTGCTCAATTAGTTAGGCAAGTTTTGGAAGGAAAAAATTTTGTAAACACTGTCCTAACTGAAACTTTTCTTTCTCTCACTCGATTCAAAGGAGGTGGTGATAAGACTTCCATTCCTCTCCTGAACTTTTACAAATTTGGTTCATTTCTCATATAAAGGGATTTGGTGGTTTAATGACTATACATGATGTTAGTAATTGTAATCACCCTGTTATGAGATTTGAGAACAACAAAAAACATGCACCGGATTACCATTATTCTAGGTGGCTAGATTTCATGAAAAACCAACTTCCAAGGGTTTCCTATGGCATTATAAATGGTTCCAAGTTCGGGTGGCGAGACTCTCGTGTGGAGGAGTTGACCCAGTCCCTCTATTGGGATTCACTGGAGCATTGGAGTACTATCCGACTAGAGTTCCTCGTCAGTATCAAGTCGTGCAAGAGCTTCCCCCAGCGTTACAAGCGGATCCGCTCCAAGTCAGCTTTGTTGATGGAAGCCGAGGCCATGAAGCTTCCATTCTCACTATCAAATCGATATGGGACATGTGCCATCCACGAAAACTCAAATGGCCCGAAGAGGAGTTGAAGGGAAGTACTATGCCTCAACTAAGTATATCCAACAACACAAGATTCCCGAGGAGCTACTTTCGAAGATATCGGAGGTGCCGTTGAAGATCACCAATTGAGCTTAGAATAAATGCCTCAAAAGAGTTGCCGAAAAAGCTCAAGAGGAGAATAAACGATTGCGCCGAATGGTGTCCCGAGTGTATATTGATCAAGCTAAATGAAATGCTTGAATCAATCTTGCTATTTTCATTTTTAGATTAATGATTAGGAAGTTGAGTCATTTACTTTCCTAGTTCATTTGTTTAGGACATTTCGAATTTCTATTTTGATAGGCCTGTCAAAAGCTCCATTGATGAATACAAATTCTAGAATATTGCCATGGATCGGCATATTTTCATATAAGAATGCTTATTTTTGTTCATTTCTTATATTAGGTCATAACGGATCCACTGCGATCGCCTATTATTACACGGTCAAGGGCTAAAATGGCTGACCAAAATGAAATGTGTGATCATATGTCCGCTATGGAGACTCAACTCCAACAAGTACTCACCTTTATACAACTTGTGACGGATCAACTCCAATTCCTCCAAGCAAATCCAACAGCTGCACCCGCTCTTCTCGAAGTAGTTATCCTGAAGCAAGCAAACAAGGTTTAAACGATTGACGACGACATGCCCGGGCTGGAAGATAACTTGGTCCTTGTTGGAAAGGCCAAGCTTGATAGCGTTCCCAAGACAGATCGGGATGAGCATGTTGCGAAGCTGGAAGAGAAAGTGAGACAGCTGCAGGAGTCACAAAACTCACTCTCGTTCAATTTCTCGGTCTATGAGAAGGTCAAAATGCCGAGCAAGTTCAAAATGCCAGAGTTTGAGAAAGATGACGGTACATCTTGCCCAAAATCTCATCTGCAGATGTACCATGTGCACATGGCCTAGCATGTAAAAAATGAGCCCCTCATGATCCAATCGTTTCATGCAAGTTTGATTGGGTCCACTTTGAATTGGTATGTGATGAAGAATGTGTACCTCCTTGACACCTGGAACGAAGTGGCTGACGCATTCCTCAAACAGTATAAATTTAACATGGACATCGCACCTTCCCGAAAGACCTTGAGCGGACGAAAAAGAATAGGAGCGTTTAAAGAATACGCTGTGAGGTGGAGAAATCTGGCGGCCCAAATCACTCATGAGCCTACTTACAAGGAGTTAATGAAGTTGTTCGTGAAGACCCTCCCGTTTGAATTCTGTAACCGAATGGCCAGTACGTATGTCGCGAACTTCAATTAGCTAATTCTTGTGGAAGAACAAATCGAGATGGGGATAAGGGAAGGATGGTTTACTGAGCCATCAAGTAAAAGATTCTCCACGAAGAAAGAGAAAGAAGCTGCTGTGGATGTGAATGTGGCTTATAGCCAAGAAAGTTCCAACTACGCCCCTATGAACGCGAGGCAACAACAAACTGCTGGTCGTCAACATTTGCTCAAACAAATAATAGAAGGAAATTCACTCCCCTCCCTGGATCTCCATCCCAGGTGTTGGCGATTCTCTAAAAGAAAGGCTTGCTGGCTAGCGAGCTAAAACGCCCTAACCGCGAAAGCATTCGAGGTTATGACTCGACCAAGAAGTGTGATTATCATAACGGTGAACTAGGACATTCAACTGACGAATGTTTCACCCTCAAGCACCGGATCCAGAGCCTCTTGGACACGAAAGCCTTTTCATTTCAAACTCCTCAGCCAAATGTCAAGAAAAATCCTCTATCAGAGCATGAGGGTAGGGTGAATGCTATCTTGGAATCTGAAGCTGGTCGAATACAAAACTCGAGGGTGCACGTGAATGATGCCTACAATGGATTGGTGAGAGTTGGATATTATCTAGATCATGATGATATTCCCCCATCATTGATGAAAGAAAGAGTTGCCAGAATGGTGGATGATGGCATCATTGTGTATGCTGACCGTAACTGCATAGTTTCCACTATTTCCCATATCATTATCGATTGGGAGGAGGAACAGGCTGCACTTGATGCTGATAAGAAAGAAATAGATCCACCACTCGTGGATATGCCCCCACTAGAAGATGCATTTGATGATGAGATAGTGATTGAGATGCCTCAACCTTATGAATATGTCGACAACAAAGCGGTGCCTTGGTCCCATGACTTAGATGTTGATCTTGTTACGAGGTCTGGTCGAACTTATGCTCAAGCTAGTGCTCAACCTGCAAAGCCTATCCCTGATGAAGAGGCAGATGAATTTTTGGCTGTAATTAAAGTAAGTGAGTATAATGTGGTCGATTAATTGCGAAAGATGCCTGCTCAGATCTTTTTGCTCGAGCTCCTCCAAACCTCCTATGTGCATCAAAAGTCGCTGATGAAGGTGTTGAGTGAAATTCGTGTACCAGAAACAGTTGAAGCAGATAAACTGGAAGATTTTGTAGGATCAGTCCTTCTCAAGGACATGATTGCTTTTTCTGATGAGAAATTCCCTCTGGAGGGTAGGGGGCATAACAAAGCACTCTACATATCTGTCAAGCACAAAACTTCTCACGTGTCTCGAGTGCTCATTGATAATGGGTCCGCCCTAAACATATGTTCGTTGGGCACTCTTCACCGCCTCAAGGTAGACCCATCCAAGATACATGCTGGAAAGACTTCTGTGAGAGCTTTTGATGGCATAAAGAAGGAGGTGCTTGGCAATTCATCTTGATATGTAAATAGGGCCGATTGTTTTCAACATCCCATTTCAGGTGATGGATATCCCCACTTTGCATTTAATTTCTGCCGGGTTGTCCCTGATTCATACTACTGGAGCGGTGCCTTCAAGTTTGCATCAAGCTGTGAAATTCGTGATCAAAGGGAAGCTAGTCACTATCTATGGTGAGGAGGATCATCGGATTTACCATGAGATGGCTATCGCCTATGTGGAGCCAGATGTTGAATTCGAATCGAGTTATCACTCATTTGAATTGGTGTCCATAATACACGCATCTCGAGATTCGTCACTGCCCACTCCTGAAGTTTCAAATGCTGCCCTTATGGTGGGAAGGGTGATGGTTGGAAATGGCTTTGTTCTTGGCCATGGTCTTGGGAGAAGGGGTCAAGGCATTTGAAACCCCATTGAAGCCCCTCAAAGGTCCCGATCTGCTGGGTTATGGTACCATGGAAGATGTGGAGGAAGTTCTAGAAGGCAAAGATAGGGAAGGCATAACTCGCCACTTGAGCAAGGGCGAGGGAGGCAAAACTTACCACCTCCAAACATTGACGAGACATTCCCTGTTCTTCCAATTATGATGCAAGATGAAGCTGAAGTGATGGATACTCTAGGACAGCCAAGTGGGAAGTTCGACTATATGGTGAAGTATTCGGCTTCTCCCAGCTTTTACTTTAACCCCCGCAATATAGTTCCAAGTGGATGGGATGGCATGGATGATCTGACGCCTTCAAAGACGGAAAAATCTGACGACACCCTGGAAGGAATTTCAAGTTTGTTCAATAACCTCTTCATCAGAGCCATTGATGGAGAACCTCTGGAAGAAACGGGCCCTGGCCCACAAGAGTAACCCATTTATCACTTTTGCACATTCCCCTGCGCGGGAATTTTTATTGCTTTCTAGGCATTGTTTTTGATTTCTTCTTTTTCACTTTCTTCTGTACTTGAATATCACATTTTTCATTCCAATAGATGTAATTCGATTGATGAACATCAATAAAATTATAAGTTTTGTTTTGAGGGCATGATGGGGTACACCAAACCAGTCCGGTGACGATATCCAACAATGAAAAGAAAATATCATCCATGGAGAAATTTTGAAGACTGGGCTTCTTCATGCTTCCTCATCCAAAATATTCCTAAAAAAAAATTATTTTTGAAGCCATTTTCAAAAACATGCATTAAGTTACCCTTGTTTGTTTTTCTAACTCATTTACTTCACGTCTCAGAACATAACAGAGAGGCGTTTGAAAATAACACGTCAATTTCTAGTGATAGTGGGCCTGTTGATTTGGGAACATACATCTAAAGGAAAAATAGACGTGGGGGCAAAGGATCATTTCCTAGCTGATCTTGATGACATCTCCCAAGAGTGAATAAGACATTTAACACTATGTATCCTCTTACTTGTCTCGAGCGATAAGAAACCGAGGATGATGAATTGGGGCACTACAGATTCTATTAGTGACATGACTGAGACAAAATCTCGATGCGAGCCAAAATTGATGTGCAATTTGAATTTACTTTGATGTTGCATAGTATCCTATTCATACACGTTCTTTTGTGTAGGGGCAAAAGTGGATTTTCATTTTTTGATTGATAGAGTCAATCCAAGGATATCCATTGCTGAGACAATCCCTTTGTGGAGCAATCCCCTGAATGAATGCTTAAAACCATGTGCAATAAATTGTTTGTTTTGAAGTCACGAATGCTTTTCATGCTTAAAGTTGCTAGACTCTTTTGAAAAGAGAATTTTCACATTGATTTAGCTCACCAATTTCATGTGGAGATTTGTCAAGATAGACAACTCAATTGAGTGACTTCAATGCTTAAGAATGCTGAATGAGACGTATCAGGATGATGAAAGGCAAGCCCTATCCTATACACAGTCCCTTACTTATACACTTGATACACTTATGAGATGAGTGTATGAAGTTCCATATCCACAAGGTAAAGAGTTCTCTCGCGAAAGGTACGATAATTGAAATGATGAGGGGCAATTCATTTCTCTATCCTAAACACTACAGGTGATCTATTGCTTAACCTCTTTGAGCCCCATACACTTGTGGAAATTCTTTCAAATTACCCCTGTCAAGAACCACTCCACATTGGGGTAAATTGGAGAGTAAGACAGCACCATAAGGTGAAGAAAATGGATTGAAATTTTCTTGCTTTCACTTACATCAATTTTCAAGTCGTGCTATTACATTGAATTCATGTGGTAATTTAAGTGCCTTAGGATGACGAATATCATTTCTTTCTCTATCCTACATACTTATATCCTTTGCATAGCCCACTTGAGCCTGCAATTTTATTTCTTTAAACCCAGTTGGTGATCATCCCTCACACTAGGGCAAGGCAAAAGGCAAATGAAGACTCTTGAAAAGTTCGAGTGTCGTTCAAAGTGTAATTGCTTGACTCATGTATTGTGCGCAAGAATTGAATTTGAAATAGAATTAAGGGGCATGAAAAAGTAGTGTGCTTGGTAAAAGCAAGGCCAATGCCCATGAAAAAAAAAGTGAAGAAAAAAATGAACAAGAACTAGGGGCATGAAAAAGCGGTGTGCCTAGTAAAAGCAAGGCCAATGCCCATAGATGAAAAAAGATAATCAAGATAAGGTGGCTCTCAATTGCAAGAATTGAATCCCAATAGAGCAATACTCAAAGAACTCAAAAGTTGAGTTTTTACAATCAATGAGGCATTTTATGAAGACAATCCCCGATGATGAAAAAGAAAACTGGTGGCAATGCCAAGATGATCACCAACTCTCACCATTCACACACATTTTGAGCCTAATGATCCTTTCATTTCTCAACCCATGAACTCAGCCTACGTTATGTTATTTACAAAGTCTCTTCAGATTATGGCACTAGAATTAACATTGGAGTTCATATGTTTATAAGCATCGCTCGAAGAAGTACGAGCAAGATTATTTCTTTTTAATTTTGTAGAATTCTTGACTTGTAAACCCGTAGATAATTACAAAATTGTTCTTTCAATTGTCTTGACTCGAAGAGTCCCTTTGTTAAGCCATTGACCGAGCTCACATTATGGTCCCTATTAAAGACCTCTTAGATTGGTAAGGCCGTACTGCTTGCGAGAATACTCAGATCCTTGTTGGTACGGTGATAATGAGATTGAATGATTCTCATAAAATAGTCCTTCTAAATGAGAGGGAGTGAAAGTCATTTCTAATTGAAGAGGGACAGCTATTGACACCTAAATTTTGACGGCCTATTTAGTCATTTATCGCATTAAAAATTAGGGTTTAATTTTATCCAAAAATATATATATTAATTGCATAGCATATAGATTTATGTCCATTTTTATTATTTTATTTTAATTGGCATTTTATTTATTGGACCGGTGCAGATGGGTTCAAATTAGTTGGACTAAGCCCATGAAGCGAGCAAGTTAGCCCAAGCCCATGTTTTTTATTGATTGAAAATTATATCGTGGGAAAATAGAAATTTTGAAAATTTTCCGGGATATAAATCTTTTGGATAAGGCATATGTGTGAAAAAATATTGCGATTTATCTTTGTAAAATTTGGATTTAGAGAAAATTTTTATCATAATCTTGAATCTTTATTAATATGTGATAAGTTGGTAAAAAATATCGCAGATGTAGATTTCAAGGGAAAATCGAAAACCTATCCCCTACCCACTATAAAAGCAACAGTGTATGAGGAGAAAATAGGGTTCTTTTCTTGAGGGTGAAGTCAAAAAAATTGAAGAAAGTCCTCCTTCGGTTGAGAAGAGTGAAAAAGTCTTCTGCAGAAAGTACAGAGTGGCAGAGGGAGAGTGACGAAGACAGAGTGAGGGAGACGTGAGAGAGGCAGCAGGGGAGAAAAGAAAAAAAAAAAGAAAAAAGAAAGAAAGAGAAAAAAGGAAGCTGTAGTCGTCTTCTTCGGGGGACTCCTTCGTCGGAGGCCCTAGCTGCCCGATCCACTGATGCCGGAAGCCTCCGCCCAGCTCTGCCGTGACTTGCGGCGACCAAGCAATCGCCGGCACACAGCTCTGCGAGCCACCATACGTCTGAGCGACACCCCTGCCGCCAGCCATCACCGCTCTGAGCCTCCTCACATCGTTGCTCCACGATCTGACGAAGCCACTGCCGTGCCGTAGTACCCCAACGCCAATAGATCCGAGTCGTTCATCACGCCGCCACTGACTCGCAGCAGACCGACCTCGCCACGTCTTTGCCCCTAGTTGCGACGCCACCACTGCTGTCTCTCAGCTCGTTTGTCTGCACCCCTTCGACCTAGCAGCCAAGTAACGCCGGCTGTTGCTTCGTAGGTCATCGAAGCTTGCGCCTCCCCGACGCTCGCGCCTGCACTTCCATCCGCGACGTCCCTGTAGCGCTCTAGCCTCTGCTGCCACCTTCGCCGACGCCGGTAGCCGAGACCCAGTTCCGAGCCCCCCTGCTGTTGCACCTCCACCAGCAACACCGTCGCCCCGCTGCGACCCACCTCCTCACGGCAACCCGACGCTCACTGCTGCAGATCGCGACGCTAGTAGCCCGTCGAAGCCTCCGCAGTGCCGCCCCTGACCGAGCTGCTCCGTCTTGCTTGCTGCCGGACCACCCACCGCCGGTCCTCACCGGAGCTCCGGCAACCCACCAGGCCGTCGCTCGCTAACCCTAGTTTAGGAGCCCATTAGGTAGATTTCTTATTTTTATTTTTCATTTTTATTACTTTTAATTATTATTTATTTTTTGTTATTATTTATCTTGTTTGTTTATTTGAAATAATCACCATTGGCATGAGTGAAATTCTCAACATGAAATAGCTCGGGAAATTTGTGATTGTCAGTCCGATTTCGCACCCAAATCCGACTCGCAATCACTTGAAAAATTGCTAGTTCGATCTCCCACCCGAGATTTGATTCGCAATTTATATAAAATTGGTCAACCCAATCTCACGCGCGAGATATAGTTCGTTAATTTGGATTTCTTACTCTGATTTGTTGTCATACCGTTTAAGTTAATTTTGTTTTCGTAAAAAAAAAAATCCAAAAAATGTAGGTTATAATTAAGTTTATTTCTTGTTTTAGGGTTTCCATATTTAGAATAGGAATTTTATTTCGAATTTAAAAAATAAAAAAAATCAAATCAATCAATTTAGGTTTCTAGTTTTTAACTTAGGTTGCATGTTTAATTATTTGACAATTTTTAATTTCGAAATTAATAAAAAAAACAAAAAAAAAAAAATCATCATGCATATATAAAATTAGGTTCATGAAAATGCACGTCATTTAGTAATTGTTGATCGATTCATTTAATTAGAAATTGTTCGTCATTAGAATTAAGTCATTTGGTAATTTAGTTTGCACATTTAATTATTGCATTGCTTTACTCATGTCATATAGTTTAGGTCATATTGCCATGCCATATCATTTCATATTAGATTAGTAGCATGCATTGCATGATTCTCATCGAATAAGTGAAAACAAAAAATTAAGGGATTGTTTGTTAATTAGAAATCATATCTAAGACTGTTGATGTGAATTCTAATCTAACAACGTAGATGCTTTCGTTGCTATGAGGTAAATCCTACAATTTATTTACTGCTTTACTTGGGTGTTAAATTGGTGATTTGCGTACTCGCATGATCGCCTCACATGTTAGGGAATTAGATTTAAAATCAATTTAAGCTACTTGCAAAAGTATTTTTGAAAATAAAAGAATGGTACCGAAAGGGCGTTAGAAAAATCTAGTGTAACCAAGTCCCCGAACTCATAAATCTCTGGTTCGTAGGAGTAAAGTAAATCTCCCGTTACTTTACTTGGGTTTCTAATCGACCCACCAAAAATAGATTAGTGGAGACTCATAATTGAAAATAAATTGCATGTTAAGAGCTTGAACCTAAGTTGCGAATTGCTATGGGCTTATGAGAGCCCGAGTTAAGTCCAGGCTTAATAATCCATTAGCCAAACTCTAGGTGGTTCACACCCGAAAAATTGGTCGTGATAGCTTGGCGACTCCACTAGGGAACGAACCCAGAATCTCTGGTTCGTAGGAGTAAAGTAAATCTCCCATTACTTTACTTGGGTTTCTAATCGACATACCAAAAAATAGATTAGTGGCGACTCCTAAATAAAATTTATCTACATGTTAAGAATTTAAACCTAAGTCGCGAATTGGTATGGGATTGGGAGAGCCCGAGTTAAGTTTAGGCTTAACATTCCATTAGCCAAATCCTAGGTGGTTCACTCGAAAATTTGGTCGTAGCCCAGAGTCCTTTACATCGACACTCAATTGAGTTGTCCCTCAAAATTTTTTCTCCAGATTCAGTCTGATTCAGACGACCGTAGAATGGTACGGGTCTTGGAAAGTGAATCCTCGTTCAGGCGACTGTAAAATGGTATGGGTCCTAAACAACACCTATTTCCCCATTCAGGCGATCGTAGAATGGTATGGGTCATGGAAAATGAATCCTCGTTTAAGCGACCGTATAATGGTACGAGTCCTAGACACAACCAAACATTGTCATACTGGGTGACTGTAGGATGGTATGGGTCATGGGAAAGCAGTCTCTTTGTAAAGTCATGTTACCATTCTAGGCGACCGTATAATGGTACAGGTCCTGGACATGTAACACCAACTACCTCGAACTACTCTATCCTCATTGAAGGTAAGTTATTCTAGGTAGGTTCATTTATCATTTGCATTAGCATTTCCATCCATCATATAAATTGCATTCAAAAATGGAATTCATTTTCCAATAAAAAAAAATTCATTCAATGCATAGGCATAGTCAAAATTTAGGTCTCAATTTGTCTTTAAAGGCAACCTCTTCGAGCTCACCTTCAAAGAGGGGCAACTGTTGACACCTAAATTTTGGCGACCCGTTTATTCAGTTATTGCATTAAAAAATTAGGGATTGATTTTAACCCCTAAAAAAATATTAGTTAATTAATTAATTGCATAGCATATAGATTTAGGTGCATTTACATTTTTTGCATTTATTAGACCGGTGGCGGATGGGTTTGAATTAGTGGTTCTGAGCTTTAAATTGACAGGCCAGACTAAGCCCACGAAGCGAGCAAATTGGCCCAAGCCCCTTTTTTATAATTGGAAATTATCTTGTGAAAATAAGAATTTGAAATTTTCCGAGATATGATGGAATTTTTCGGATAGAGCAAGTGGAAAAACGAATATTGCGTTAGGAAAAACGAATATTGCATTGGGAAAAAGAATTTTTGTGGATACCGATTTGGAAAGATTAAAAACCCTAATTCGCGGCCTATAAATAGATTAATTTGCATAGGGTTTTGGGAGGCCACGCAATTGAGACATTCGGCCACATTGAGGGAAAAAAGATTCAGAGAGAAAAACACGAGAGAGGGGCTTTTCCTAGGGTTTGTTTTTGGTCGACGAAAGAAAAGAAGAAAACAAAAGTGAAAGGTGAAAAGTACACAGGGAAAAAGTAGCAACAGTGAGACAGTAAGGGGAAGTGACGTGAGGGAGCAGAGAAGAAAAAAAAGAAGAAAGGGAAAGGAGCTTCTGTTCGTTTCCTCGTGCAGCTCCGAACGCCGGTGTCTCCCTCGCCGATCCGCTCCACTAGCCCGACGAAGCCCACCTCGCCTCAGCCGATCTCTGTCCTCGAGTTCAACACCGGAGCCCTAACGGACAGCCCCCTGCTTCGACGACCCATGTTGCGCCGACGCCACCGAACTGCACTGCTCCGAGATCCCGTCGTGCTGCGCCGCGACCCGTTCCTCTGTTCAGCCCAGCGACCCAGCGCCTCTGCTGGACCCAAGAGCCCTCTCTACTCCATCGACATTTCGCTGGTCTCGCCCGTGACGCTCACTGAGCCACCCCGAGTTTGTGACCACTCAGCGCCGATCTGCTGCTAAATCGGGCTTTGCTTCTCTTCGAGTCGTTGATCCTGCTCCAACCGCACGATTCCGGTTGACTCGCGGTGCCACCCATGAACTGTTGTTGCCGCTTGTCCGCTCGCTGCCGATCCCCCTTGCCGGACCTTCACCGGAGCTCTCGACAGCTGCCGCAGCAACTCGCCGCACCTAAGTCGTCAATTGGTATTTTGCAGGCAGCTTGAATTGATTTTAATTTACCTCTTTAACATGTGAGGTGATCATGCGGGTGCGCAAACCATCAATTTAGCATTCAAGAAAGCAAATGAATAAATTGCAAAATTTACCTCATAACAACGAAAGCATCTGCAATATTATATTAGAATTCACATCGACGATCCTAGATATGACTTCTAATTAATACTCAATCACTGAATTTTGGTTTTCACTTTATTTTAATGAGAATCATGAAATGTAATGTTACTAATCTAACATGTAATGATATGGCATGGCAATATGACTTAAACTATATGACATAAATAAAATGCAGTCTATCCGAAAGAATGAAATTGATTAATTCTAAGGCAATTTTTTTGTATTTTCCATGAAATTCGAAATTAGAAAAATGCAAAGATTATCTAGCTAGATTAAGATTCTATTCAATTTGTATTAGGAATTAGGTTAAGCCAAATCCTAATTTAAACTAGAATCTTATCTTAACCAAGTAATCTCTAACCTAAATGCAATCTATCTGAAATGATCTATCTAAATAAAATTTAAACATGCAATCAACCTAATATGCAATGACGTGCCAAGGATGCCCTAATTCTACATGATACATGCATGATGATTTTTTTTTGTATTTTTCTTTGTAAAATTCGAAATTTAAAATTGCCAAATAATTAAACGTGCCATTTAAATTAAAGAAAACTAACATCCTAAATGAACACATTTTTTTTTTGGATTTTTTTATTTGAAAATTCGAAATAAAATCGCAATTCTAAACATGCAAGATAACCCTAAGACTAGGAATATTCTAAAACGAACCTAATCCTAATTCAATTTTTTTTTTGGATTTTTTCTTTTACGAAAATAAAATTGACTCAAAAACCATGACAACAAATTAAGCAAGATAGGATTGATATCCAAAAATTAGCGAACCATATCTCGCGCATGAGATCAGGTTGACCAATTTTAAAATTAAATTGCAAATCGAATCTCGGGCGTGAGATCGGATTATCGATTTTTGCAAGAGATTGCAAGTCAGATTTCGGGCGCGAAAATCGGACTGTCAATCCCTAATTTGAGGGGTTAATTCATGTCGGAATATCAATCATATATTTAAGGAACAATTTCACTAAAAAAAAAACTCTAAAAGAAAAAAAAAACAAAAAATAAATAAATAAAAAGACTACCTACTTTTCTTTTTCTTTTTTTTGTTCTTTTCCAGGCATGGCTCGCTCGTAGTGGGTTGCCAAGAACAGCGGGTCGATCGGTCCGGCAAAGGGAACTCCGACAAGGGCGGCGGGCGGATCGGCCATAGCACCAAGGGCGGAGAGCAGTGGGGCGGCTCCAGGCGGCATCAGGCAGAGCAACTCGGGTTGCAGTGGCTGGTGAGGTCGCTCGGTAGTAGCTGGATCAGCAGCAAAATAGAGGAGTCGCGGGGCTACAGGGCAATCATTCGTGGAGGTTCGGATCAAGAGCGGTGCTGGGCTGAGACACAGCAGCGGCGGCGTTGACTGGCAGCAGAGGCATGGCTGAGCGAACAGTGGCACAACGTAGCAGCAGTCGTTGGGGAAACAGAGTGCTACAGGTGTCTTTGCTCGGATGAAAGGCAGCTCGACAGCAGGGGCGGAGCAGGGACATCGGCGGAGTTAGGTTGTCGTTCAAGCGACCGTAGAATGGTATGGGTCCTAGACAACACCTATTTCCTTTAAGTATATGATTGATATTCCAACATGAATTAGCCCCTCAAATAAGGGATTGACAGTCTGATTTTCACGCCCGAAATCTGACTCGCAATCCCTTGCAAAAATCGACAATCCGATCTCATGCCCGAGATTTGATTCGTGATTTAATTTTAAATTGGTCAACCCGATCTCATACGCGAGATATGTTTCGTCAATTTTTGGATATCAATCTTATCTTGCTTGATTTGCTGTCATGGTGTTTGAGTTAATTTTATTTTCGTAAAAGAAAAAATCCAAAAAAAAATTGAATTAGGATTAGGTTCGTTTTAGAATATTCCTAGTCTTAGGGTCATCTTGCATGTTTAGAATTACAATCTTATTTCGAATTTTTAAATAAAAAAATCCAAAAAAAATGCATTCATTTAGGATGTTAGTTTTCTTTAATTTAAATGGCACGTTTAATTATTTGGCAATTTTAAAATTCGAATTTTATGAAGAAAAATACAAAAAAAAATCACCATGCATGTATCATGTAGCATTAGGGCATGCTTGGCACGTCATTGCAATTAGGTTGATTGCATGTTTAATTTTATTTAGATAGATCCTTTTAGATAGATTGCATTTTAGGTTAGAGATTACTTGGTTAAGATAAGATTCTAGTTTAAATTAGGATTTGGCTTAACCTAATTCCTAATATAAATTGAATAGAATCTTAATCTAGCTAGATAATCTTTGCATTTTTCTAATTTTGAATTTCATGGAAAATACAAAAAAATTGCCCTAGAATTAATCAATTTCATTCTTTAGGATAGACTGCATTTTATTATGTCATATAGTTTAAGTCATATTGCCATGCTATATCATTACATGTTAGATTAATAACATTGCATTGCATGTAGATTAGATTCTCATTAAGAAAAGCGAAAACAAAATTGGGTAATTGCGTATTAATTAGAAATCATATATATGGTTGTCAATGTGAATTCTAATTTAACATTGCAGATGCTTTCGTTGCTATGAGGTAAGTTTTGCAATTTATTCATTTGCTTTCTTGAGTGTTAAATTGGTGGTTTGTGCACCCGCATGGTCACTCACATGTTAGGGAATTAAAATCAATTGAACTTGCTTGCCAAACATTTTTTTCAAAATAAAAGAGAAATGTACCGAAAGGGCGTTAGAGAAATCTAACGTAATCAAGTTCCCGTATCCAAAATCTCTGGTTCGTAGAAGTAAAATAATTCTCACATTATTTTATTTAGGTGTCTAATCGACCTACCATAAACTAATTAGTGGCGACTCCTAGATAAAATCCATTTGCATGTTAAGAAATTTGAATCTAAGTCGTGAATTGGTATGGGCTTGGGAGAGCTTGAGCTAAGTCTAGGCTTAGCAATCCATTAGCCTAATTTTTAGGGGTGATCGGTTCCCAATTTTGGGAACCGTGGACCGGACCATCGGTTCCGGTCCGGTCCGGTTCGGTCCAATAGGATCGGCACTTTCTTTTTTCACTAAATAACGACCATTCATTAAAAAAAAGACTATGCTCTGGACTGATCAATCTAATTCGGTTCCCGAGCGATTTAATAAAACTACTCACACGTGTTTTCACATGCAAAATATTCAAATTTCACTTGCATGAATATTAATAATAATTTATGTGTTTCACTATTAATTTTAAGCATAACTGTGTTTGGCTTAGGTTTTATAGACAATCTCTCTTCTATGCTTTAAATGTTTAGTCGATGTCGGACTCTTTGAGGCTTGAAGTGCCTTGTCGTTTGCAAGTGAGGGGAGCAAGAGAGAGAGTGAGCATGAGGAACTCCTAGAGCCTTATCCCACATCGAGTAGAAAATAAAACTAATAAATAAGTTTTCTAAGAGCTTTGGTGGTCTCTTGGCCACGTAAGAGGTTGTTACCTCAATTGCAATTCCGATTGCAACAAATTTCATATATCATATTCATATATTATATGTGTTAATATATTATATGTATATAAATTATATATATAAAAAAAATTGGTCCGGTCCGGTCGGTCCGGTCGGTCCGGTTGGTCCGGTTCCCACCTTGGAACCGGGAACCGGACCATCGACCGTGGGAACCACCCAAAACCGGCCGGTCCGGTCCCGGTTCGGGCGGTTTCCGTTGCACACCCCTACTAATTTTAGGTGGTTCAACCAAAATTTTGGTCGCGACAGCTTGGCAACTTCGCTGGGGATTTGTGATAAAACACTTAGTGGACTTAGGCCAATTTTTCTTTTTTTCTTTTTAAAAAAATGTTTTTGTTTGGCAACAAGGACACCAGGTATGTCCCTAACATTTAAGGTGTTAAATGTTTTTGCAAATTGGGAGATATAAGGGGAAGTGATTGCTAACCCTTGCCTTGCAGGTTGGAGTTAGGGATGTATGGTTTATTTTTTTTTATTGAAATGTTGTTTGATTTAAATTGATGTACATGCTTTGCATTTATCACTACACTTTGCACACACAACCTGCCACCGGACCTGGGCCGCATATGATCATTTAGGATGGTATTGAGATGAATACTGTGGCATCCCAAAAATAACTCATGGCCATGTGTTTTATAAGTAGGAGTTTATTGAATTATGATTTCAAGATTTATGGCTAAGTGAATAAGAATGATCTGGTATTTATATAAATGGATAATTATTGTTGTTGGAAACGCATCCTATGTTCATGTGAGACCAAGGATTTTATTTGATGAGCAAATTACGTATTTGGCCATGAATTTTATAAGTTGGATTTTATTAAACTATGTTGCAAAGTCTTTTGGCCTTTTATTATGCAATTAGGTATTTATTTAAATTGAGGATTAAGATGTATTATTAAAATAATCTTGGGCCATTTAAGTTTGGGCTTTAGGCCCAAGTGAGATGGGCCTAAAGTGGGCCATAAGCCCGGCCCATGTCGATGCATGGAGGGGGAGAAGGAGGAGCCTCATGGCCTCCAAGTGTCTTCAACAAGGGAGACACTTGTCTCCTTCTTAGGGACAAGTGTCCCCCATGCAAAATAAAAAAAAATGCAAATATATATACAACCAAAGAGAGAGAGAGAGAGAGAGAGAGAGAGAGAGAGAGAGAGAGAGAGAGAGAGAGAGAGGGAGTGGCTGGTTTTGAGAGAGTGAGAGAGAGAGGAGGTTGCGAGAGAGAGGGAGTGGCGAGAGAGAAGGGGGAGCCGAGAGAAGGAGCTGTCCGCCCGTCGCCGCCCGTCGCCGTCCGTGTGCCGTTCGTGTGCTGCTGTCCGCTTGATCTTAGAGGCAAGTTGGGACTGATTTCCACTCTTTCATGTGTGCCTTGCATGTATGATTTGTTAGTGGTGAGTTTCGGATGTTAGGGTAGGCGAAACCGAAGCAAAAATGTGCCTTGTTCTTGAATATGCTTGCTGTTTTCGCATGAACCGCCTGAGCCAGAATCTTGTGAGAGCTTGCATGCATGTTTTGAGTTGATTTTGACTTTTATTTTTCATAAAAGTTGTAGCCAACATCTTAAAATACAACATACTAAAATTTGGTGCAAAATCGTGGAGAGTTAAGGGGTCAAACCCTCATCCTACGAAGACACTAGATCTGGAACGTTTTTGCTGACCTTTTGGTAGATCTGTGGTTGCATGTCGATTTTTATCAAGAATCTATCTTCGAATTCTTCATGAAACTTGTAGAGAACATCTTAAAGACTAACATACTCAAATTTTAAGTAAAATGAACAAGTGTAGCCTAGTGAATCGACTTACTCTTGAAGACGGTAAATCTGGAGACGCGGTACTGGACACCCGAGACTTCATGGACCCATATGGTGACTTTTAGTTAGAAATTTGTCTTATATTCCTTAATAAAAGTTGTAGGGGACCTCTTGAAGTAAAACATATCCAAATTTCAGAGGAAACGAAGAAGAATAAGGGGGTGAGAACTCGATATTTCGGAGATACCCACACTGGACGTTTCGGTGCTAGAATCAGAAGCTTCGGATGACTATATAAAATTATCTAGAACGAATATGGCCTAGATGTCTTCATGAAAAATATACTTTAGTGTCTTAACTATAACCTGGTAAAATTTCATAATTTTCGGAGGTAGTTCAGGTATTTTAATCGAATTATTTCAAAGACTGCACAATCTGTTTCTATCCGAAATTGCATGCTGTACTTGTGTGAGCTATATCTTCTTGTGTGAAACTCTTTTGGGCATGTGTTCTTCATGAAATTGTTATCTTATTGTCTTATCTAGTACATGCTCTGATTTTGTGATTTTTGAGGATCATATTGATATTTAATTTAAATGATTTCCAAAATTGTGCAAGATGGAATTTGGTAAATTTCAAAAAGGCATGATATATGGACTATTCTAAGTTGTATGGATTCCATGGATTGTATTTTCTTTAGTGATTCTATCTTGCTGCATGTATGATGATGATTGGAGATGCATATAAGAATTTAAAAAGGATGAAAGTGATCTTGTTTGCCATTACATCATATGCCATGCTAATTTGAGACATAAATTAGTGAACATGAACAATGATAAATGAGGAAATTGTTGGAGGCGGTTGATAATTCCCCGGGAGTGTCGGGATGCCCGGTGGCCTAGTGGCGTAATTCCAGAGGGTCCTCGGGAGTTTCGAGATGCCTAGTGGTATACGGTACATAATTCCAGAGGAGGGGGGAATCCTGGTGGTATGTTGGTACGTAATTCCGGAAGCCCCGAAGGATTGTGCCCGGGGGGATGCCTCGTGATGCTAGTTGGGATGCGAGATGCCCGGCCAGGGAGTGTAAATGCCGAATGCCCGGTTGTATCTTGGATACATGCCCGGAGGTTCCTCGTGATGCTAGTTGGGATACAAGATGCCCGGAATGTGGGGGTGCCAGATGCCCGGTTGTATCTTGGATACATGCCCGGAGGTTACTCGCGATGTCTGGTTGGATGCGAGTGATGAATTGTGGGATGCACACATTGGTCCCTGGAAAGAAAAAACTGATGAGATCCTTGTGAACGATAAGAATTGAAAATGAATCATGTGAATGGGTGTATGCATATGGCATGATGCATGATCGGCTTATGAAAATAAATTCATGCTATTTGATATTGAAAATGCAATCATGAAGGCATGAATGGATCTCATGGTGATGTATGCTTGATAGCATGGATGATATGAATCATTGTTGTATGTGTACCTATGGCATGGTGATATATGCATGGTAATGATGATGGTACATGTGATATGATGATGATATGTGCATGGATGCATGGTAATGATGATGGTACATGTGATATGATGATGATGAGTGCATGGATGCATGGTAATGATGATGGTACATGTGATATGATGATGATATGTGCATGGATGCATGGCAATGATGATGGTACATGTGATATGATGATTGATGAATGCATGGATGCATGGTAGTGATGATGGTACATGTGATATGATGATGATATGTGCATGGATGCATGGTAATGATGATGATACATGTGATATGATGATTGATGAGTGCATGGATGCATGGTAATGATGATGGTACATGTGACATGATGATTGTAAGTGTATGACATGATGGTGATGGCTATATGATGATATATGTACATGAGATATGATGACATGTGCATGATATCAAGGTAAATTGTGCATGGATACTTCAATAACATGTAATGCTATGATTGTGATGATTGTGTGGCATGATGCATTGAGTGGTTTATTGGTCATTTACCTGCTGAGTGGTTGTACTCACCCTTTTTGGAGACCAACATTTCAGATTAGTAGATGGTTTGAACGGTTGGATATGACCGAGAGGAAAAGGATAGCAAGGGAAGGAACTTTTGGACGCCGACACTGATTGATGGACTTTAAGTGTATGACTGTTGGAGGAGATGTCGGTCATCTTTTGAAGTGTAGCCGAATATAGAAGACTACGGCATTTTGATGTACCAATGAATGATGTCCATCTGGTTTAAGTAAATAAAAGTGTACGGCTTTTACCTATAAATGCTTAGTTGGTGTGCATCGTTTTCTGAATGTAGGGAAGGGAGTTGATGAATGTGCTTCTGCTATATGAATTGCGCAAGGGACCGATCTAAAAAAAAAAATGTAAACCCCCAAGTTGTATGGACCCGCTGCAATTGAAATGGTATCAGAGTGGCATGTTATAAGGAAAAATGAAAGGTGAGCGAACTGTGGCGACCCTAATCGGATCGGGGGCCGTCGAGGGGTGCTACAAATACCACTTCGACTGCATGCTCGCGGTACGAGTCGCCCATCTCAATCCTAAAGTTTCTTCCATAGTGTCAAGAGTACCCACCTCGGTCCGCATGCCCGCGACCCGGGTCGGCTCTTTGACCAAGCCGGAATCATGAGGACTCGACATAGTCCACAAGCCCGTGGCTAGTCTGATCATCCTTGTGGCTCCACCTTGATAAGCCTTATAGATTAGCAATCGAGCCACTTACCATGCGCATGTCTATGTGATTGCCAATTATTGGTAAAGTAAGTTCTCTAAATTTTTGGCCTTTGCAATTTACTTACTTTATCGCATTATTTTGTCGGTACATGGCATTAGGAATGTCCTGAGTCTTGATCAATATACAATGGGGACACCGGACATTCGAATTATTCTCCCTCCAAAGGAAGAGCTTAGCACTTGGTGGGACAAGTTAGATCAAAATAGCCGTCAGTTCGTAGAGTCACATATTGGTCAACTGCTTCCACTGCTGTGTATCAACATCCATGGCGGCCTCACCCACTGTTAGTGCCCCGAGACTTCTACCTTTATCTTCGGCGATAAGCATGAACTCACTCCCACCTTGGAAGAGTATAGCATCGCCATAGGGAAGTCCTTGAAAGATGAATTGATTAGTTCGCCTATTGGAATAGATCCTGTTACGGCCTTATATGATTTTCTGAGAATTAAAGAAGACGATATAAGAAAGGTTTTAAAGGCTCACCGCAATGCATGTCCTTTATCTTTTCTAAAATAATGTTTTGAAAAAGGCACCTCATTTCAAATGCGTAGAATTTTCCTCTTAGCTTTCTTTGGATTTATAGTATTTCCTTACTGCAAGAATGCTATTAACCTTTTGATTGCTCAATTAGTTATGCAAGTGTTGGAAGGAAAATTTTTTGTAAACACTGTCCTGACTAAAACTTTTCTTTCTCTCACTCGATTTAAAGGAGGTGATGATAAGACTCTCCATTCATCTCCTGAACTTTTACAAATCTGGTTCCTTTCTCATATAAAGGGGTTTGGTGGTTTAATGACTATACATGATGTTAGTAATTCTAATCACCCTATTATGAGATTTGAGAACAACCAAAAACATGCACCGGATTACCATTATTCTAGGTGGCTAGCTTTCATGAAAAAACCAACTTCCAAGGGTTTCCTATGGCATGCTAAATGGTTCCAAGTTTGGGTGGTGAGACTCTCGTGTGGAGGAGTTGGCCCAATCCTTCTATTGGGATTCACTGGAGCATTGGAGTACTATCCGACTAGAGTGACTCATCAGTATCAAGTCTTGCAAGAGCTTCCCCCAGCGTTACAAGCGAATCCGCTCCTAGTCAGCTTCGTTGATGGAAGCCGAGGCCATGAAGATTCCATTCTCACTATCAAATCGATGTGGGACATGTGCCATCCACGAAAACTCAAATGGCCCGAAGAGGAGTTGAAGGGCAAAGAATGAAGTATTATGCCTCGACTAAGTATATCCAACAACACAAGATTCCCGAGGAGTTGCTTCCGAAGATACCGGAGGTGCCGTTGAAGATCACCAATCGAGCTGAGAATAATCGCCTCAAAAGAGTTGCTGAAAAAGCTCAAGAGGAGAATAAATGATTTCGCCGAATGTGTCCCGAGTGTATATTGATCAAGCCAAATGAAATGCTTAAATTAATCTTGCTATTTTCATTTTTAGATTAATGATTAGGAAGTTTGAGTCATTTACTTTCCTAGTTCATTTGTTTAGGACATTTTGAATTTCTATTTTGATAGGCCCGTCAAAAGCTCCATTGATGAATAAAAGTTCTAGAATATTGCCATGGATCGACGTATTTTCATATAAGAATGCTTATTTTTGTTCATTTCTTATATTAGGTCATAACGGATCCACCGCAATCGCCTATTATTACACGGTCAATGGCTAAAATGGCTGACTAAAATGAAATGTGTGATCGTATGTCCGCTGTGGAGACTCAACTCCAACAAGTACTCGCCTCTATACAGCTTGTGATGGATCAACTCCAATTCCTCCAAGCAAATCCAACAGCTGCACCCGCTCTTCCTGAAGTAGTTATCCTGAAGCAAGCAAACAAGGTTCAAACGATTGACAATGACATGCCCGGGCTGGAAGATGACTCGGTCCTTGTTGGAAAGGCCAAGCTTGACAGCATTCCCAAGACAGATTGGGATGAGCGTGTTGCGAAGCTGGAAGAGAAAGTGAGACAGCTGTAGAAGTCACAAAGCTCACTCCCGTTCAACCTCTCGGTTTATGAGAAGGTCAAAATGTCGAGCAAGTTCAAAATGCCGGAGTTTGAGAAATATGATGGTACATCTTGCCCAAAATCTTATCTGCAGATGTACCATGTGCGCATGGCCCAGCACGTAAAAAATGAGTCCCTCACGATCCAATCGTTCCATGCGAGTTTGACTGGACCCGCACTAAATTGGTACGTGATGAAGAATGTGAACCTCCTCGACACTTGGAACGAAGTGGCTGACGCGTTCCTCAAACAGTACAAGTTCAACATGGACATCGCACCTTCCCGAGAAGACCTATAACGGATGGAAAAGAAAAGGAGCGAGTCATTTAAAGAATATGATGTAAGATGGAGAAATCTGGCGGCCCAAATCACTCATGAGCCTACTAACAAGGAATTAATGAAGTTGTTTGTGAAGACCCTCCCATCTGAATTCCGTAACCAAATGGCCAGTACGTACGTCGAAAGCTTCAATCAGCTTATTCTTGTAGGAGAACAAATCAAGATGGGGATAAGGGAAGGATGGTTTGCTGAGCCATCTAGTAAAAGATTCACTGCCAAGAAGGAGAAGGAACGACCGTGGATGTGAATGTGGCTTATAGCCAAGAAAATGTCAAACATGCCCCGGCCATCCAAATGAACCCAAGACAACCACAAACTGCCAGCCGTCAATCATTTGCCCAAGCGAATAATAGAAGGCAATTCTCTCCCCTCCCTAGATCTCCATCCCAAGTGTTGGCGATTCTCCGAAAGAAAGGCTTGCTTGCTAGCGAGCCAAAACGCCCTAACCGCGAAAGCATTCGGGGTTATGACTTGACAAAGAAGTGTGACTATCATAATGGTGAACCGAGACATTCAACTGACGAATGTTTCACCCTCAAGCACCGAATCCAGAGTCTCTTGGACACGAAAGCCTTTTCATTTCAAACTGCTCAGCCAAATGTCCAGAAAAATCTGCTACCGGAGCATGAGGGTAGGGTGAATGCTATCTTGGAATTTGAAGCTGGTCGAATACAAAACTCGAGGGTGCACGTGAAGGATGCCTACAATGGATTGGTGAGAGGTGGATATTATCTAGATCATGAGGATATTCCCCCATCATTGATGAAAGAACGAGTTGCCAGAATGGTGGATGATGGCATCATTGTGTATGCTGACCGTAACTGCATAGTTTCCACTATTTCCCATATCATTATCGATTGGGAGGAGGAACAGGCTGTACTCGATGCTGATAAGAAAGAAATAGATCGATCACTCGTGGATATGCCCCCACTAGAAGATGCATCAGATGATGAGATAGTGATTGAGATGCCTCAACCGTATGAATATGTCGACAACAAAGCGGTGCCTTGGTCCTATGACTTAGATGTTGATCTTGTTACAAGGTCTGGTCGAACTTATGCTCAAGTCGCTGATGAAGGTGCTGAGTGAAATTCGTGTACTAGAAACAGTTGAAGCATATAAACTGGAGGATTTTGTAGGATCGGTCCTTCTCAAGGACATGATTGCTTTTTCTGATGAGGAATTCCCTCTTGAGGGTAGGAAGCATAACAAAACACTCTACATATATGTCAAGCACAAGGCTTCTCATGTGTCTCGAGTGCTCATTGATAATGGGTCCGCCCTAAACATATGTTCGTTGGCCACTCTTCACCGCCTTAAGGTAGACCCGTCTAAGATACATGCTGCGAAGACTTCTGTGTGAGCTTTTGATGGCACAAAGAATGAGGTGCTTGGGGAGATTCATCTCGATGTGCAAATAGGGTTGATTGTTTTCAACATCCCATTTCAGGTGATGGATATCCCCACCGCATTTAATTTCCTGCTGGGTCGTCCCTGGATTCATACTGCTGGAGCGATGCCTTGAAGTTTGCATCAAGCTGTGAAATTCGTGATCAAAGGGAAGCTAGTCACTGTCTATGGTGAGGAGGATCATCAGATTTACCATGAGACGGCTATCCCTTATGTGGAGCCAGACATTGAATTCGAATTGAGTTATTACTCATTTGAATTGGTGTCCACAATACACGCATCTCGAGATTCGTCACCGCCCACTCCTGAAGTTTCAAATGCTGCCCTTATGGTGGGAAGGGTGATGGTTGGAAATGGCTTTGTTCTTGGCAATGGTCTTGGGAGAAGGGGTCAAGGCATTCGAAACCCCATTGAAGCCCCTTAAAGGTCCCGATCTGTTGGGTTAGGGTACCATGGAAGAGGTGGAGGAAGTTCTGGAAGGCAAAGACGGGAGGCATAACTCGCCACCTGAGCAAGGGCGAGGGAGGCAAAACTTACCACCTCCAAACATTCACGAGATTTTCCCTGGTCCTACAATTATGATGCAAGATGAAGCTGAAGTGATGGATACTCTAAGACAGCCAAGTGAGAAGTTCGACTATATGTTGAAGTATTCGGCTCCTCCCAGCTTTTACTTTGACCCCCGCAATATAGTTCCAAGTGGATGGGATGGCATGGATGATCCGACGCCTTTAAAGACGGAAAACTCTGATGACACCCTGGAAGGAATTTCAAGTTTGTTCGATGACCTCTTCATTAGAGTCATTGATGGAGAACCTCTGGAAGAAACGGGCCCGGCCCACAAGAGTAACCCATTTATCACTTTTGCACATTCCCCTGCGCGGGAATTTTTATTGCTTTCTAGGCACTGTTTTCGATTTCTTCTTTTTCACTTTCTTCTTAGGACTTGAATTGCATTTTCCATTCAATAAATTGTAATTGATTGATGAATTTCAATGAAATTACAAGTTTTATTTTGAGGGCATGATGAGGTACACCTAACCAGCCCGGTGATGATATCCGGCCGATAAAACAAAAGAAAAATCCAAGGAGAACTTTGAGGCCTGGGCTTCATCATGTTTTCTCATGTCAAAATGTTTCGAAAAAATGATTTTGCAAAAGAATTTTAAAAAATTCACAAAAAATATGATTTACCATGTTTGTCTTTTTGATCCTTCTATTTCATGTTTCAAGGACGATCATATAGCATGCAAATGTGTGGAAATGGTCCAATCCAATGCAACAAGTGCTGATAATGATGATCCTAAAGACTTGATCGAGGATTCCATTGATGTGCAACGTAATTAGGAACAACATGAAAAAATCAAGGCTCTTACGTCCAAGCAGACTGTCACTATTAATCTAGGTGATACTTAAGCAGTCAAGGAGGTGAAAATTGGGGCAAGTCTCCCCAAAGATGAAGCCGAGCGCTTAACTCAGCTATTGAAGGAATATCAAGACATCTTTGCATGGACCTACGCTGACATGCTTGGGTTAAACCTGTCAATTGTGGAACATTGTTTGCCTATTAATCCGGACATGCCACCTAAGAAGCAGAGGTTGCGGAGGACTAAACCTAAGCTCTCAAAGAAGATAGAATAAGAAGTGATGAAGCTTTTGAAAGTCGGATTCATTGAAGTCTCGCAATATCCTGAATGGGTAGCAAACATCATGCCGGTGATGAAGAAGGATGGTCGACATCGTGCCGGTGATGAAGAAGGATGGTCGGGTTCGAGTTTGTGTCGATTATCGGGATTTGAACAAGGCTAGCCCAAAAGATGACTTCCCGCTACCTCACATAGATGTCCTTGTTGATAGTACTGTCGGATTTGAATATTCTCATTTATGGATGGTTTTTCCAGGTACAATCAGATAAGGATGAAGGAGGAAGACAAGGAGAAAACTGCATTTATCACCCCGTGGGGGACCTTTCATTACAAGGTTATGCCCTTCAGGCTCAAGAACGCAAGGGCAACTTACCAGCGAGCCATGGTAGCATTATTCCACTATATGATACATCAAGAGATCGAGGTCTATGTTGATGATATGATCGTAAAGACTCGACCTGGGAAAAGCCACATCAAAACCTTGAAGAAGTTGTTTGATCGACTCCGTGAATTCAAGCTTCGTCTAAACCCCGCTAAATGTGTGTTCGAAGCAACATTTGGTAAATTACTTGGATTCATTGTGAGCAGTAAAGGGATTGAGATCGACCCGGCTAAAGCTAAGGCCATATGTGAGTTGCAACCTCCATCAATAGTGAAAGAAGTCTGGAGTCTTTTGGGGAGGTTGAATTACATTGCTCGATTCATTTCCCAACTTTCTAAAACCGCAAAGCCATTCTTCAAGCTCTTAAAGAAGAATGCACGAGTCAACTGGGATGATGAGTGTCGAGAAGCATTCGACAAGTTGAAGTAGTACTTGATGAGTCCACCGGTACTTGTCCCGCCATCGCCGTGCCATCCTTTGATTATCTACCTCACCATTCACAGTGAATCATTAGATGCAATGTTGGCTCAGGAAAGTCCTGTTGATAAAAAAGAACAATCCATTTATTATATGAGTAAAAAGTTCATTGAATCAGAGTTCAAATATTTTGATGTTGAAAAGACTTGTGCCGCATTGGTGTGGGTATTGCATAGATTGTGACAGTACACACTGCACTACCAGACATTCCTCGTGACTGAGAACAATCCTATCAAGTACTTACTTGATCGGCCAGCTTTGGTTGGCAAGTTGGCTAAATGGCAAATTTTGATCTCGAAATTTGATGTGCAATTCATGCTATAAAAATCGGTTAAGGGTCGAGTGATTGCTGATCTATTGGCCGAGAATTCAGGAGTCTCAAACGATGATGACCGCACCTTAGACGATCGTGTCTTGAGCTTGAATGAAGACTCATGGACAATGTTCTTTGATGGAGCTGTGAACTTGTCTGGTTCTGGCACTAGGGCAGTTCTGATATCTCTAGACGGACAGCATCACCCAGTAGCTACGAAATTGATATTCCCATGCACTGACAATATAGCTGAGTATGAAGCTTGCATCCTCGGGCTTCAAGCTGCGATCGAAATGGGTGTAGCCAAATTAAAAGTGTTCAAGGAATCCGCGCTGATCATACTACAGACCATAGGTGAATGGAAGACTAAGGATGCCAAATTGCTCCCATATCACGAGTATCTAGAAGATTTGGTCAAGGAATTCAATGAGGTTTCATTCGAATACTTATCGAGGTCTCACCATCAATTTGCAGATGCACTCACAACTTTATCATCTATGTTGCAAGTCACTGACGGATTAGAAGTCGAGCCGTTGAAGATAGAGGTTCTGCTAAGGCCAGCTTATTGTATGGTCATGACTGAAGAACCTGACGGAAAACCATGGTATTACGATATCATGAACTGCATCCAAAAACAAGGATTCCCCGAGGGAAGTACTCTAGCTGATAGGAAGTACATCATGAAGATGGCCTCAAAGTTCTTCGTTAGTGGTGAGAATTTGTACAAGAGATCTTATGATTCAGTCTTGTTGTGGTGTGTGGGTGCAACCGAAGCCACTCAAATCATGCAAGAAGTTCACAAAGGAGTGTGTGGCCCTCATATGAATGGGCACATGTTGGCTAAGAAGATCATGAGATTAGGCTATTATTGGCTCACGTTAGAAGGTGACTGTATTCAACATGTTCAAAGTTGTCATCGTTGCCAGGTCCATAGTGATAAGATAAATGTTTCTCCAACTGAGCTGCACTAGTTTTCCGAGCCATGGCCCTTCTTAATGTGGGGCATTGATGTGATCGGCCCAATAAACCCAAAGGCTTCCAATGGGCATCGATTCATTTTAGTGGCCATATACTATTTCTTAAAATGGATCGAAGCTACGTCATTTGCAAGTGTCACTGGCCGCAATGTTGTGAAGTTCATCAAACGTGACATAATTGCTTGCTATGGTGTCCCTGAAACAATTATCACTGACAACGGGACAAATTTGAACAACAAGCTTGTTGATGAGTTGTTTAGCGAGTTCAAGATCAAGCATCTGAATTCGTCCCCTTATTGCCCTCAAATGAACAGGCCTGTTGAAGCGGCCAATAAGAATATTAAGAAGATCTTGGCTAAGACAGCTGAGAATTATTGAGATTGGCATTACAGATTACCCTTCGGATTAATGGCGTACCGAACATCGATTCGTACTTCTACCGGGGCAACTCCTTTTGCTTTGGTATACGACATGGAGGTAGTTTTGCTTGTGGAAGTGGAGATTCCTTCCATGAGAATATTATCCCAAGTGGAATTATCTGAGGCAGAATGGTCGCAACAAAGACTTAAACAGTTGAACTTGATCGATGAGAAAAGACCGAAGGCTCTTTGTCATGGCCAAACTTATCAGCAGAGAGTGGCTAGATCCTTCAATTGGAAGGTACAACCGAGACATTTCGAGGTAAATGATCTTATTCTAAGGAAGCTGTTGCCAATTTTTCTAGATCTTGGGGGGAAGTTTGCTCCAAACTACAGTAGCCCATATGTGGTAAAGAAGGTACTTCATGGCGGTGCTTTGATCTTGGTAGAAATGGATGGTCGTGAGTTTTCCACTCCAGTTAATTCAGATGCTGTCAAGAAGTATTACCCATGACAGAATTTGCCATGTCATGTTTTGAATTGTAAACATTTTATGATGAATAAATTGCCTCATTGAGTTGCAAATTCAATTGTCCAAACTTGTTACAACTATTGCATGTTTTCCTTGATGAATTGTGTAAGATAAATTGAATGTGTCAAATGGGATACTTTGGAATGACGAAAGGCAAGCCTGATTCTATACACTATTTCATATACTAATCCCTAGTGAGTTGTGTAGGAAAGTTTCGTGCCCATGAGGAAAAGGGCGATCTCGCAAAGGGTATGTCAACTAAGGTGATGAGAGGCAGATTATTCTTCTGCTCGAAACATTACAGATATACCCATTGTTTAGCCTTTTGAGCCCATATACATGAAGAGCTTTTTAAATTATCCCTATCAAGGATCATCCCACATCGGGACAAATTTGAAATGAATGATAGCAATTTTCTTACTCACACTTGCATCAATCTTTGAGTATTGCTTTCGCAGTGTAACTTGTACGATAATTTAAAGTGCCTTAGGACGACGAAGAGCAGTTCTTTCTCTATCATATACACTTTATCCATTGCATAGCCCCCTTGAGCCTATGAATTCGTTTCACAATAAACCTAGTTGGTGATCACTACCCACACTGGGGCAGGGCAAAAGAAAAATGAAGACCCTTGAAAGTTCGAGTGTCATCCAAAGTGTAATTCCTTGACGCATGTATTGTGCGCAAAAATTGAAATCAAAATAGAACTAAGGAGCATGAAAAAGCAGTGTGCCTGATAAAAGCAAGGCCAATACCCATGAAAAAGAAGTGAAGAAAAATGAATGAGAATGAGGGGTATGAAAAAGCAGTGTGCCTGGTAAAAGCAAGGTCAATGCCCAAAAAGAGAAAAATCAAACACTTGATGTAGTGAGTCATATCCTCAACAAGGCGATACTAAAAAAAACTCAAATATTGAAATGCTGTAATCAATAGAGTTGTGATGTGAAGAAAATCTTCAACATTGAAAAATTAGTGGAAATGTCAAGATGATCACCAACTTTGACCCCTAAACACTTTTTGAGCCTAATCATCTTTTTTGTTTCTCAACCCATGAACTTAGCCTACGTTACGTCCCTCACAAAGTCTCTTCAGATTAGGGCACTTGAATTAATGTAAACGTTCATATGTTTGAAAGCACCGCTTGAAGAAGTGCGAGTAAGATAATTTCTGCTTCATTTCTCATGTTTCTTGACTTGTAAACCCCAAGATAATTGTGAAATATCACTCATTTTTCAATAGCCTCAACTCAAAGAGTCTCCTTTGCTAAGTCGTTGACCAAGCCCGCATTACGGTCCCTGTTAAAGACCTCTCAAATTGGTAAGTTCGTACCACTTGTGAGATTACTCGAACCCTTGTTTGGCATGACAATGGTGAGATTGTCATGATCTTGCATCAAAGGTCAGGATAAAACAGCCAATTTTAATGAGGAAGAGTGAAAAGTCCTTTCAAACTAAATGATCCCTCATTTGACACATCCATGACGCTCATGTGTTCAGATTGGAATCTTCTTTTGAAATCATTTGGAATTAGGTGATGTGAGATTGATAGAAATCATCATGAACCTCCATTAAATTAATGCATGTTTGTGATTACAAATGCATATTGCTTCTCCTATGACCATGTTTTGCAGGAGACATTTCCCCCAGGAGCAGAGATGTTACCAGGTAAGTATATCTCTATCCATACCTTAAATACTTGTCATTGTGCAGGTATTCCCTTTTGAATACACTGACACTCGATCGAGCTGTCCCCCAAAGATTTTTCTCCAGATTCAGTCTGATTAAGGCGACCGAAGAAAGGTTCGGGTCTTAGCCAAGCAAAACCTCAGTTTAGGCAACCATAGAATGGTACCAGTCCTAGACAACCTTTATTGCTCTAACTAATGACCGTAGAAAGGTACGGTCCTGGAAAAGCAATTACCTCCATTCATGTGACCGTAGAAAGGTACGGGTCTTGAAAAATGATTCCTTATTCAGGCGACCGTAGAAAGGTACGGGTCCTGGAAAGCGAATCCCCGTTTAGGCAACCGTAGAAAGGTACGGTTCTTGACAACATTTATTACTCTAACAGGCGACCGTAGAAAGGTACGGGTCTTGAAAAATCAATTTTTTTCGTCAAGGCAACCGTAGAAAGGTACGGGTCCTACACACAATCAAACTCTGCCATACTAGGCGACCGTAGAAAGGTATGGGTCCTAGGAAAGCAGTTTCCTTAGAAAACCTTGCTACCGTACTGGGCAAACGTAGAAAGGTACAGGTCCTGAACATGTAACACCAACTATCTTGAATCACTCTACCATCCTTGAAGATAAGTCATTCCAGGTAGGTTCCTTTATCATCTGCATTAGCATTTTTATGCATCATATAAATTGCATTTCAAAATGGAATTCATTTTCAAAAAAAAAAAAAAATCATTTAGTGCATGTGCATAGTCAAAATTTAAGTCTCAATTTGTCTTTGAAGGCAACCTCTTTGAGCTCACCTTCAAAGAGGGGCAGTTGTTGACACCTAAATTTTGACGGCCCATTTAGTCATTTATCGCATTAAAAATTAGGGTTTAATTTTATCCAAAAAAAATATATATTAATTGCATAGCATATAGATTTAGGTGCATTTTTATTATTTTATTTTAATTGGCATTTATTTATTGGACCGGTGCGGATGGGTTCAAATTAGTTGGACTAAGCCCACGAAGCAAGCAAGTTTGCCCAAGCCCATGTTTTTTATTGATTGAAAATTATCTCGTGGGAAAATAGAAATTTTGAAATTTTTCCGGGATATGAATCTTTTGGATAGGGCATATGTGTGAAAAAATATTGCAATTTATCTTTGTAAGATTTGGATTTAGAGAAAATTTTTATTGTAATCTTGAATCTTTATCAATATGTGATAAGTTGGTAAAAGATATCGCAGATGTAGATTTGAAAGGCAAATCGAAAACCTATCCCCTACCCCCTATAAAAGCAACAGTGTACAAGGAGAAAATGGGGTTCTTTTCTCGAGGATGAAGTCAAAAAATTGAAGAAATTCCTCCTCCGGTTGAGAAGAGTGAAAAAGTCTTATGCAGAAAGTACAGAGTGGGCAGAGGGAGAGTGACGTGAGAGAGAGAGAGAGAGAGAGAGAAAACCGGATCGTCTTCTCTGCAGGGGGCTTCGACACAGGCCCTGCGTCCGCACCAGCCGACGCCGGAATCGTCTCTGCCGGCCATCTTTGACGTCGCCGCTTGCTCCGGCCCGTGATCCCAGCGCCGACGCCCATCGGGACCACCACCGTCGAGACACCAGCAACCTGCGAGACACCAGCAACCTACAAGTCCCAAGTCTCGCGCTTCGGTTAGCCTCGCGTCGACCTTGCCGTGTCTCTGCCCCCAATCGCGACTCGACGCCACCGGAGCCCCAAATCAGCCGTACCGCCGAGCCGATTTGCCCTCTGTTGCAGCCCACTGTGACCCGCGACCTGCTACTCGCTCACCACCGCGCTGGAGTGCCACCCGATCCGCACCTCTGCAGCAACTGACGCCGCCGCGCCTCTGTACCCGCGAGCTCGCCGCTCCGCTCTACCACCCTACTGCTCGAGCCTTCCAACCCGGCGTTGCTCTGTTCGAGCCCGATTGCCTTGAGGACCAGCGACCGACAGCCTTGATCTCGACGACCCGCTGCCCGGAGACCAGCTGCACAAGTAAGCTGTGTTTGAAAAAGGGAAAAGAAGAAAAAAAGAAGGAAAATTAGGTAGTTTATTTATTTATTTATCTCTTTCTTGAATTTTTATTATTTTTCCTTTATAGCTTGTTTTTTAGTAGAATTGTTCCTTAAATATATGATTGATATTCCGACATGAAAAAGTCCCTCAAGCTAGGGATTGACAGGCCGATTTTCGCGCCCGAAATCCGACTCGCAATCCCTTACAAAAATCAACAATCCAATCTCACGCCCGAGATTCGATTCGCGATTTAATTTTAAAATTGGCTAACCCGATTTCATGCGCGAGATATGGTTCGCCAATTTTTGGATATCAACATTATCTTGCTTGATTTGATTTCGTGGTGATTGAGTCTGTTTAATTTTTGTAAAAGGAAAATGAAAAAAAAAAGAATTAGGATTAGGTTTGTTTTTTTTTTTTAATTATCTTGCATGTTTAGGATATGGATTTTATTTTGAATCATGAAAAAGAAAAAAAAAGTGCATTCATTTAGGATATTAGGTTTTTATTTATTTATTGGAAATGCGTGTTTAATTATGTGTTAGTTTAAATTTCGAATTTCATAAAAGAAAAATTAGAATTGGGGCATTCTTTGTACGTCATGGTATATTAGAGTTTAGATTGATTTTTGCATTCTAGGTTAGAGTCTACTAGGTTAAGATAATATCTTAGTTTAAATTAGGATTTAGTCTGACCTGATCCTTAATATAAGCGAAATAAAATCTTAATCTAGATACTTATTTTTTGCATTTTCCTTAATTTCGAATTTCGTGAAAAATACAAAAAAAAAAATGTCATAGGTTAAATTAGTTTTATTATTTAGGATAAAATGCATCCTTTTAGGAAAAAGAAAAAATGTCATATGCACGTTATTAGGGTTAGATTCATTGAGATGCATGTCATTTAGTATTTTTGCTAGGCTCATTTAATTAGAAATTACATGTCATTGGAATTAGGTCATTTAGTTAATATTGCATTGCATATTGCATGGTTTTCATTAATTAAGTGAAAATAAAAAAAAATGCCTGTCAATTAGAAACCATATCTAGGGTTGTTGATGTGGATTTTAATTTAACATTGCAGATGTTTTCGTTGCTTTGAGGTAAGTTTTTTGCAATTTATTTATTGTTTATTTGGGTGTTAAATTGGTGGATTGCGCACTTGCGTGATCACTTCACATGTTAGCGAAATATATTTAAAATCAATTTAAGCTACCTGCAAAAGCATTTTTTAAAAAAATAAAAAGAAAAATGTACCGAAAGGGCGTTAGAGAAATTTAGCGTAACCAAGTCTTCGTACCCAAAGTCTCTAGTTCGTAGGAGTAAAATAATTCTCCCATTATTTTACTTAGGTGTCTAATCGACCTACCATAAACTGATTAGTGGCGACTCCTAGATAAAATCCATCTACATATTAAGAAATTTGAATCTAAATCACGAATTGGTATGGGTTTGGGAGAGCCCGAGTTAAGTCTAGGCTTAACAATCCATTAGCCAAACTCTAGGTGGTTCACTTGAAAATTTGGTCGCGACACATGTCAAGTAGCAAGAAGAGACTCACAACTCTTTCTTAAATTTTTTTATTTATTTTTTTCTTTTTAAGTGATTTGGGTTGGAAGAAGAGACTCGCAACCCGTCAAACATGAAACGAAGCACGTGTCTTTGCCCACAACAACAAAAGTAAGAAAGAATAGCAGAAAGACCCAATGCAATCGATTTGACTTGCGGCGTTTATTTTAATCTTCCCTTTGCGCACCCTCATATGCGTGACGCATCTGCTTATCTTTCCTCTTCTTTTCTCTTGTTCTCGAAATTGCTACGATAGGAGGACTGAAAACGAAAGGGGAAAAAATACCGGGTCCAAAATCTTAAATGAAAAATGAATCAGGCTCAAAATCTAGGATTATTGAATCTTGATTTTTTTTTTTTTTTATTGGAAAGAGTATCAGAATATTTTTTTCAGTTTTACCTTCTTAGAATTGACGTATGCGCACTATATTTTTTTATAGTGACAACTGCAAATTTCCGGTTGGAGGATTTCATTGAACTTTTCTCTTTGTAAAGGATTTAGAAATTGATCATACAAAACCAAAAAGTTTACCGGTCTATTGTATTCTTTGCATAATACTTGGAAATTTCGACTAGATTTTTCCTCTCGAAGAACTTACTAACCAAGCTGAAGCTGTGAAGTTATTTTTTAAAGAGCATAAAGACTCGATATAAAAAAGATTTACTTAAAAAGTGTCTCGAAAACACTTATTAAGCAACTAAATATAAAAATATCGCAACTCCTAATACATTGATTGTCATTGTAATATACCCAATTACACATTGAAGATTGAAGATCCCCTTAATAAGAATATTTAACAAGTACTCAGGATATTCATTAAAATGATCATAAATCAAAATAAAGTTTGTTGATATCAAATACGAGTTTCAATTAGAAAACGTACCCTTACCTTCGCCATCCATGAATATGACACCCATACATACACAATTACACATCACAATCAGCAGAGGAGCCACGGTGATCACCCCTCCCTGCCCATTTCTTTATTAAATATAAAATCAATTCATCATCTTTTTCGGACTTAAAAATTAACTTTGTTACTTCCTTCATCATGTTTCTTTGCATTTAATTTTATCGAGTTTTCTAAGATTGGTTAACCAAATTCTCTAATATATGAATATCTATTATTTTTTTGTCAATGATTATATAAGTTATACTTACGAAAATAGTGAAAATCCACACATTTTTTTTCTCGTGAAAGAGTGTGATCTATGTTACAAAATCTCTTAATCTAATCTAATCTAATTCACCAATTATATTCGACCAAAAAAAAAAGATTCACTAATTATTAAAGAGCATAAACTTATTCAAATACGTATCTCGGAAGAGCGAATACACTCTGGGCAGAGCAAACAAATTCTCTCCTTTTGTGTTTTTAATTGTCATCTCTGCAACGCACCCAAATGCTTCTGTAGTCAATAGTCATCGTCGGCCGGACAAAATCCCCCTCCCCCTCTCTCTCTCTCTCTCTCTCTCTCTCTCTCTCTCTCTCTCTCGCGCGCGCGCGCGCGCGCTTCCTCGCTCGCGGCGACCTGCGATGGAATCGTGGATCGTGACCCTCCCTTTAATTGATCGTTTCATGCATCGTAAAAAGTTTTTCCTCCCATTGAGTTGGTGATCGCTGGGCTCAGGTCCGTTGATCCTATTTTGTCGCGTGGATGGCGATTCCAAACGGTGTTTGTCGGTACTTTATTGGTCATAGAGGTTGCTATTTAGAACCCCTTTACCTTGTTGTATTCATCTTTCTCCAAGGCTATATGCTACAGCTTTGCTGTTATGGATACTTAAAAAGTTACACCATCAGTTACAAGATTCTCTCTCTCTCTCTCTCGATGTAGTCAGGGTGGTGGATTATCGATACTGGGAAGGTTTCTATGTGGGGAGGGTTTAATATTACAATAGGATTACTTTACGCGATGATCATTTTAGATGTCATGGAATGTTTAAATTGAAGATTGATGGCAAAAATGGAAATGTGTTGATTAAGACAACCGGTAGTATTCATTCTATTTTTCTTCGTCTAACATTTCTTTCTTGTGTCTCTATGCAAAATCAGTGGCTCAGGCTTTAGACTATCATGTTACTATTAGCCGCCGAGGCGGCTTCCTAGGATCGACGTAGCTAGAAAACCGAACATGTAGGAGCAGAATACGAGGATTTGTGTACCTTATGTGGAATCCATCGTTCTTTATGGGGAATGACGACGATCCAATGCTCGAAATGTTGAGCCGACGCATAGGTTCTTCTCCTCTATGACCCTCGGCTCCTGGCTCGATGAGACCGCCACTCACAATTTACCTTATGTGAGGTGAGAGAGTTTCTGGAAGAATGAGGGCTAGAGGAGGGACCTTAGCGCTATTTATAGAGTTTTTGACGGGCCCTCTCATCACGGGCCGGGCTCAACTCAGCCCACACAATGCTAGGCCCATATTCGACCATTAAGAAAACCTTATGCCTTACCTTATTAGACCAACCCCGTAAAACAATAATTACAATCTAAATTAATGTAGCCCACATAAGGAAAACTCTTATATTCTCCCACTTTGACTATATTAATTGAGACTGTACTTTATATGTGCACTTTTATGTTGGTCTAGTGGCAATTCTTAATAGCCAATCCTATCACATTAAGTCTCCAACACCGAATCATGGCGGTAACTGCATGTATACATACAGAGCCTTCCATGGTTACGAATGTTTTCAACTTTATTGATATGGATTCAATATGGTTGTGTGGCAAACGGATAACACCTCGTATACCTTATGTGTTATCTTCCTTGTCGGTCACTATTATCTTATCTTAAGTAGCATAGAAAACCGGATATGCCACTAGAGAATATCCTTATGGTTCTAATGAACATCTACCTAAAAATTTTGCCACAAAAGCAATATCTAGTCTAGTGTAGACTTAAGCATGTATGACACTTGTAAATGCACTAACATAAAGTGTATCCTTTATTTGGATTTTTCCAAAATTTGAAAAGGACAGTGCCAGATATTCAATCTATCAGCCCTAACAACAACAACAACTCCTAGCTTATTGAATATTTTCAAAATACAATCAACATATGCAATCTAAGACAAATCTAATGTGCGCCAAAAATGATTTCTATATATCTCAATGCCAAGGACAAAAGGTACTTGACCAGGGTCTTTCAAGTCAAAATTCCTCGACAATATTTATATTATCTTATGCAGTAGTCCAATATTATTATCACAAGCAAGTTATCACTTACATGGAATCTGAGAAAACTAAATTTTCTCCCACTGATCTTGTAGTATATACATCGATGTACTCTATTCTCAGCAAAATTGAATGAAGTGATAACACTATAAAACTTCAAGCATCGTCTGATCTACAGACTCTCTTAAGGCCATGAATAAGGGTTTTCAATTTATACACAAGCTTACCTGAATCATCCGCTACAAAACCTTTGGGTTATACCACATGGACTTCTTTATCAAGGTATTCATTGAGAAACACAATTAGAATCATATATCTAATGTAACTTCATATAAAAATGAACTAGTAATACTATATTCACTCTGAAATAGTCTTTAGAAAAGACTAAATTTCTTTCTAAGTGAAATATTTTATTAATAATTTGAGTTCAAACTTCTCAATATTTCCCTTGAAATTTCTCTTAGTCTCATACACCCATTTGCAACGGATGGGCTTGTGACCCTCAACCAATTCAATAGGCTCACAAACACTATTACGTTTTAAATTGCATCTCATCTTTCATCATATCCAATCACAGATCATACTAAGGACAAGAAACAATATTTACATATACAAGTCACTAGATCGACCACGTAGCAGATATTGTAATCATGCTCTTACAGATAGACTATATAGTACGATGGTATAACTGAATTTCTTTCCGTAACAGATCTCTTGAGTGGAGCTACTATAATTTTATCTAGCACTTGAGAGGCTTGAAAAACTTCATTAGGAATCGTATCAATAACAATATCCTGAACCTCACAAGCTTAATATATAGTGTAAAAGACTCCACAATTATCTGTATAGGTAAAGACAAAATTAAAGTCACAATGGTCCCAACCATACTATTATCTTTAATAGTTTAAGAGCAATTATCATTTACATTTTCGTCAAACTCTAGATACTTTACTGTTTGTGATTCCACAATTTTTATACCTGTATTGGGATAATAAAACTTGATATCCCTTCAAATGATCGGGTATGATACCGAGTGGTTCTGGATTCCAACTTATTTAATGTTGGATTATATAACCAAATTTCTGCAGGACACTCCAAACCTTAAGATGATTCGAGTCAAGTTTATGTCCAATCCAAAACTCAAAAGGGAGCGAATGGAACACCTTTGGTAGTAACACGGTTTAATGCATATTGGGTTGTTTCGCCCCATAGAAAACTTGATAAATTAGTCCAAGTAATCATACTCATTGTCATATTCATCATGGTGGAATTATGCCTTTCGACCACATCAATTTATTTCAAGATTTTCGGATATAGTAAACTAAGTTACTATCCCATAATCTTTTTAAGTATTTGACAAATGGCCCTTTAAGCTATCCAGCATTGCCATAGTCAAAACATCACCACCACGATCATGTCGACAATCTTTAAGACTCATCCCAACTGTTCCTTGACCTTAATACGAAATAATTTGAATAAATCCAAAGATTCAAACCTTTTTTTTTAATCAAGAGAAAATAGTCGTCAATATTTCTATAAAACTTTACTATGTATGGTCACCAATATCAATATGAATGACCTTTAATAGTTTAAAACTTCATACTGTAGTTTTCTTCTTTTTCTTAATCATCTTGCTTCTACAATGCATAAGACTATTCTTTAGGTAAATCTCTATTGGAAACAACATTTTCAACTGTAAAACAACATACATATCCTTGGGAGATGAGTACAATTGATATAATTCATTTGACCCATTACAACATCCAACTTCATTTGATTTGGAAAACATTGAAATAACATTGTTCTTTATCTCAAAAGTATAACCGTACACTTCTAGACATGATATGGAAACTAGGTTCCATTTAAAGGAAGGTACATAAAAATGTTTTCAACGTCAAATGCTAACCAGTATCCTTAGTCAAAACAACGTCTCTCACTAAAACGACGTTAAAAGTTGTTTCTTGTGATGAGTTATGATTCATTCTAATTTGGCTTCCTTAGATTTATGAATCCATTTATGGTAAACAACATCATTTGTTGTACCGTTATCTAGCCACCAAGAACCGGATGAGGCTTTTGATAGGAATTGAATTCATAAATGAATGCCAATGAATCATTAACTCTAAACTCATGCTTGGACAAGCAAGCTTTATAATATTTTTATGCGTCATTTCTTCCCACAAAAACAGTGAATGAAACCATTTCTCTTAAGGGTGATATCCTAAGACCAAATTGTCAAAATCATGAATTCCTTCATGAGTATGATTTTGGACTTGAAATCTACCATCCTTAAGACGTAATTAATCTTATCAGAATCATCACACCTTATGTTGAAGAGTCTTTGCATTTATACCAATCTCGGTAATAGACAAGACACACTTTCAAGCCACTAGGGCTTCTATCATCCTTGTAATAATGCAGTAAGCTAGTAAAACATTTTCAAGGGTTCATAAATGGAACACCTTATGGATGATGAACATATTCAATTGCCATTTCCTAAGTAGCGGAGAATACTTTTCTAATTCCATATCAGTAATAGTGAAATTCTCAGCTTATTCAAAGCAAGAGTAATATGAACATTTACTAGCATCCATTTGTGATAGAAAATCCTTTTCACCACTTAAAATTTGACCAATAGGAACCTCAATCACAATGAAGTTGCAATAACTGATGTAACTTAATAACAAGCAGCATATGTAATTGGCACCATGTGAGTATTGTGTAATTTGAAAACCTTATAAGTACACATTATGAGAGTTACACACATCATCATATAAACACATTTGGGCAGAATACATGACATGTAATTGCATACTCTCCACATGACAGCGGTCATGAAAATATATTCTGACCTTTCGCAAATTCACCACCTTTGGGTGTATGAACCATTAGGGTCAATCACTCCTCAACCATATGCTGTATATGCATCCCTCCATGAACTAACGCACAATTACCTCATTTGGGAGTATAAACATGCATCAGATAAGGAGACATCCCGTTACAATATAAAACCGATGTTTTTCAAATCCAATCAAGTGTGCCACTTTGGTAGTCACAATCCAATTGAATTATTGAAATTCTCTCATATTAGAGATATAACTTTATGACTCACATTCACCTTTCACATCTGATTTTAAACTTGATGACATGGGCAATTTGTCACTAAAATCACACGTCATGCCAATCACATTAATCCATTTGTTAATACATAGTGAACCTTATACATGTTATAAATGAATCAATGCTCTACACATTCCTTATGTGATAATATACATGTGAACTCGCAATGTATTTCCAAAATCATAGAGAAATACATGAAAATACGCAAGAACTACCCTTAAAAACATATATCTTAGGAATTCACATGCATTTTCACATTCATAAAATCATCAAATATATAAAATAAACACATAATAGTGTAGAGAACATCTATACGAGCACAACGGTCCAAGCCACGCGCCGATCCGACGTCGCACGTGCCCTCATGTGCCACTGGAATGTGCGGCGCGTGAGGCCCACGCGCTTACGCACCTTATCCGGATTAAACCGGTCTGAAGCCGATTCGATCAGTCAATGGATTGAACCGGTCAACGGCCCGACCGGCCAAGGGTTCGACCATTCAACGGTCCACCCGGGTCGGGGTCAAACCGGTGAACCCCGGTTGGGTCGACCCGGTTGACATCAGGTCGGGTCTTTGGTGACGTCATCGATGACGTCACATGCCACGTGGCGGTCGCACGTAAGGTGGCTTACGTGACGTCATCATCGACACTTGTCGATGTGTTGGCGAGTCGGTGGGATGACTCACGGATGACGTCATCATCGCTGAGGTGGTGCGTGCGTGTGCAACCGTGTGGTGGTCCAAGCATCGGCGCGCACGAGCGCGTGTGCCCATGTGTGAAACGGCACGGTGGCGTGTGGCACCGCCTCCGAGCTCCGTCCTGGCGCATGGAGGCGTGTGCGGCCGTTTCCGGCCTCGTCTCGACGCGTACGACCCATCAAAATGCTCGCATTGATTCGTAGAATCTATATATGTGATCAAAATTGACTTTCACTGGACCAAAATTCACGAAAACAAGTAAAACTTTCCTACGGTAGGTGAAATCCAAACTTCTCATCGCCGGCACATTTGGCCTCCACCAGAGGTGTGCTACACACCGAAACGCTCGGCTTGATGAGAAGAATGCAAATATGTTTTCAAAATTAAGTTTCAACTGGCAAAATTTCTGAAAACGGGCTAGAAGTTACAGGTCGGGTTCTAGGCTACGAGGCTCTGATACCAAATGTTAGCCGCTGAGACGGCTTCCCACGATTGACGTAGCTAGAAAATCGAACATGTAGGAGCAAAATACGAGGATTTGTGTACCTTATGTGGAATCCATCATTCTTTATGCAGAATGATGGCGATCCGTTGCTCGAAATGTCGAGCCGACGCATAGGTTCTTCTCCTCTGTGACCCTTGGCTCCTGGCTCGATGAGACCGCCACTCACAGGTTACCTTATGTGAGGTGAGAGAGTTTATGGAAGAATGAGGGCTAAAGGAGGGACCTTAGCGCTATTTATAGAGTTTTGGACGGGCCCTCTCATCACGGGCCGGGCCCAACTCGGCCCACACAATGCAAGGCCTATATTCGACCATTAAGAAAACCTTATGCCTTACCTTATTAGACCAACCCCGTAAAACGGTAATTACAATCTAAATTAATGTAGCCCACATAAGAAAAACTCTTACAGTTGCCTCCAAGAGGCTTTAAAATTAGCAGCACCTATCACACACAAAGAATGCCCATTTGTGCTTTTTTCTGAACATCTGCTGGTTTATTTGTCTAATATGGACATTTTATACCAATTAGATACTCGAATGGAAAGTCCTCTTAGGTTTGAGAGTATATTAACATCTTCACATAGGCCAACAAGCATATCGCAATGATTATATATAATAAGTACCTGCCCAGTGCTTGTGGTTTTCTGGTTATCTACCAGATTCATATCAATTAAAGTGGACATAGTTTTTACTTAATCATTGTTTTATGATGCACATAAAAGTGTACATTTGATTTAGTTTTTTATAATGCCTGATGAATGTAAAGTTGCAGAAACACTGAAGTCATCGAAAAGAGAATCACAGAAGGTGTCATATTACGTAGACTAGGCTTATAGTATCTCCCAGCCTTAATGTTGCAAGTATGTGGCTTGATACCATTGGGACCTAGAGTTAAATTGAATTACCTCTTGCATCGACTAGTTTTGCCTGTTTCTATTGTGCAGGTTTTGTTGGGTACAGGTGGTATGATTTTTCCTGCTTGGCTCTTGTCATATGGAGAATTTGGAAGGACATGTCTTCATATGCAGGTGAGGATTGTTGGATCGTGTGGCATCCACCTACATGAGTCTCTCTCTCTCCCTCTATCTCTCTCTATCTCTCTGAGAAAGTCTTGTCTGAGTGCCCTTTTCGGTCATGTTTTGAGTTGATAAAAACAGGTGCTTAAGAGATTATGCAGCCTTCTCTTCATTTTTCCAGAATGAAACAGGTTATTTAGTCTTCATTTTACTTCATTTGGTAGTTATTTTAGAGGGTCTTTTTTTAGTTAGATGTTGATGACTAATTTTAGCTTAGTCATAGCCTTTGCTATTTACATTCTGAACTGCAAATGGTGATGCAGGCCCTTTTCTGATTTATCAGGTGATTGAAGAAGCTACCTAATTTGATTGTGTGATCCCATCTTCTGGACTTTATGGTGCCCTGCTTCCTTGGAGTGTTTTTCGATGGTCTGGTTCCTGGAATATCAATTGATCTTTATTATAGTAGGACTTTCCGATTTCCTCTTATCAATACAGATCTCCACAACTCGACTTAACTTTTCCACAGGGTTCTAGTTGTACATTACTATTGTCCGCTATTTGAAGGAAAGCCTGTTACAATGAGAATGAGGATTTTGCTGACTAGCCCTGGCCCTTCAGATCTGCATGCACTCCTGTGGAAGTTCCATGTATTGTGGCGACACTCTCCTGTATAGTTAGGGGTCTTAACGGTTTTTGGTTCGGTTTTTCAGTTTTGGGTTTTCAGCTTTTGGATTTCGGTTTTTGCACTTGTTTTTTTTTTCGTTTTTCGTTTTTTTTTTTTTTTTCAATTTTTTTTTCTGTTCAACTCAAAATAATGTAAATTAGTATGGAAGTCTTCCTTCGTTTGGAGAAACTCTTGAATCCTGCAGATAGAAAAAAACTTAATGAATAAGGCACTCGTAAGAATTATCTTGCTCACATACAGCTAAAACAGAGTACCTTTCTTCCGGGAACAAAGTCGATTGTGGGACCTCCAGTGACTTCTACTGCAACAACTCCTGCTAGCTGAAACAGGCATTTCGCTCATAATGATCAATACTCGCAATTGATGGACCATTTTTAATAGTAACCACTAGAATTGATCAGCTAAAAATATAACATTATTCAACCGCTAAACAATCAAGAAAAATACCAGTTGAACAAGACAGAGGAGATTTCCTATAAGCAACTGAGAACTAAATTCCCAGAGGACTAAAAATAAGATAGATAAAGATTTGCTCCTAAAGCATCTGAAAATAGAGAATTTGTGGGTTATGCCAATTAAGGGCTTCACTACGTGCATGCATATTAGTTTTGAAGATGTTGCATGCCGGAGGGCAGAAAACATAACATCAAAGTTACATGGCAAGAATTCGAAGTCTTTTTCAAACTAAGCTTGTTATATCAACAATGATTTTGTCCGCCTATTTGGGGAGCCAACTCGTGATATGTATGACAGAAGAACCAATCCTTTACAGTCTTTTCACCTGGTATAGATCTGCATGTATAATCCTCGAACATTTGACCTTTACCTCCTCTGTATCCAACAGAAAAGCAAATGTAAATGTACTCAGAGGGTTTGTACGCCAAGTCATTGAGTTGGCGGATAATCTCGGAGAATTTGTACGTAGGAATGGAAGCGATTGCTGTTATGACATCCAAGCCTGAAATTTAAACGTAACCAAGACATGAACAACATGAGAGAATGATAACACACAGAGGAACATACTAAGTGTTCTGTCATATAACAGTAAGCATGTAAAATGCAAGGAAGGAGTCAAAATGCCTTCAAAGTAATCCCAGCCAACTGTCTTCAAGAATTAAAAATGCTACTTTGAACCACGAAGACCTTTTTCTTCTGAAGTAATTGCTCAGTTTGATAATCCATACGATCCGGACCGTCCACATTTTGCAGTTAAAGAACTGCAAATGTCATAGAGAAAACAAAAGCTCCCACAGAAAAATTGCCCGAGAATTAAATGGCCGTATCGCTAAGTTATGTCTTGGGAAGGAGTAGCAACTCTACTCTTGAACGAGTTCCATTTCAGAAACTCGTGCCCTATCGAATTCGATTGTTCGTAGGAGTGCCACTCTGATTAGCCTATACTGGTATACTAGAGGAAGATTTATCCAAAGTCATAAACTTTCAGTAATGAGGATTGGAAGAGATATGACATGCACGGGCACTTGCTTAGATGATCCAGAAAGCAAGCCCATCTTAAAACTCTTGGGTCTTCACTGACAGTGTGTCTAGTTAAGCTACCTATCGGTACTGAGGAAAAGAAAGTTTGCAATGCAAATGACAGAAGAGAGAGACTTCTACTTGGTCATCAATAGCAGCAACATGACCCAACGCTTGATAATGCGAATGCCGCGGTCAGCATAAAGATTGTGATCTACCCATGTCATGTCAGATCAAGAATGAACTGAAAATGGCCAATCTGGCAGCGATATTGTTCTGTTAAATGCAAATTCTACACTCAAGTGGCAGTTTCAGCAATTCGTATAGATTGCATTCCAATCACACGCCGCAAAATCAAACTCAAAATTGCTGTACCAAACATGAACAATCAAGGAAAAAATAATCCAATTCCCATGAGCGATTGGCTAATGGTTTTATCGGTTTGTCGGTTCGGTTCGGTTTGGTTAGGTTAACCGATAAAAACCAAACCAATAAAAAAAACATTGGTTTTTAATGAGAACCGAACCGAAAAATTGAATTTTTCAGTTCAGTTCGGTTCGGTTTTCGATTCGGTTCTTGACACCCCTACCTGTAGTTTTGAGGACCGGGAGTTAGTAACCCTTTAACAAGAAGTGGAATAATGCTTTCCCGGCATGCTCCCTGTTAGAGGGCCTTGTGAGATACAATTGAGTTTCCAATGAGCGATTGGCTTTTGTATCGGTGTGATCATTAATTCAAAATCAAGGGGCCTGATGTTGTGAGATGAGATAGTTATCACCCTTTATGGAGGTGCATATGGTCTTGATTGCATGATATATACAATTGTCTAGCCATGACTTCTCAAAGCATTGTTCGTCAGATTTTGGATAAACTAATTTTGCAGCGGCGTTTTCTCTTAGCTTGACGATGGTTGTATCTAGGAACTCCAGTTGACTATGTTCACAAGGCTCCGCCTTTCTAGGAGTTTCTCCGTCCATTTGTATTAGTAAACGCACATACTTGAAGAAAAGATAGTGATCACCCTGGCTCTGCTGGTGGGCTTTTTGGTGGTTGTTTTGTCAATATTCGAGAGACGTACTTAATACTACATGCTTCTCATGGAGAATAGATGTACCAATCTTACAGGGAATGAAAATGTGAGCAGTATTTGGAAATTTTGTTATAACTTATGTAACTCGTGATGAGTTTGTCAATTCCATTATCAAGTTACTCAACAGCTTACTTCTCGAGAGAAATGAAAAATAGTCACTAAGTCAAAATCTTACACGGTAAACCTTGATTCACTCATAACTAAAACAGCAAGGGTTTTTTAGTGTGACTTGGCATTCTCTAATATTTATGCTTTTTTTTTTTTTTTTTTTTTGGTCTTGGTATTCTGTTCCTTAATGTTAATGAATTAATGAGCCCTCTCCGTGTGGCTGTATGCACTTCTAGCTCTCCATTTGTCCAATATCTGTTGCATGAACTATTGGGAAGAAAAAGTTACAGCATTACGTAATTGTCTCTTACTTTGAGCTTCATAGTTATATGGAGCCAAGTTGACATCTTTTAGGGGGTAGCAAGCGAAGAAAAGAATGCTGCCGTGTCTCTTTACGCTTTTGTTTTTCGGCATGGCCAGCTGAGACTGTGAAACAAGAGTTAACTCCTCTTTTATGAGCTGGATCCAGTTTGGGCTACTGTAAAGAAAGAAATGGACCACTGTTTATTGATATTGAATCTGCTGTATTTCTGATGCTTTTGCATTTCCTACGGTCTTATGTTATGCTCGAGATGTCTCGGGAAGTCATGTACCGTATGTCATCTTCTTTCTTCCTCTCAGCCTTCTTTCTGCTGCGTATCTTTTTATTTTCATAATCGCATTGGTTTTCTTGTCTTGCCTTCGGACGAGCACCATCATTTCCTTGAACCTGCCCCAGGATTGGTTACCTGGAGATTGGCTTCACGAGGATCAGGCGTGCTGGCCGTGTCCCTTAAAGGGATTGTGGCCGGTCCAGCAATGGGGTTGGGAATCTTTTTCAAGACCCCAACCTTGCCTTCACAGGAGACAGCACAGGGATTCTCACCCTAGGGCGGTTCTCCCGCCTGTTTCTCCTTTGAGCAGTTTAAGGACCTGCTTAGGTCCTGGTTTTCTTGTCTTGCCTTTTACGTTTTGGGGATATTATGTACTGATTATTATTTCTCTGTGCGATTCGTGATAACTTACCATCGCGACTCCGAGCGAAGAAGTTCCGTCGCTAGTGAGTTTGTGCCGGGAAGAGGGAGGACTTTGCAAGAGGTTACACGTAGCTTGGGCCAATGGATGAGCTCTACGTGGGCTCTGGTTTGTTGACCTGCCACGATAAGATCCAATCGAGAGGTGCCAGGGCATGGCAGCGGGCCACGTCAGATCGCTTTGAACTTTCATTAATTGGGCGAGCAGTTCCGGGACCAAATAAAACCCGGACAAGCTTCTCAGCACGCTTGGATCATGATGATTAAAGACAGTGGAAAAGCCGAGGTTATTGAGAATGACCAGTGTTTTTAAGATCGGAAAGTTGAATCTTGAATGCCCAAACATGCCGATTCTCTATTTTTGGCAAACATATGCCTCAGAACAACCTCAACGGATCCTTAAGAAGTTGGAAATTAATAGTATTAACCTAGGATACATCAAGAGTCATTGGGAAAAATCCAAAATTACCGACGATGAAATTCTCTTGTTATCTTTTCTAGTAGAATGAACTAAAAATAGTTCATTAACCTTGAAATGAGGAAGACATGGAAGGTAGAGTCATTGAACCCGAAATATATTAGGTATTATTGGAACCAAAAAGCAAATCAGATTTGGATCCATGTTACTAGCAGCTAACTAGTCTTTTAGCAGCTTTTTCCCTAGGCTAGCACACAATAAACTTGAGCACAACGGTTTCTACATAAGAATTAAAACCCAATTGCAAAATCCTAACCAATTCAATCCTTTGGCAAGTTATGGCAAAGTCCACTCAATTGGCAAAAGTGAAAACAATAAATGATATCATGCCACAGGCTTTTTTCTTGGCTTGAAAAAGAGAATGATAAGTTGGAGTACTCACAAACTGAAAAGTTCTTTTAAATTTGCCCACATGTTCTACCACTGGACATATTGGGAAGAAAATTTCTTTTAAATTTGCTGCGTCATCGTGGACCACTTAGGATTGAGGGTCGTAATGTAGCGGTAGTGGGATCGAGTGTCGTTGCTCCACTACTGGAAGGCTGAGCAAAGAAGTCATAATCCAAGTCTTCTGGAACTTTCTCGTCACCCTCTAATGCCTTGATGACCATGGACATGGGAGGCCTCCTTTTATAGTCTCTTTGCAAGCACCATGCGGCAATCCTCATCATATTCACTGCATTCAGTCCATTCAGTTGCATGTCAGCATTAGACTTATCCACAATGTCCAGCAATCGTTCCTCTTCTGCCTTTCTCTTAAAAAGGCTTAGTAAACACTCGTCTTCTTCATCTGGAAAGTCATCGGAGATTTTTTTCCCACACAATATCTCCAAGATAACCACGCCAAAGCTGTACACGTCAACCTCTACAGAGATTATTGCATTATGCCGTTCAGGGGCCATATAACCAAGAGTTCCTCTTATGGTTGTTGTGACGATTCGGCTTTGGTCCTTGTCTATGAACTTGGATAACCCAAAATCAGCAACCTTAGCATTGAAATTTCCATCCAAGAGGATATTTTGGGATTTAATGTCTAAGTGAAGTATCTTCTTTCTGCAATCTTCATGAAGATAATTAAGTCCTTTTGCTATATCGAGAATGATCTTCTTCTTTTGTTGCCAATTGAGAGCACATCCATTGGATCTGTGAAAGATCCATTTATCTAAAGACCCATTCGACATGTACTCATAGATAAGGAGCATGTGGGATTTCTCATTGCAAAATCCCACGAGTCTTACCAAGTTCACGTGATGGAGGCTGCCAATAGTCTCAACTTCGGCTAGAAAGGATTTCTTAACTTCGGCTAGAAAGGATTCCTCAACTTGGTCGAGACTCTTAAGGCGTTTTACCGCAACTTTTGTGCCATTCTTTAGAGTACCTTCGAAAACAGAACCAAAACCGCCTTTGCCGAGCTCTTTACTGAATTCTTCTGTGATGGTTTTTAGATCATCATACGTGAAACTAGTGGGCATTCCAGGTACATGATAAGCCTCCTTTGCTTGATTATTATCTCTCTTTTGAACAAACAAAACTATGGCCACAATCAAAATCATCATGGCAAAGAGAGCTCCTAGGCTGGACCCGAGTATGACAGGGAGACGGTTGCTCGTATGATTACCAATTGGAGGAATAGGAGCATCATTGGCCACATTTTGCACTTTAAGGTAAGCAATAGAATTATAGGAAGTAGAATTATAGGAAAACCTTTTCTGGGTAATGTTAATAAGTGAAAACACCTGAGTTGGTAGGTAACAATTGCCGCTAGTGCGCTCTAATTCATACCAGAATATAGCTGCTTTGCATGAACAATTATTTGCGCAGGCCTCTTTACAACTTGAAGCATTTATGTCCATGAGATCTTCAGTGAGACTGAAATACGTGAGACCGAAATACCTGACATTTTCGAGCTCCAGAAGACTTTGATTTTTTGAAGCCCCACAAGACAATGGAACATTCTCAAAACACCCAAGATTAGGCTTCGTATCATTTACTTGCTGGAAATAGCTCGTCCCCCCACTTGAAGTCGGACACCTACATTGCCCATCGGAGCAAATTCCATATCGCCCACACACTGTTGGATAGTCACAGTCGTTGCTGAGTTCCTTTTCAAAAAGATCGGCCACTTCTAGCCACCTAGATCCCATAAACTCATACAATCTCAAATGCCCATCCGAGCACAGCTTCATGTATTGAGTAGAAGAAGCTTGAGGGACTGAAATAAAGATCCTATTTGAGGTAGAATTTGAGAACCAAGATAAGCTTCCATTTACAAACTCAACATATAAAATCTCGGGAAATTCTTCATATAGATCTGGAGTACCCTTGAAATAGATCTGAGGAGGATTGGTCTCCACTTGAGCTATTAAAGAAATACTATTAAGGGAAAGCGTAATCATGCCGTCAACGGTCCAATTTGTCTCAGAAACACTCGCCATCAATCTTTGCCCCTTCTTCAACTTTTGTCCGAGGACAAGCGAGTCGGTTGGCTCATCATGAGATTGCCAAACAGTCACATTGTCCTTATCAACCAACATGAGGTTCCCCGAATCTGTCAAGTTCAAGCGTTCAACGGACAGTCCAGAAGTATTTGTGGACCATGCAACCTTATTGTCAACATCTGTCAACACCAAGCCATCGGTCGTGAGCTCGAACGTCGCTCCGTCCTTTACGGGATTGTTTCGATTGGTAGACCACACTACTTGTGGACTAGGGAAACGAGCAGGTATGCCGCTATCAGTGTGAACTACGACGATGCAAATAGCAAAGAGGTAAGTGGTACAGTTACCATTACAGTAGAAGCCGCCGACGTAGCCAAGGCTAGAACCTCCTATGCCTCGGAGTAGAATTTGTCGCATCAACGATCCATCTACATATCGATATAACCTAGTAGTTGCCACGTTATTCACCCATCGAGTTGAAATCGCGGCGGTTGGGAATTCTTCATATTGAACTTGAGCGTCAATGAAGTTTGAGAATGATGATAGAAAAACCAAGGAAAAGGAAAGGAAGAAGGAAGGGAGACCGCAAAGTAAAACCATGGCCTGCAGTCAAACTTTCAGCAGAGAGATGATTGAGAAATGGAAGAGAGGAGGGGAGACGATGCAATTTTCTTTTTTGGGTGGTTTGGGTTGGAAGAAGAGACTTGCATCCCGTCAAACAAGAAAAGAAGTACGCGTCTTTGCCCAGACGCGGCACAAATAGGAAAGAAAAAGAAGAAAGGCCAAAAGCAGCCTGTCCTCCGGGTGGTGATCATCCTAATATTCCATCTGCAAACCTGCATGTGCGTGACGCATCCGCCTATCATTTATCTTCTTTCCTCTTGTACTCGGTACGATACGATGACGAAAAAGAAAAATACCGTGTCCAAAATCTTAAACGAAAAATGCCATCAAGCTTTAAACTTTTCGTCGGTTTAGTTGAATCTCGAAAATTTTTATTAGAAAGATTATCAGAAAATGCTTTCGATTATACCTGTTTTTCTTCGTCATACGCACACTAAAGTGGTTTTTTAATAATAACAACGGCAAATTTTCCGTGGGAGGATATCGTTGAAATTTTCAATTTATGAAAAATTTAGAAATTGATAAAAGTTTACCAATAGATTGCATTTTTTGTTTGCATAATACTTGAAAATTTCCACTAAATTTTTTCCTTCCGAAGAACTTTCTAATCCGAGGTAAAGGAGTGAAGTATCTTTAAGAAGTGTAAAGACCTGATTTTTAGAGGATTTACTTAAAATGTGCCTTGAAAACACTTATTAAGCAACTAAGTAAGAAAATATTACGATTCTCAATACATCAATTGTCATCATAATGTACCTGATTACATGTCAAAGATCAAAGATCCCTTAATAAAAATATTTAACAAGTGCCCAAGATACTTATCAAAATGGCCATAAATCAAAATAAAGTTTGCCGATTATCAAATACGAGCCGAAGTTCGAAAATGTGTCCTCATCTTTGCCATACATGAATATGACATCCATACGATACACATCACAATCAATAGAGGAGCCACCGGGGATCGCCTCTCCCCACCCATTTCTTTATAATAAAATAAAATAAAATAAAGAATAGACTCATCATTTTTTTTCCTGCTCATAAAATAACTATGTTACTTTCTTCATCATGTTTCTTCGCATTTTATTTTATCGTGTTTTCCAAGACTGGCTTACCCAATTCTCTAATATCGTAACGTCAATTATTAAGGGGATCTTTGATTTTTAACCGACGGTACTCTCTCCCCCGCAGAAGCTCTACTAACTCGCTTCGATCAATCGTTGCCCTTGAGATTGTCGGTGTTCTCTTTTCGGTGTGCGTGTTCATATGGTTGCGTAGTCAGTCCGATCATGATAGCGTGCCGCGGAATTCTCGATTATCCGGCTCCGATCATCTGTTGTGAGAAAAAGTTCGGTGATACATTTTTCGATCCTTTCGAAATCGAGGGGTCTCCGCTCGTTTTGCGGTGGTTCGTTTCTAACTGTCGCGTTTACCTCATTTTTGTAATTTTGTGCGCGAATCGCGGCTTGAATCGCGAGGGAATCCGGTGACGTGAACCGTAGGAATGTGTAAATTTGGGCTTTTGGATGTGAGGAGTTGGTTCATTTGTCCGTATCCTGGCTTTATGTCTCCCCCTGCCTCCCTTTAATTGACTGTTTCCGGCGTCATAAGAAGTTCTTCCTCCCACTGGGTTGGTGATCGCTGGGCTGAGGTCGATTGATCCTGATTTTACTGCGAGGATGGAGATTATAAACAGTGCCGGTACTTTATCGGTCATAGAAGTTGCTATTTAGAACCCTTTATCTTGTTGTTTTCGTCTTTCTCCTAGGCTACATGCTAGAGCTTTGCTGTTATGAATACTTAAGAAGCTCCACCATCAGTTACAAGATCCTTGCTCTCTCTCTCTCTCTCTCTCTGGCTCTGTCTTTGTGCTGTAGTCAGGGTGGGGGACTATTGATACTGGGGAAGGTTTCTACGTGGGGAGGGTTTAACTGAATATCATTGGGACCTAGAGTTAAATTGAATATCCTTTGGCATCGACTAGGTTTGCCTGTTTCTGTTTTGCAGGTTTTGTCGCGCACGGGTGGTATGTTTTTTCTTGCTTGACTTTTATTATATAGAGGATTTGGAAGGACGTGTCTTCATGTGCAGGTAAGGGTTGTTAGATCATGTGGCATCCACCTACATGAGTCTCTCTCTCTCTCTCTCTCTCTGTGAGAAATTCTTGTCTGAGTCCCCTTTTCAGTCATGTTTGAATTGATAAATACAGGTGCTTAACAGGTTATGTAGCCTTCTCTTCATTTTTCAGAATAAAACAGGTTATGTAGCTTTCATTTTACTTCATTTGGTAATTATTTTAGAGGGCCTTTGTTTAGTTACAGGTTGATGACTAGCTTAGTCATGGCCTTTGCTATATACATTCTGAACTGCCAATGGCGATGCAGGCCCTTTTTTAATTTGTCAGGTGATTGGAGAAGCTACCCAAATGGATTGTGTGATCCCATCTTCTGGACTTTATGGTGCCCTGCTTCCTTGGAGTGTTTTTCAATGGTCTGGTTTCTGGGATATCAATTGATCTTTATTGTGGTTCCGATTTCCTCTGATCAAGTCGCCTTCGGACGTGAGCTCCAATGTCGCCTTGATCTTTACGGGCTTGTTTTGATTGGTAGACCGCACTATTTGTGGAATGACGTAATCAACAATTAAGCAATATAAGAAAACTGGGTAGAAGAACAGCCCAAGTGCCAAAACTTGGCACAGAGAGGACACTTAAGTGCCATAACTTCGGAAAGGTACACTTAAGTGCTAGTTTTCGAAAGTAAAGTGGAACACTTAAGTGCCACTTCGGCCAAAATCTGGTCAAATTGCCGACGTTGCAATTTTCCGATGAGTTGGGTGCAAAACGGCATTGTTTTGCTCGTTTGACGTGGCGACAAATTGCAAAAACAATATTGTTTTGTGTCCGATGTGTAAATAATTAATATAAAAATTAATTAAATTAAATTAAAACTTAATTTTATTTAAAATATTCAAAAAACTCAAAAAAATTAATATTAAAAACCCTAAAAATTGAAAAACTTAAAATTAAAAAGGGGGAGCGAAGGGGGCGGCCGAGGGCCGAGTCCTCACCGCCGCCGCCTCCGGCAGCCGCGCCTCCCCGTCGCTGCCGGAAGGGCCTGACGGGGGGGAGGGTCGACGGGGTCGCCGGCCCCGGCCGATCGATGGCGAGGGCCGCGAGCCCTCAACGGATCCCTGGCGAGGGCCGTGACCCCGTCACAAATCTGGGCGAGGGCTCATGGGCCCTCATCGCCTCCTTGCCGTCGCCGAGAAGGGCTGGCGACTTTGGGGGAGCATCGGCTAGGGTTGCTGGTCCTCGGCTAGGGGCCAACGACGTCGGCCGACCGGCGACCCTGGCCGACCCTCCTCCCTCCGTCGTCGGCTCTTCCTAGCAGCGGCGGGGATGGCTCAACCCTCACCCGCCACCCTCGGCTCCCCCTTTTTTTTTTTTTTTTTTTTAAATTTAGGTTTTTAATTTAGGTTTTTTAATTTTTAGAATATTTTAAATAAAATAAGTTTAAATTTAATTTCATTAATTTTTATATTAGCTATTTACATATGAAACACAATACGACGTCGTTTTTACAATTTGTTGCCACGTCAGCGAGCAAAACGACGCCGTTTTGCACCCAACTCGTCGGAAAATTGCCATGTCGGCAATTTGGTCGGATTTTGGCTAGAGTATCACTTAAGTGTTCTAATTTACTCCGAAACTAGCACTTGAGTGTACATTTCCGAAGTTATGACACTTAAGTGTTCCTTCGTGCCAAAGTTGACACTCCAGGTATCCCAAACTCAAGAAAATTGCACAATAAGTCCGGTCAATAATGTGAATGGGATGCATTGACGTCCTTTCGTTGAATAGCATGTGAATTGCCTAAATCATTCAAGGCGTGATTAGCGGGTGTCTTTTCCCCCATCGTTATCCCATTAAATAATTATCTACTCCGTACACTTCTTTCCACCATATCAAAAAGCAAGAAGAGACTCGCAAAGTCTTTCTTTAATTTTTTTTAAAAATTTTTTTTTTTTTTTGGGCGTGATTTGGGATGGAAGAAGAGACTTGCAACTCGTCAAACGACAAGTGAAGTCCGCGTCATTACCCATGTGCAACAAAAGTAAGAAAAGACAAGAAGAAAGGCCAAAAGCAACCGGCCCCGACCGGTGGTGTTTATCCTAATATTCCCTTTGCACACCTGCATATGCGTGATGCCATGATGCATCTGCTTATCTTTCTTCTTCTTTTCTCTTGTACTCGAAATTGGTACAATACGAGGACGGAAGACGAGAGGGGGGAAAAATACTGAGTACAATATCTTACACGAAAAATGCAATCACGCTCAAAATTGAGGATTAGTTGAATCTTGAAATTTTTTTTAATTGGAAAGAGTATCGGAGATTTTTTTCAATTATACCTTATTTGATTCAACATACGCTACTTAAACAGTTTTTTTTACAGAAACAATGGCAAATTTGCGATGGAAGGATTTCGTAACATTTTTTCTCTTTATACAAGATTTAGAAATTGATTGTACCAAACCGAAAGTTTATTGATCGATTGCTTTTTTTTGCATAATACTTGGAAAAATCCAGTAGGTTTTCCCTTCGAAAGAACTTATGAATCCAAGCCGAAGCATTGAAGTGTCTTAAAAAAGTATAAAGACCGGAGATAAACAAATATTTATTTAAAAGTCTCTCGAAAACACTCATTAAGCAACTAAATAAGAAAATATTGCAACTCCTAATACATTGATTGTCATTGTAATATACCCAACTATACATTGATGGTCAAAATCCCCTTAGTAAAAACATTTAACAGGTGTTCAAGATATTCATTAAAATGGCCACAAATCGAAATAAAGTTTGCTTTATATCAAATACAAGTTAATAATTGCATATCTTGCTTATTTTTTTAGGCTACAGTGGCAATCTTCATTTGCGATCCTTGATTTTTGTGGTTATGTTGTTATTTGTTCATGTTAAAAACCATGGCTCAATTCTCGACGGGTTGTGGCAGTCCTTGCTAGAACCCGAAGCTCTGGCCTTGGAATCAAGTTAGAAGGTTCCCAGATTGAGGATTTCATGTCTTGTTTTGTATAGTGAAAATATGTTTTGCTCCCAAGGCTTGTTTTTCATTTACGTTTATCCTTTCAAAGTTATATTTTGTCACTATAATGCCTACAATCTAAATTTAAACTCATTCGAAGCAGGGAATTGTCTTGAAGCATGCATTGCACCATTGCCTCAAAATGATGAAAGATGATTGTCTAGAGAAATTATTGAACTCGAATCGGTGTACCCAAATCCAAGAAAGAAATTTTCTTCAGATGAAGCTTCACCCCGATGACTTTCCTATTTATTTAAATATATTAGATCAAATTCTTCCTTGAGGATCTGTCTCTAAGAAAAACTAGTGTTAATACTACTAAAAATCCCAAATTGATACTCTCATGACACCTTTATCCCAAATTAGCTTTGCCTCACAAAATCCTAAGCTAGCACTCCATGACCCATTTATCCTAAATTGATTTTTCGTGTTACAAAAGATACCAAATTGGTACCTCTAACACAAATCTACCATCTATTAGTATTAAATTTAATATTATGTTAAATGCATACAAGTCAACACAAACAGTAGATAATTGCAAGATGAATTTGACATGAAGAATGACAGATTCGATGTGAAAAATCTTCACATTTTACATAAGGTAGATTGGATTAGGAGTAACATTTGGGGTCTTTTATGAGACAAAATGAGTTTAGGGTAAGTATATCATCAGGTATTAGTTTGGGATTTTATGTGAGATGAAAATTAATTTTGGGTGAATTGTCATAGTGTATGTGGTTTGGGTTTCTTGTAAAACAAAATTAGTTTATGTAAATGTGTCATGGACTACAAAATTTTTAATTCTTAATGGAATTATCCCGGAACTCTAAATTGGAATGGATTGATCCCTCCCCATTCAGGGACTTCTTTTTTGCACTCTCCAGTCATTTTCCTTTCAACCAAAATTTGTACTTTGCCTCATTGAATAACATGAGTTTTGTTCAAAAAAAAAAAAAAGAAAAAGAAATTAGTTTTGATGAGTTTTAGTGTTGCAAATTAGCAATTATTAAAAAAAAATTACATTTTGTTTCAACTCTTCCTATCAAGTATTTCCTTAAAATATATTTATTATTTTCTCTCAAATTTATGCTAGTTTCGTCAATTTCATATAAATTCTCCCTATGTCATATAATAACAAAAATTAACAATTTCCTAACTGTTATCAAGTCTTATATTTTACATTAACACATCATTTAAACTAAGAATTCTGCCTTTGTTTTATTCCAGATAGGGAGATTTATTTGAAATATAATACAATTTTGCGAATAATTTATGCTGAAATATATATACTAATTTCCCACAAATGGAAGAGCGCACGCTATTAAAACGCGCAAATTTGCTTGTAGATTTTATAGTGTGTTAGTCGAGTGTTCTTAGAGTGGTTATAATTGGACTCATAATCCATTGCTCTGCACGATTCGAGGCAAACTGATGTATGTAATCTTATGCACAGGGCAAGCCGGCCCAAAGTAAGTTTTAAGGCTCATGAATGTTCTGTTTGTGTTGCGAAAAAAAGACTAATTTGAAAATATCTCCCTAAAAATTGATCATTTGCATTGCTTTGGATAAGTAGTCAATTAAGTTTTAAGGCTCATGAATGTTTTGTTTGTGTTGCGCAAAAAAAAGACTAATTTGAAAATATCTCCCTAAAAATTGATCATTTGCATTGCTTCGGATAAGTAGTCAATTAAACATATTTTTCATCATCGACAATAATTTATGTTCTAAATATTTTTGTGGAAAATGAAAATGTTTCTTATTCACTCATTCATTCTTGTAAGTAATATAAATAATCATTATTAGAAAATATTTTCCAAATTATTTATTTTTCATTAAATAAAAGCACCCCAACTATAAACTCAAATTGGGATTAGCACAATTGTAGTGTGTTTTCCCCCTATTAGGCTGTTATCCCGATAGACTACCTGTCTAATGAACATCGCTTCTTTCTACCATGTCAAACAAATGGAAAAAGAGGCTCGCAACTCTCATTTTTATTTTCAATTCTTTTGGTGGTTTGGATTGGAAGAGACCTGGTACTCGTCAAACAAGGAACGAAGTAAGCCACGATTAAGAGAATGACCAGAAATCCAGAAATCAGAATCAGACCTTACCCGTCTTCCATCTGCCTTTCATCACCGAAAAAACTCCCTTCAAAACCATTCAGATATATTTAAAACAGAAAGAAAGCCTCCCATTATTGTTTACGGAAGAAAACCCCATGGAAACGAAGCTCTAGAAGCGTCGTACAGGAAGAGCAATGAGGGAAGCTACGGCATCTTCAGCAATCCCCAGAACCCAAAGACAAAAACAAGAGGAAAGCTGACTCACTTCATCGGGAGCTAGCGAGGATACGTCGAGCGAGCCAAGGAGAAGACGAAGACAATCTTTTCACAGAAGAGCCACATGATTTTGGGTTTTAAGATTTTTTCCAGACAGAATCAGCGAAAAAGGAATTTTAGGGTTTATGGGCAACTACCAAGGAAGGTAGAGAGAGCTCTCAAGCGGCGAGAGAGATAATCAAATGGACGAATTGGGGGACAGAGATGGTCGATTAGCTTTATTATGTAAGAGGCTTGGGAATCTGAAAACTGAAGTGGATGCCACGCCTAGAGAAAGAGTCATTTCAGAGGAAATTCTAGATGAATGTAAGCGAACGGTGTTTGGAAAGCTGTACTCGGGAGGAAATATCAATTACCAGGCTTTTCTTTCAACTATGACGCGAGTTTGGAAGGTTGATTCTCTGAATTTTGCGCAACGTGAATCTGATGTCTTATCCTTCACCTTTGAATCTGAAAGGGACAAGAACAGAATATTAGCAAACAGCCCTTGGTCCTTCTCGACCAATTTACTAATTCTTAAACCATGGGAGCCAAATAAACCTGCACATTGTTACAATTTTACAAGCTATGAATTATGGCTGCAAATTCATGGCCTCCCAATGGAGTGGTGTAGTGAAGAGATTGTGCATCTTGTTGCCCAACAAATGGGAGATGTAAAGGAAGTACAAGTGGAGACAAAAGGAGTGGCATTCCAGAAAGTGGGGAGAGCCAGAGTTGAATTAGACCTAGAAAAACCTTTAAAACCAGGTATATTATTTAATCTGGGAGAGGAGAAGGTTTGGTTGGATTTCAAGTACGAAAGGCTACCTAGATTCTACTATTCATGTGGTAGAATTGGGCATTTCACTACCAATTGTGAAGAAATTCCGTATCATGTAGAAAGAATCGAAGATAGAAAGAACAATAAGTTCGGTAATTGGCTAAAATCAGAGGTGAAAGTGCATAGCCCTTTTTGGGAACTCTTTTATAATGAAAAAGTGGCTGAAGAAGAGGGGGAGCTACAAGAGAATAGTGACATATCCTCTCAGGATACCCAAATTGTCATATTTACCAGAGAGCAACAAGAAGGAACTTATGCAGATCAAACACAACCTCAAAACAAGGCACCAATGGATATCAATTTACCTGAACACCAAATGGAGCAAAAACGGGAGAAGGGAAAGGGCATCATGAACATAAATGAACCTACACAGCAAGACCAGCAAGCTGTTATCTCCTCTTCCTGGCACAAAAAAACAGGTTTAAAAAAGGAAAGGCTGGTCTGGATGAAACAAACCTACAGGATACTCCCATCAGTTTTTCAGAAGAAACCAGGGAAAGGCTTCGATGGCTAGCCTAAACAAGCCACCGGTTCACAAATGAGAGTAATTTGCTGGAACTCGGGGTTGGGCACACCACCGACAGTTTAGAATTTAAGAGCCATGGTGGCTCAAGAAATGCCCAATCTTATCTTGTTAATGGAAACAAAAACAAAGAAAAGGTGGTAGATCTTCTTAAAAGAAAATTAAAGTTTCAAAAGAGTTTTAGGAGGAACCGCAAGGCATAGCGGGGGATGGCGGTATTATGGGATGAGCAAATGGAGGTGGAAGTGGAGTTCGGTTCTCAAGAGCTAATAAATTTGATATGTTTTGATTATGAGAGTCGGAAAAAAAATCTGTCATTAACCAATATTGTTATACTTCAGGACAAGTTGTCAACTTAAATAAATCAGGGATATTCTTCAGCAAAGACTGTCCACCGTTATTAAAGGAAAACATGAAGAGAGAACTAAGAGTACCAGAGCTAGAACGAACAGGAAAGTATCTGGGACTACCATCTGATTGGGGAGTATCAAAAAAGCAAATGTTTGGGTGGATGTTGAATCGGATCAACATGAAACTGGAGGGCTGGAATGAGCAACTCATATCAAAGGCAGGTAAAGAAATTCTTTTGAAATCAGTGGTGCAGGCGGTACCACAATATGCCATGTCAGTTTTTAAAATCCCCGTGTCAATTTGTATGGCGATAGAGAAAAAAAATAGCAAATTTATGGTGGAAAAACAATTATGCTCAGGCTAGTCTGCATTGGAAACGATGGGAAATCATGAAGATGAGAAAAGATAGAGGAGGAATGGGTTTAAGAGATATGGTTACTGTTAATAAAGCCTTATTGGGGAAGCAAGCCTGGAGGATGGTTAAAAATCCGAATGCGCTATGGGGCAAATTAATGAAGGGGCTATATTTCAATCGCTCAGAGTTTTGGCATGCTGATTCTGGTTGTAACCCTTCATGGGGATGGAAAAGTCTGTTAATTGGAAGAGAGGCTATTGCGTACTCGGTCCGATGGTCGATCGGAAGCGGAGAATCAGTTAACATCAGAACAGATAAATGGCTGAGAAGAGGTTTAATAGGAGGGCCGGCAAACAGAAACGATCCCAAGAAAGTCTCGAGTTAATATTACCGGACACACAAGCGTGGACTGAACCATTGGTAAGAAATCTGTTTGATGATCAGACTACACAGGAAATTCTTGCAATACCAATAAATGGTCCTTTTTTTTAATGATGAACTAGTATGGACGGGCACACAACATGGATCATTCACAGTCAAGAATGGGTACAACTTGCTGAGAGACAACATCACAGAAAACACAGCCAATCGGCACCCTTCCTCCTCATACCAAACCCCAACAGCATTATGGAACGCAATTTGGCACATGAAAACCAACCCGAAAGTGAAGTTTTTCATATGGCGGGCTTGTCAAAACGCTCTACCAACTAAAGAGAATCTATGGAAAAGAAAGATCTCACCTGACCCGCTATGTGACCTATGCAAAGCCACGGTGGAAACAACCGAACATACTCTTCTCCTCTACCCTTGGGTTGCAGGGGTATGGAATCGCTTGGAAATAAAACAGAAAACCGACGCACATGAAGTCAAACGCATAGATGACTAGCTGACAAAATTTACAAGCAAAGACCCGCACCTCCCCTCTCTAGAGACAATCGGCACTCTCCTATGGCAGGTATGGAAGGGCCGAAATGATTTCATCTTCCGAGGAACCAAACTAGAGGCCTGCAAAGTGATAGATCTAGCAAGATCTCAGCAAATCAGCTACCAAAAGTGGGGATCTGGAGATGAACCAGCAAAGAAAACCAAAGAACCGAAGATCCAACCCACCTGGCGAGCTCCGAAGCTCGGCTGCCTCAAGCTAAACGTTGACGGATCGTTAGGGGAAGGATCGACGGAGGGAGCGGTGGCCTGCGTCGTGCGGGACTCCTCCGGCACCCTATTAGATGGATTCTCGAAGAACGTTTGGGCGGAATCAAGCGTGCAAGTTGAAACCCTAGGGGTCCTTGAAGCCCTAAAGTTTTTGAAGGAGAAAGACTTCTGCGAAGCTATCTTGGAAACTGACAGCAGAATCGTGTTATCCAGCTTGAAGCACAAACGGGAAACTGAAGTTAACGCACGTGGGGCGGTGAGGATTTGTCGACTTCTTCTCCAGCGGATGCCGCGAGTGGGCCTCGCTTTCTGTCCTCGCTTAGCAAACCAGGTTGCGGATTGGGCCGCACGTAACCAACGCCTGAAGACCCTTCCTCCGAATTGGTGGGCCTCCCCTCCCTCAAGCCTCTGGGCTCTTTTATGTATCGACGCCCGGTAGCGGGCCACCGCAGTTTTCCGCTTATATGATAAATAAAAATTCACCTTTTGACACAAAAAAAAAAAAAAAAAAAAAAAAAAAAAAGGAACGAAGTATCTCTCTTTACATGCGAAACACTCAAAAGAAAAGAAGAAAGGCCAAAAGCAACCGGCGCAACCGGCGGTGTTTATCCTATTGCTTCCCCTTTGCGCAGCTACATTATCTGCGTGACGCATCTAGCTTCCTTATTCTCTCCTCGGGCGACATTTATTTAAAAAAAAAAAAAAAAAAAAAAAGGCACCCAACGACTGTGCTTGATGAATACTCGAATTTGATACGGCACAAGGCACGGAATGCGAGAGAAAAAAATGCCATGTCCGAAATGTTATACGAGAAAAATGCAATCGGGCTCTATATCTTTCTATAGTTTAGCCGAGTCTTGAATTCTCTCCAAAAAAAATAAAATAATAAGCAATGGGAGATTCTTTTGATTATTACTAATTTGATTCGTCCTACATGTACCTAAGCAATTTTTTATAATAACAAAGGAAAATTTCCTATGGGAGGATCTTGTTGAACTTTTCTTTTTATAAAAAATTTAGAAATTGGTCGGACCAAATCGGAAAGTTTACTGGCCGATTGTATTCTTTGCATAATACTTGGAAATTGCCACTAGAATTTTCCTTCTAAAGAACTAACTAATCCTACTTGGAGCAGTGAAGTGTCTTTAAAAAGTATAAAGACCTGATATCAAAAAGATTTATTTTAAAAGTGCCTCAAAAATACTTCTTAAGCAACTAAATAAGAATATATGGTGAATTTCAATACATTGATTATCATCGTGATATACCCAATAATACATCGAAGATCAAAGATCCCTTCAATAAAAAATATTTAACAAATACTCAAGATAATTATTAAACTATCCATAATCAAAATAAAGTTCACTGATATCAAATACATGTTAAAGTTAGAAAATACATTCTTACTTTTGTCATATATGCGTATGGCACCCATACAAGACACATCACAATTGATAGAGGGGGGAGAGCCACCCGGTGATCGGCCCTCCCTACCAATTTCTTTAGAAAAAGTAAAAATCGACTTATCATTTCTTTTCCTGCTCAGAAATTAACTTTCCTACCTTCTTTTTCTTAGCATTTATTGCATTTTCTAAGGTTAGTTAGTCGAATTCTCTAGTATAATAATTCGATTATTATTTTATTGATAGTTGTACAAACTATGTTTACCATTTTTTTTACGAAAATAGTGAAAATCCATACAATTTTTCTCAATAAAGAGCGTGAACTGTGTTACATAGTCGAATTTAATCTAAGCTAAGCTAATTTAATTTTTTTTCCACAGTTTATTCTAATCAAATTCACTTAATTATCAAAAAAGCAAGAAATTTTCTTCGTAGTATTCGGGTACGTACCCAAAAGAGCAAAATACGATAAAGTCTGGGCAGAGCAATAAATTTTCTCCTCTTATTTTTTGAAGTCATCTCTGCAACGTGCTCAACTGCTTGTATGATCACCGTCTGTCCGGACAAAAACTCTTTCTCTCTCTGTGGCTCTATCTTTAAGCTGTAGTCAGGGTAGCGGATTTTTAATAGCAGGAAGGTTTCTATGTGGGGAGGATTTAACATTTCAATAGGATTGCGTTAGGCGATGATCAATTTAGATGTCGTGGAACGTTTAAATCGAACATTCTGGGCCAATTGATGCTACAATGAAGATTGAAAGGAGGGGGGACAAGTACAGCTCTTGCTCTATGTATCTTAATTTTCAACTCCGTAATATGATGACAAAAATGAAAATGCATGGATTAACACAGCTGGTACTACTCATTCTAATTTTCCTCATTAACATTCTCTTTCTAGTGTCCCCATGCAAAATCAATGGCGACGATGATCAATAAATTTTTCAAATAGAAAGCTAGTTGCTCAGGCTTTAGAGCGCACTACAACCTCTCAAAGCCTCCATCCGACAACGAGTTCGCAGATCTAAGCCAGAATGACGTACCTTGGGCTGAGACGAGAGGCTGAAGGTGAAGGAACTGGCAAGCGAACACGAAGTACTGAATGAACACCGTGTAGAGCCATCCTCTCCACGCAATGCCTTCCATGGCCGAGGAGAAGATAGATAGATTCATCGTGAGATTATCCTTTCTCCACGTGATCTGCAATAACTTACTATGGCGACTCCGATTCGGAGACTTCAAGAAGAGGAGAAGGCGAAGGGCACAAAGCAGAGAATTGGAAGAATAAGAAGAAATACTTCCGTCGCTAGTGAGTTGTGCCGGGAAGAGTGAGGACTTTACGAGAGGTTACCGTAGCTCGGGCCTTTGGATGAGCTCCAGGGGACTTTTTTTTTCGACCGGCCATGATCATATCCAACCAAGAGGTGCCACGGCATGGCAGGGGGGGTCACGTCAGATCGCTCTGAACTTTCTTAATTGTGTGAGCAGTTCCGGGACCAAATAAGATCCAGACAAGCTTCTTATCCCTGATTAAATTTGATGAATCTGTATGCTTGGATCAATGTTGATTAATGAATGTGGAAAATATGAGGTTATTGAGAATGATTGGTATTATCTAAAGATTGCAAAGTTGAATCTTGCATACCCAAACATCTTGGTTCTTTATTTTTGGCAAAAATATGTCGCTGGACAACCTTGATGGATCCTTAAGAAGCTGTAAATTAAGATTATTAACCTATGATACATTAGGAGTCGCTAGGAAAAATCAAGCTTACTAGTGATGAAAGTCTCCCGTTATCTTTATCGGTTTTAATCATGTACTTGCAGAACGGACTAAAAATAGCCCATTAATCTTGAAATGAGGAAGACATGGAAGGTAGAGTCATTGAATCTGAAAGATATCAAGTGTTGGAACCAAAAGGCAAATCTGTCACGGGCCGATCGATCAACTCTCGATCAACTCTCGATTCACCCGTGCGGCCTTAAGGTTTTACCCTTAAGGAGCCTTTCACACTCGACTCACAACGAACTTCTAGAGAGATAAACACTTGATGAGAGAGAAGCTCTGGATTTTCATATATGTTGTGAATGAGAATACCATGAGGGAGGACACCCCTTTATATACAAGTATAAGGCAAACCCTAACCGTAGATCTCCCTTAGATCTAACGGTGGAGATTGCACCTCCCCATCTACCAACCACTTGCATTCATAGCCAACTACCAGCTATATGCATTTATGGCCAACTACCAGCTACTCGCATTTATAATGTATGCGTACAAATACGGTATCACCCGTCCCTAGGAGAATACTGTACATCTCGGGAATATAGGTTGAGGGTCATCACGTGTCACGCCCGTGCCATGGAAACCTCTTGGACATGCTAACTTTCCGGCCGTGACATTCTCCCCCACCTAATCAGGCGATGCCCTCGTCGCGTCTTCGGCATGGAAATCTTCTATCTCTTTCTTGAACTGCCAAAGATTCTCCTCGGGCTCCCAACTGGCTTCGCTCTCCGGAAGACCCTTCCATCGGATCATATATTCGCGCTTGGGTGCACAATACCGTTTCCATATGACTCGATCCGCCAAGATGTTCTCGACTTCTCGATCATACGAGGTTTTTGCCCCGAGCGGCGCTCGTTGTGACTCCCCTCGATCCGGGTCTTCCTCATCAATTTGGAAAGGCTTGAGCATACTTACGTGGAATACCGGATGTACCTTTAGTTTTGGAGGTAGTTCCAGCTTGTATGCAACATTTCCCACCCGTTGTAGCACTCGAAATGGCCCTTCGTAGCGACGGATCAACCCTTTGTGCACGTCCTTGTATCGAAGAACCACGTGCAGCTTAGCCAGCACTTGATCTCCAACTTGGAACTCCACATGCCGTCGCTTCTTGTCCGCCCATTTCTTCATGCGTTTGGAGGCTTTGTGTAGACACGCCCGGGCCAAGTCCGCCTCTTCTAGATGTTCTTGGCGAACTTGTACGCGGGCGGGCTACTCCCCCGGTAACCCGAAGCAATGGTGCTCGGGGTGTTCGGTTGCTGCCCAGTTGCAACCTCGAACGGACTCTGGCCGGTCGACTCGCTCCGCTGCAAGTTGTAGGAGAACTGGGCTACGTCGATCAACTTCGCCCAATCCACTTGCGTTGTGCTCACATAGTGTCGGAGGTAGATCTCCAAGAGTGCATTGACCCGCTCCGTCTGACCGTCGGTTTGGGGATGCAAACTCGTTGACATGTTCAATTCTGACGCCAGCAATCTGAACACTTCGGACCAGAAGCGTCCCGTGAAGCGGGGATCCCGATCGCTCACGATCGTCTGTGGCACCCCTCAGTACTTCACCACATGCTTCATAAATAGCTTGGCCGCTTCCTCGGCCGGGCAATCCTTTGTCGCAGGCACAAAGGTTGCATATTTGGAGAACCGGTCAACCACCACCATTAGAGTCCGACACCCTTCGGACTTGGGTAGGTTGACGATGAAGTCCATGGAAATGCTTTCCCATGGACGGGATGGGACGGGAAGTGGTTGCAACAAACCTGGCGACGATCGTTGCTCCAGCTTGTCTTGTTGGCAAACCAGGCAAGTCTTCACATATGCCTCCACGTCGTCGCGCATTTGTGGCCAATAGTATCGATCTTCGACGAGGGCCAACGTGCGGTGGATCCCTGGATGACCTGCCCACTTCGAGTCGTGGCACTCGCGCAAGATCTCCTTTCTAAGCTTCCCATAGAAGGGCACATACAACCGCATTCCCTTGGTGTAGAGGAGCTCGTCCTCGCACCAAAACTGTCGGGTTTTGCCCTCATTGGCGTACCCGATGAGGGCTTGGGCTCTTGGATCATGCGCCAATCCCTCCTTGATGCGGCCGACCCATGGACAACTCGGTCGACTCATCGTGTGGCTCATCAGTTCCGTCTTCCGACTTAACGCGTCTGCCACGGAGTTGGCCTTCCCGGCTTGTACTCCGGCGCGTAGTCGAATTCCGCCAGAAAATCCTGCCACCGAGCTTGCTTCGGACTCAACTTCTTTTGGGTCTGAAAGTAACTCGTGGCCACGTTGTCCGTCTTCACGACGAACTTCGATCCCAGGATGTAATGTCTCCACGTCCGAAGGCAGTGCACCACCGCGGTCATCTCCTTCTCTTGGACGGTGTACCGACGCTCCGTGTCGTTCAGCTTTCGGGATTCGAACGCCACCGGATGTCCATCCTGCATAAGAACACCACCGATCGCATAATCCGATGCATCGGTCTCTACCTCGTAAGGTTTGGTGTGGTCGGGCAACGCCAACACCGGCTCCTCGGTCATGGCGGTCTTCAATCGGTCGAAAGCTCTTTGGCATCGATCCGTCCACTCCCACGCCCTCTCTTTCTTCAGTAGGTCCGTGAGTGGCACGGCGATGCTCGAGTAACTCCGCACGAACCGTCGGTAGTAGTTGGTGAGGCCCAAGAACGACCTCAACGCAGGTACCTTCGTCGGCGGCTCCCATTCGACGATCGATTGAATCTTCGCTTTGTCCATTCGCACACGTCCACCCCCGACGATGTGCCCCAAGAACGGAACTTCTTTTTGGGCGAAGGCACACTTCTCGCGCTTGACGAACAGCTCGTTCTCGCGTAAGGTTTGGAAGACCTGCCTTATGTGCTCGACATGTTCTTCCAACGTCCGGCTATATATCACGATATCGTCTAGGTAAACCACTACAAACCTATCTAGGAAAGGGTGGAGTACCTTGTTCATCATCGTGCAGAAAGTGGCCGGAGCGTTGGTCAAGCCGAACGGCATAACCTAGAATTCATAGGATCCGTACCGCGTCACGCAAGCTGTCTTCGGCTCGTCCCCCTCGGCGATCCGAACTTGGTAGTAACCCGATCGAAGATCCAGCAGTGAACCACTTAGCGCCCCCAAGTTGATCAAGAGATCCGCAATGAGCGGGATCGGGTACTTGTTCTTCACGGTCAGCTTGTTCAGCGCTCGGTAGTCGATGCACATCTAGAGTGACCCATCGTGCTTCTTTTGGAATAAGACCGGCGCACCAAACGGGGCCTTTGACAGCCGTATGTAGCCCGCATCGAGCAGCTCCTTGAGTTGCCTCCTCAACTCTTCTAACTCGGGTGGCGCCATACGGTAAGGCGCCCTGGCCGGCGGTCGAGCGTCAGGCACAAGCTCGATCCGGTGATCCACCTCCCTCTTGGGTGGCAGCTTCTTCGGTAGCTCCGAAGGCATAACATCCTTGAACGAGTCGAGGACTTGGGTCGCTTCCGTCGGGACTTCTTTCCCTTCGCCCTTGTCGTCCTCGATCTTCAAGGTCGCCAGGAAGGTCACCTCTCCCTTCCTTGCTCCTTTGGTGAGTCGTATGGCCGAGATCATCTTTCGATCACGCTCCGACTCACGATGGACCGGAATCATGCATTGGCTACTCTTGTCCAACACGCATATACATTCCGCAAAGGGAACTACAACAGCATAGATCCTATCTAGGAATTTAATTCCAATGACAATATCGTAGTCATCAAGTGGAATTACCTCTAGAGTCTCCTTGCCTCTCCATGATCCGAGTTGTAGCTCCACGTCCCTTGCAACCCCGATCGTAGGGACTTCCTTCGAATTTACAGTCTTGAGCCAACTGGCTCCCTTCTCGACCCGTAGGTTAAGTTTCTTCGCGGCCTCCTCCGAGATGAAGATGTCGGATGCTCCCGTGTCCACGAGCGCACTCATCATGGTCACTCCGATCTTCACGTCCGCGAACATCAAGCCCTTAGGCTCCTTCGCCTTTTTGGTCTTGATCGTGCTAAGGAGTCGCAGCGATCCCAACCGCGCTTCCTCCCTAGGCTCGTCCTCTTTGCAAAGAGCAGCCAACTTGGCTTTGTTCGGGCAATCCCGCGCCATGTGTGGGCCTTCGCAGAAGAAGCAGCTATATGAACGTACCTTCCTTTGACCACCTCCATTTGGCCCCACATTAGCCCGGTGAGGGTGAGGACCATTCGGCGGTCTAGCTCCAGTCGGGCGATTGTTGAATCTACCCCGATCTCCCCACCGGTGCCTTTGTCCCTTGGACGGGTGTCCGGTCGGGATGTGGAAGGCGACGCCTTGTACTCCACGAGCGACTTGGCTACGGTCATGGCCGTAGTGAGATCCCCCACGTTGTACCGCTTCAACTCTTGCTTCATCCATGGCTTGAGACCACCCATGAACTGGTGAAACGCTTCGACTTCATTCATCGAAGGGATTTGGAGTAGCAACTCCGAGAACTGCTTGATGTAGTCGCGTACACCGCCTTTCTGCTTGAGACGCTTCAGCTCGTCACGAGCTTCCTCCTCCGCATAAGCGGGAAAGTAGTTTCGTCGGAACTCTTCGACGAAGCCTACCCAGGTCGCGATAGGATTCCCGCACCTATCATCTGACCAACGATACCACCACAACAAAGCACTATCCACTAAGTACATAGATGCAGTGTTTACCCGTGTTTGGTCGTCGTTGATTCCCATGGCCTGGAAGTATCGCTCCATGTACCACAGAAAGTTGTCCACGTCCTTGGCCACCCGCGAGCCCCGGAATTCCTTTGGCTTCGGCGTGTCCACCCGTGGACCTTGCACCGTGATGACACCGTTCACGCGTGCAGCTTGTGCCTCGGCGAGCTTACCCGTAAGCTCAGCAATCTCCGCGCGCATGGCCGCCATTGCAGCCTCCAAGGGTTCGTACCTTTGTGTGAGTTCTTCCTGTAGGGTCCCCAGCAACTCGTGGCGGAGTTCTCCCATGCCGGTCTTGAGCTCTTGCACTTCCGCAAATAGCTCTTCCCTTCCGGCGTCAACTCCGTCCACGGTCTAGGTCAGGTCATCGACCGATCCTTGGACATCGGAGACGAACAACTCTAGCTTCGCCATCCGTTGTGCAAGATCCCCCATAGGCTCTTTTGAACCACCACGGGCCTTCTTCCCTCGGACACCGCCCTTCTCGGCGTTCTGCCCACGATCAGCGCCGTCTTCACCCAGGACCAACGCCTCATCAGATCGTGGATAAGCCATTGCACTTGCGCTTGGATTGCAAATCAGCTCTGATACCACTTGTCACGGGCCGATCGATCAACTCTCGATTCACCCGTGCGGCCTTAAGGTTTTACCCCTAAGCAGCCTTTCACACTCGACTCACAACGAACTTCTAGAGAGATAAACACTTGATGAGAGAGAAGCTCTGGATTTTCATATATGTTGTGAATGAGAATACCATGAGGGAGGACACCCCTTTATATACAAGTATAAGGCAAACCCTAACCGTAGATCTCCCTTAGATCTAACGGTGGAGATTGCACCTCCCCATCTACCAACCACTTGCATTCATAGCCAACTACCAGCTATATGCATTTATGGCCAACTACCAGCTACTCGCATTTATAATGTATGCGTACAAATACGGTATCACCCGTCCCTAGGAGAATACTGTACATCTCGAGAATATAGGTTGAGGGTCATCACGTGTCACGCCCGTGCCATGGAAACCTCTTGGACATGCTAACTTTCGGGCCGTGACACAAGCTTCTTATCCCTAATTAAATTTGATGAATCTGTATGCTTGGATCAATGTTGATTAATGAATGTGGAAAAACTGAGGTTATCGAGGATGATTGGTGTTATCTAAAGATCGCAAAATTGAATCTTGAATGCCCAAATATCTCAGTTCTTTATTTTTGGCAAATATATGTCGCTGGACAACCTTGATGGATCCTTAAGAAGCTGTAAATTAAGATTATTAACCTATGATACATTAGGAGTCGTTAGGAAAAATCAAGCTTACTAGTGATGAAAGTCTCCCGTTATCTTTATCGGTTTTAATCATGTACTTGCAGAACGGACTAAAAATAGCCCATTAATCTTGAAATGAGGAAGACATGGAAGGTAGAGTCATTGAATCTGAAAGATATCAAGTGTTGGAACCAAAAGGCAAATCTGATTTGGATCCACAACATGGCAAAGCTACCAAAAGACATTACCAGCAGCTGACTAGTCTTTAACAGCTCTTTGCACAAATGATTCAACAGGTTCCCCCTTTCCCTAAACTAGCACACAACAAACTTGAGCACAATTGGTTTCTACATAAGCAATAAAATCAAATTGCAATATCCTAACCAACTTAATCCTTTGCCAAGTTATGGCAAAGTTCACTCATTGGCAAAGTGAAAACGAGAAATGATATCACACCACAAGCCTTTTTTTTTTTTTTTTTTTTATCCTGAAAAGAGAATGAGAAGATGGAGTCCTCACAGTCTAAAAATTTCAATCACCCGCACGTTCTACCTCTTGACATATTGGGAAGAAAAGTTCTTACAAATTTGTAGTGTCATCATGGACCACCTAGGACTAAGGATAGTGATATAGTGGTAGCATTGAATTCCACGTCCATCCAACTGAATCTCCCTTCTCCACTAGTGGAAGCCTGAGCAGTGAAGTCATAATCCAGGTCTTCTAGAACTTCCACGATGCCATATAACACCTTGATGACCATAGACATGGAGGGCCTCTTTGTATGGTCTTTTCACAAACACCATGCAGCAATCCTCATCATATTCACTGCCTACGGTCCATTTAGTTACATGTCATTGCTAGACTTATCCACAATGTCTAGCAATCATTCCTTTTATGCCTTTCTCTTAAAAAGGCTTAGTAAATGCATGTCTTCTTAATCTAGAGAGCTATCCAAGATTTTTCTCTCACACACTATCTCCAAGATTACCATGCCAAAGCTATACACATCGACCTTTTTAGTGAATGCTTTACTCCACCACTCAAGGCCACATAACCGGGAGTTCCTTTCATGGTTGTGACGACATGGCTTTTGTCTTTGTCTATCAGCTTAGATAATCCAAAATCAGCAACCTTAGCATTGAAATTTCCAGCCAAGAGGATATTTGGGGATTTAATGTCTAAGTGAAATATCTTGTGTCTGCAATCTTCATGAAGATAATTAAGTCCTTTTGCTATATTGAGATTGATCTTCTTCCTTTGTTGCTAGTAGAGAACACATTCATTGGATTTGTGAAAGATCCATCTATCTAGAGACCCATTCGACATGTAGTCATAGATAAGGAGCCTATGAGATTTCTCAACGCAAAATCCCAGGAGTCTTACCAAGTTCACGTGATGAGTGCTATCGATAGTCTCAACTTCAGCTAGAAAGGATTTCTTAACCTGCCCTAAAACCATCATTTTTCTGCAACTTTTGTGCCGTTGCTTAGAGTACCTTCGAAAATAGAACCAAAACCACCTTGCCAAGCTTTTTATTGAATCCATCTATGATGGTTTTCAGATCATTGTGCATGAATCTAGTGGGCACTCTAGGTACTTAATCAAGGTAATCCTCCTTTGCTCTCTTGTGAACAAACAAAACTATAGCTACGATAAAAATCATCATGGCAAAGAGAGCTCCGAGGCTAGACCCAAGTATTACAGGGAGATGGTTGCTCATACGATTGTCAACCGGAGTATAAGGAGCTTTATTGGCCACATTTTGTACTTTAAGGTAAGCAGCAGAATTATAGGAAAACATTTTCTCATCAACGTTCATAAGTGAAAACACCTGAGTTGGTAAGTAACAACTGCCACTAGTGCGATTAGAATGATACCAAAATATAGCTGCATTGTAGGAACAATTCTTTGCATAGACCTCTTTACAACTTAAAGCATCTATGTTCTCAAGCTTTGGAGTGAAACCGAAATATGTGACATTTTCGAGCTCCAGAAGACTTTGATTTTTTGAAGCCCCACAAGATTATGGAACATTCTCAAAACACCCAAAATTAGGTTGCCTATTATCTACTTGCTGGAAATAGCTCGTTCCCCCAATCGAAGTCGGATAACTACATTGCCCATTGGAACAAATTCCATATCGCCCACACACTCTCAGATAGACATAGTCCTCGCCATAACCTCACCTGTGAAAAGATCGGCCACTTCTTTATGCTCGCCATACCAATTGTACTCATACACTCTCAAATGCCCATCCGAGCCCAGCTTCATGTATTGTGTGGAAGATCGTAAAGGGAATGACATTAAGACAAAAAATTTAGAATCTGAGATCCAAAACAAGCTTCCCCCTACAAACTCAACATATGGAAACTCGATGCTTGCATTCGTAGTTGAACCTTCACGCTCGAAATATATCTGAGGAGGATTAGTCTCCACTTGAGCACATAAAACATCGCCAATCATGGAAAGCGAAATCATATCATTAATGATCCAATTTTTCTTAGAAACACTCGACATCAATATTTGCCCCCACCTCAACTTTTGTCCAAGGACAAGCAAGTTGGTTGGCTCATCGAAAGACTGCCAAACAATCACATTTTCCTTATCAAATGATGCGAGGTTCTCCAAATCTGTCAAGTTCAAGCCTACGACGGACTTTTCAGAAGTATCTGTGGACCAAGCAACCATACCATCAGTATCTTTCAACACCAAATCACATTCGAACGCGAGCTCCAATGTCACTCCGATCTTTACGGAATTGTTTCAATTGATAGACCACATTACTTATGGAACAATATATTCAATAGTTACGCCACTACCGTAAACTGTGACGATGAAAACAGCAAAGAGGCTAAGTGTTGCAGGTACCATTACAATAGAAGCCGTAGGCATAGGCAGGGCCAGAACCTCCTTTGCCTCGGAGTAGAATTGCCCGCACGATTGATCCATCTACATGTCGAGTGACGTGAGTAGCTTTTGCGTTATTCACCCACTGAGTTGAAATCGTGGCGGTTGGACAATCATAATCTTGAGCTTGATCGTCAATGAAGTTCGAGAATTGCGATAGAAAAACGAAGGAAAGGGAAAGAAAGAAATAAGAGAGACTACAGAGCGAGACCATGGCATGCGGTGAAACTTTGAGCAGAGAGAAGATTGAGAAAAGGAAGAGAGGAGGAGAAGATGCAAATAAGAGACCGGCAACTTTGAGTCAAGACGAAAGCAAAACAGGAAAATTGCACAGGAAGTCCTATCAATAATGTGAATGGAACTCAGTCAAGCGTGATTGGCATAATTATAGGGTGTCTTTCCCCTTAGTTATCACAATAAACAACTACTAATCCATATTACCATTCCTACCATGTCAAACAGCTAGGAGAGACTCGCAACTCTTTCTTTAATTTTTTTTTTTTTAAAAGTGGTGGTTTGGGTTGGAACTCGTCAAACAAGAAGTACGTGTTTGCACAAACGCGACAAAAGTAAGAAAGACGAAGAAAGGCCAAAAGCAACCGGTCCGACCGGTGATGCCTATCCTAAGCTTCCCTTTGGGCACGTACATGTCACGGGCACCTACATATGCGTGACGCATCCGCCTATCTTTCTTCTCTTTCCTCTTGTACTCGGTACGATATGATGACGAAAAAGAAAAATACTGTCTCCATAATCTTACACGAAAAATGCAATCAAGCTTTAAACCTTTCATTGATTTAGTTGAATCTCGAAATTTTTCATTAGAAAGAGTATCAGAAAATTCTTTCGGTCATACCTTATTTAATTCGTCATACAGGCACTTAGGCGATTTTTTATAAGCAACGGTGGTGTTGACACTTAATTTTGGAAAAATAAAATTGCATTTTGAACAAATAAGGGAAATGGGAAAATTGATTTGATTGATTATGCATGGAAAATTGGAATTCGATCGATATTCAGATTTTTGTTAAATGCGAAGCAATTTAAAATCAGGTGAACAAAGGGCAAGGATTTTCATAAAACGGAATAAATCGATACAAAATCAAGCTAATTGCGAAATCATGCTCCGATTTCTATCAATGATTTAATGCAACAGAAGATGGAAGTTTAAAATTTTCCATAGAAAGCGGCCGATCGAAACCACTATAAAAGGAGTTGACCTACACAGGGTTGAGGGAGGGGAATTTTCAAAAAATTGAGAGAGGGGATTGGAGAAAGAAAATTCGTGCGGAAAAGAAAATTCGTGGAAGAAAAAAAAAGAGGAAACCCTCCTCCCCTCTTTTTCGTCCGAGAGCAATCTTGTCTCTTCCTCTCTGGCAAGCCGCAGAGAAAAGCAAAAAAAAAGGTCAGTAGGAGGTCAACACAGCAGAAAGTACAGCAAAGAGAGAGAGAGGGATGTGAGAGAGTGGACAGATAAAAAAAAAAAAGAGAAAAGAAAAGGATGTGCACTGTGCTTCTTCTTCGTGGGTTCCTTCTCCGCGAAGCCGCACGCCGTTCTGCTGCTGCCCACCGCGTCACCGGCCCTTGCCGCGCCCCGCTCACCCATTGTTGCACCGAGCTGACGTCTGCAGCTTTACGGCTGCGCCCCCACCTGCAACTCGACGCCAGAACGCCCGCCGCCCATTGTCACCGGAGCTTCCCCTTCGCCGGCGAAGCGCCCACTCAACCCGCGGCTTGCCCCTCTGCTCGTTGTCCGAGCACCAGCCTTCTCCGAGCTCCACCGCGCCTCCGCACCACCACCGACGCCTGCAGCAGGTCCCTCCGCTTCGCCTGCAACCCGCCGGTTCGCGATTCAGCCGGTCATCGCCGCGCCTCCGCGCAACTAGCACCCGCAAGCCTCGCCGCGCAGCAACCTGCGACCCGCAGCAACTCGCGCACACCACCCGACGACCCCGCGACGCTGCAGCAGCCCGAGAACCCGCATCGGCCATCGCGATCCGCTCCTGCCCAGCCGACGCCGGAGCTCCGAAGCCTGCCGCTCCCGACCTCGCCGCGCCACCGCGCCGCTCGCCTCAGCCAAGCACCCGGTGCCTTCGCCGCCTGTCTCCGCTCACCGGACGCCGCGCCTGCACACCCGATGCCGCACCTCGAAGCCCGAGGCCTGCTCCGCTCCACTACTGCTCCGCAGCAACCGAGCTCTCACTGTTCACCATTGCCGCTGCGACCCACGAGCCCGACGCCGCCGCACCTGCTGCTAAGTCCTCCGTCCGAGCGTCACCCCACGGCTGCCAAGCCCAATTTTTGAAAAAAGAAAGAGAAAGCACATTAGGTAGTTTTCTTTAGTTTACTTTTTTTTATTTTATCTTGTTTTTTTTTTTTTTAGTATAATTAGTCTTTAGTATATGATTGGAAATTCCAACATATCACGTGATTCGCAAATCCGCGATTAGGGATTTTTTATTTCATCTAAGGCGCCTTAGATGAAATAATTAATTGCGGGAATAAAATTGATATTTTGATCTTTGGGCGCTTAAGATCAATTTATCGATTTTATCGAAATATTATCCATTGATCGAATGATGTGTGATATCCTTGGTTTAGTTTGTCATGATCGCTTTGTTTATCTGAAATGTGTTTGGGTTATAATATTGCATGTTTTAGGGTTTACATATTTAGAATAAGAATCTTATTTCAAATTTTAAAATAAAAAATAAATAAAAATCAAATCAATCAATTTAGGTTGCTAGATTTTTAATTTGGATTGCATGTTTAATTATTTGGCAATTATTAATTTCGAAATTAAACAAAAACAAAAAATCATCATATACATGTCATGTAGTGTTAAAGCCTATTTTGCATGTCATTGCATATTATGACTAAATTGCACTTAGTTCAATTCTAGATAATATTTTTTCTTAATTTGTTATAAGTTTAGGCATTTTTTTTTAGATATATTGCATTTTAGGATTATTTAGGTCAAGATAATGTTTTAGTTTAAATTAGGATTTGGCTCAACCTAATTCCTTATATAAATTGAATAAGATTTTAATCTAATTAGGTAATTTTCACATTTCACCTGAAAAAAAATACAAAAAAAAAAATGTCATAGGTTAAATTAGTTTTATTATTTATGATAAAATGCATTCTTTTAGGAAAAAGAAAAATGTCATATGCACGTCATTAGGGCTATATTCACTGGGATGCGTGTCATTTAGTATTTTTTCTAGGCCTATTTAATTAGAAATTGCATGTCATTAGAATTAGGTCATTTAGTTAATATTGCATTGCATATTGCATGATTTTCATTAATTAAATGAAAACAAAAAAGAAATTGCGTGGTAATTAGAAATCATATCTAGGGTTGTTGATGCGGTTTTTAACTTAACATTGCATAGATGCTTTCGTTGCTTTGAGGTAAGTTTTTGCAATTTATTTATTGTTTATCGGGTGTTAAATTGGTGGATTGCGCACCCGCACGATCACCTCACATGTTAGGAAAATAGATTTAAAATCAATTTAAGCCGCCGCAAAAACATTTTTTTGAAAATAAAAGAATGGTACCGAAAGGGCATTAGAGAAATCTAATGTAACAAAGTCCCCGTATCCATAGTTTCTGGTTCGTAGGAGTAAAGTGAAACTCTCGTTACTTTACTTGGGTTTCTAATCGACCCACCAAAAAATAGATTAGTGGCGACTTCTGATTAAAAAATCAATTGCATATTAAGAACTTGAACTTAAGTCGCGAATTGGTATGGGCTTGGGAGAGCCCGAATTAAGTATAGGCTTAATAATCCATTAGCTAAATCCTAGGTGGTTCGCACCCAAAAAATTGGTCGCGACGGGTGGCAAATTTCTGATGGGAGGATCTCGTTGAACTTTCTCTTTACGAAAGATTTAGAAATTGATGAGCATTCTTTGCATAATACTTAGAAATTTCCACTAGGTTTTTCCTTCAAAAACTTACTAATCCAAGCCGGAGCAACGAAATGTCTTTAAAAAGTATGAAGACCCGATATTTAAAGGATTTTAGTTAAATTGTGCCTCAAAAACACTTACTAAGCAATTAAATAAGAAAATATCACAACTCCCGATACATTGATTGTCATCGTAATATACCTGATTACACATCAAAGATCAAAGATCCCCTTAACAAAAAAATATAGGATACGTAAACTACAAGTATTAAAACTTATCACGAAAATATAATGGAGTTCTAAAACTTTCAAAAAGTAAAATTAAGTTCTAAAACTTATCAAATTGGTGCAATCGAATCCTTCCATTAACACCATCAATTTATCTAACGGAATATGCTAAGGTAGCATTTTAAAATTTACTTATTTATTTTACGTGGCATTTTATTATACTTTTTTCTTTTAAATATTATTTAAATAATAGTAAATTTTTTTTTAAAAAAAAAGCTAAAATAATTTTAAAAAATTGGAGACAGTGAAAAAAGAAGAAGACAAGGATTGTGCTGGGCATGATGCCGCCGCCACCCATTTTCAGAGGAGGCTAGCAAGGTCGCCAACCCTATGCCATGGAGGGGGCCTCATCGGCCAAGGCAAGGCCATTACCTGCCTAGGCAAGAGCCGATAAGGCTCACCCAAATTTGGACAATGCCTTGGCTTCGACCCAGGCGAGGCTCACACATATTTGGGCGATGTCGACCCTTATCTAGGTGACGCCAGCCCTCCCCTATGACCAACGAGCCTCGCCAGCCCAAGCAAGGCCTCACTGATCCTAGGCGAGGGCCAGCGACCCTCGCTAGGCCTAAGTGAGGATCAGCGTCGCCCAAATCTGGATGAGTCGTGTTGGCCTTAGCTGAGGTGTCTTGCTTGGGCCGGCGGCGGCCTCTCCTAAGTTGGTGAGGGCCGTCCCCCCTTCACTGCCTAGGGCCAATGAGGTCGCTAGCCCCCTTCCGATGATGGGTGGCAACGGCAATGTGCCTAGCACGATCCTTGCCCTTTTTTTTTTTTTTTTTTTTTTTTTTTTTTGGTAAAGACCCTTTTTCTTTTCTTTGTTTCCAATTTTTTTTAAAAATTTAGCTTTTTAAAGTTTTTTTTACTATTATTTAAATAAGATTTAAAGAAAAAAGTAATAAAAATGCCACATAAGATAAATAAATAAATTTTAAAATATCACATTAGTATTTTCTTTTAGACAAATTGATGGTATTAACGGAAGGACTTGATTACACAAATTTAACAAATTTTAGAATTTAATTGCACTTTTTAAATGTTTTAGCACTTAATTGTATTTTTTGCGACAAGTCTTAGGACTTATAGTCCACATATCCCTAAAAGTACTTAACAAGTGCCCAAATGGCCATAAATCAAAATATAGTTTGCTGATATCATATACAAGTTAAAGTTCGAAAATGTGTCCTTACCTTTGCCATACATGAATACGACACCCGTGCAATACACAACACAATTAATAGAGGACTCACCCGCGATAGCCTCTCCCGCCCATTTCTTTATAATAAAAGAAAAAGAATAGACTCATCATTTTTTTTCCCACTCAGAAATTAACTTTGTTACTTTCTTCACCACGTTTCTTAACATTTGATTTTATTGCGTTTTCTAAGATTGGCTAACCTAATTCTCTAATAAAGTAATGTCAATTATTATTTTGTTGATAGGTGCCGCATGAGCTATTCTTTATGATAATAGCGAAAATCCATATGATTTTTTTTATTCAATAAAGAGGGTGAGCTATATACGTAATCTCCTAATTTAATCTAACCTTTATTCTTTTTATGAGAATTTAATCTAATCTAATTCAGTAATCTAATTAGTAAAGTGCAAGAAAAGTATTCGGATACGTACCCCTACGTACCCCAGAAGAGGGAATACGATAACATCTCGGTAGCGCAAACAAATTTTCTTCTCTTGTTTTTTTAAATTGTCAGCTCCGCAACGCCCCCCGGCTGCTTGTATAATCACCGTCTTGTCGGGACGGAAAACTCTCTCTCTCTCTCGCTTGCTCTGGCTCTCAGCGATTGTCCCTCCGCACGGCGGCTACAGGCGATCGAATTGACCCCTACTCTCTCTTCCCACAGAAGTTCTTTTGACTCGCTTCGATCGATCGATCATCGCCTTTAAGATTGTCGGCCTTCTCTTTTCGGTGTGCGTGTTCATTCGGTAGCGTAGTCGGTCCGATCATGATAGCGTGCCACGGAATTCTCGATTATCCGGCTCCGATCACCTGTCGTGAGAATACGTTCGGTGATACCTTTTTCGATCCTTTCGAAATCAAGGGGTCTCCATTGTAAAAAATACTAAAGTCATTGAAAAGAAAAACACAGAGGATGTCATGGTGTGTGGACTAGGCTTATAGTATCTCCCAGCCCTAATGTTGCAAGTATGATGGCTTGATATCACTGGGACCTTCAGCTAAATTGAATATCCTTTCATCGACTAGGTTTGCCTGTTTCTGTTGTGCAGGTTTTGTTGGGTACGGCTGGTATGATTTGTCTTGCTTGACTTTTATTAAATCGAGAATTTGGAAGGACATGTCTTCGTATGCAGGTAAGGATGGCCGGATCCTGTGGCATCCACCTACATGAGTCTCTCTCTCTCTCTCTTTTCTCTCTGGGAAATTCTCATGTGAGTCCCCTTTTCAGTCATGTTTGAGTTGATAAATACAGGTGCTCAAGAGGTTATGTAGCCTTCTCTTCATTTTTCCAGAATAAAACAGGTTATGTAGTCTTCTGGTAGTTATTTTAGAGGGGCTTTGTTTAGTTAGATGTTGATGACTAATTTTAGCCTAGTCATAGCCTTTGCTATATAGATTCTGAACTGCAAATGGCGATGATGGCCCTTTTTCTGATTTATCAGGTGGTTGAAGAAGCTACCTAATTTGATTGTGTGATCCCATCTTCTAGACTTTATGGTGCCGTGCTTCCTTTTGTTTTTCAATGGCGTCTGGTTCCTGGGATATCAATTGATCTTTATTATTGTAGGACTTTCCTATTTCCTCTCAATATAGATCTCCTCCACAACTCGACTCAACTTTTCCACAGGGTTCTAGTTGTACATTCCTACTGTCTGCTATTCGAAGGAAAGCCTATTACAATGAGTATTGAAGATTTTACTGACTAGCTCTGGTCCTCAGATTTGCGTGCGCTCCTGTGGAAGTTCCATTTATTGTGGCGACACTCTCCTGTAGTGCTGAGGACTGGGAGTTAGAAACCCTTTAACAAGAAGTGGAATAATGCTTCCCCGGTATGCTCCCTATTAGAGGGCCTTGGGAGATCCAATTGAGTTTCCGATGAGCAATAGGCTTTTGCATCGTGTGATCATTAATTCAAAATCAAGGGACCTGACATTGTATGATGAGATAGTTATCACCCTCTATGGATATGCATAGGGTCTTGATTGTAGGATATATCCAATTGTCTAGCTGTGACTTCTCAGAACATGGGTCTAACGGTTCATCAGATTTTGGCTAAACTAATCTTTCAGGGGCGTTTCCTCTTAGCTTGACGATGGTTTTATCCAGTAAGTCCAGTTGACCATGTTCACAAAGCTCCCACATTCTGGGAATCTCTCTGTCTGTATTAGTAAACACAGACGCTTGAAGGAAAGATAGTGATCACCCTGGCTCTGCTGGGGGGTTTTTTTATGGCTGTTTTGCCAATAATGGAGGGACACGTACTATGTGCTTCTCATGGAGAATAGATGTACCGATTTTACAGGGAATGAAATTGTGAGCAGCATTTGGAACTTTTGTTATACTCTATGTAACTTGTAATAAGTTTGTCGATTCCATTATCAGGTTACTTTATAGCTTAGCTCTCCAGAGAATCCAGAGAAATAAAAAAATAGTCACTGAGTTGAAATCTTACACGTAAACCTTGATTCACTCATAACTAAAACAGCAAAGGCTTTTTTTTAGTGTGGCTTGACCTTTTCTAATATTTAAACTTTTTCTGTCTCGATTCACTAAAAAAAGGGATCAAGGACAAATTATGTCTAAATGTTTTCTTGGAAAATAAAAATGTTTTTCATTAATCTATTTTTATAAATGATACAAGCAACTATTTTTTGGAAAATATTTTTCAAATCATTCATATATTTTTCATTAAATAAACACTCCTCAACTATAAACTCAAATCGGAATGGTGTCTTCTACCCCCAACAAAAAAAAAAAAGAACATCACTTCTTTCTTTCTACCACTGTCAAACAGCAGAAAGAGGTTCGCAACTCTCATTTTTATTTTTATATTCTTTTGGTGGTTTGGATTGGAAGAGACTCGCTACTCGTCGAACAAGGAACAAAGTATCTCTTTTTGCATACGTAACGCTACAAAAGGGAAAAGAAGAGAGGCCAAAAGCAACCGATGGAAAAGTCCCACGATGCCGCCGCCCTCAGGACGAGAATGAACTGGAATTAGATAGAACTCCCCGGTCCCCACGCTGGCAATAAATTCATCAATCGTACAACATACGCATCACGTAAAAGCCAAAAGTATCCCTCCGAAACTAGAGTTTTGATCCAGCAGGGACATTTCAAGATTCTTCAGTCCATCTCATCTCGTCTTTCCTGCATAAACACCTGCCTAGTCTCGAATATCCCGACGGGATCCCTACAAAAGAATCCACCAATTCATCGCCAGTCTCTAATTGGCGACTCGAGACGCGAACGATTAGAGCACGCCACAACCCCTCAAAGAATATCCATCCAGCACCGGTTCGCAGATCTAAGCGAACGACGTGCCTAGGGCAGAGACGAGAGGCTGAAGGAGGAGGAACTGGCAAGTGAGCACGAAGTGCAGAATGAACACCGTGTAGAGCCATCCCCTCCACGCGATGCCTTCCATGGCCGAGGAGAAGATTGACAGATTCATCGCGAGATTATCGATTTCCCGCGCAATGCGTGATAACTTACAGTTGGCGACTCCGATTCGGAGACTTCAAGAAGAGGAGGCGTTGGAAGAAGAAGAAGAAATAGTTCCGTCACTAGTGAGTTTGTGCCGGGAAGAGGGAGGAGGACTTTGCGAGAGGTTACACATAGCTCGAGCCTATGGTTAAGCTCCATGTGGGCTCGGGTTTGTTGGTCTGCCGTGGCCAGACCCAATCAAAAGGTGCCATGGCATGACCGGGGGAGCCACATCAAATTGCTTTTAACTTTCGTTAATTGTGCGAGCAGCTCCGGGACCAGATAAGACCCAAACAAGCTTCTTATCCCCGGTTAAATTTGATAGATCAGCACGCTTGGATCAAGATGATTGTCAGCGGCAAAACCAAGGTTATTGAGGATCATCAATGTTATCTAAAGATCGGAGAGTCGAATCTGAAATGCCCAAACATCTTGGTTCTTTATTGTTAACAAACATATGTCTCAAAACGACCTCAACGGATCCTTAAGAAGCTGGAAGTTGAGATTATTAACCTAGGATACATTAGGAGGCGTTAGGAAAAATCCAAACTCACTAGTGATGAATTCTCCCATCATCTTTATTAGTTTTAATCGTGCGCTCACAAAATAAACTAAATATAACTCAATAACCTTGAAATGAGCAAGTCATGAAAGGTAGAGTCATCGAATACTAAGGATATCAAGTGTTGGAACCCAAAAGTATATTAGATTTGCATCCATGACTGGTAAAACTGCCAAAAGACATTACCAGCAATTGACTAGTCTTGCAGCGGCTTTTTACACAAATGACTCAATAGTTTCCTCCTTTCCCAAGACTAGCACACAACAAACATGAACATGACCGATTTCTACATAAGCAATAAAACCAAATTGCAATATTCTAACCAACTCAATCCTTTGCCAAGTTATAGCAAAGTTCACTAATTGGCAAAGTGAAAACGAGAAATGATATCATGTCACAAGCCTTTTTATGGGCTTGAAAAGAGAATGACAAGCTAGAGTCCTCATAGTTTGAAAAATTCAATCGCACGCATGTTCTGCCACTTGACATATTGGGAAGAAAAGTTCTTATAAATTTGCTGCATCATCGTGGACCACTTAGAACTGAGGGTAGCAATGTAGTAATAGCACTGAATTCGACGTCCATCTGACCAAATCTCACTACTCCACTAGTGGAAGGCTGAGCAGAGAAGTCATAATCCAAGTCTTCTTGAACTCCCATGATGCCCTCTAATGCCTTGATGACCATCGACATGGAGGGCCTCTTCATATAGTCTCCTTGCAAGCACCATGTGGCAATCCTCATCATATTCACCGCATGTGGTCCATTTAGTTGCATGTCATCACTGGCCTTATCCACAATGTCCAGCAACCGTTCCTCTTCTGCCTTTCTCTTAAGAAGGCTCAATAAATACATGTCTTCTTCATCTAGAGAGCGATCGAAAATTTTTCTCCCACACACTATCTCCAAGATTACCACACCAAAGCTATATACATCGACCTTTTCAGTGATTGCTACACTCAGCCATTCGAGGGCCAAATAACCAGGAGTTCCTCTCATTGTTGTGATGGCTTGGCTTTGGTCCTTGTCTATCAACTTCGATAATCCAAAATCAGCAACCTTAGCATTGAAATTTCCATCTAAGAGGATATTTTGAGGTTTGATGTCTAAGTGAACTATCTTCTATCTGCAATCTTCATGAAGATAATTAAGTCCTTTTGCTATATCGAGAATGATCTTCTTCCTTTGTTGCCAGTCGAGAACACATTCATTGGATTTGTAAAAGATCCATCTATCTAGAAACCCATTCGACATGTACTCATAAATAAGGAGCCTATGGGATTTCTTAGCACAAAATCCCATGAGTCTTACCAAGTTCACATGATGGATGCTGCCAATAGTCTCAACTTCAGCTAGAAAGGATTTCTTAACTTGCCCAAAACCATCAAGGCGTTTCATTGCAACTTTTGTGCCGTCACTTAGAGTACCTTCGAAAACAAAACCAAAACCACCTTCACCAAGCTTTTTACTGAATTCATTTGTGATGGTTTTTAGATCGTCATATGTGAATCTAGTGGGCATTCCAGGTACTTGATCAAGGTAATCCTCCTCTGCTTGATTATTGTCTCTCTTTTGAACAAACAAACCTATGGCTACGATGAAAATCATCATGGCTAAGAGAGCTCCAAGACTGGAACCAAGTATTATAGGGAGACGATTGCTCGTTCGATTGTCAACCAGAGCAATAGGAGCTTCAGTGGCCATAATTTGTACTTTAAGGTAGGCAGTAGAATTCATTATCTCATCAACATTCATAAGTGAAAAAACCTGTGTTGGTAAGTAACAACTGCCATTAGTGCGATTCAATTCATACTGAAATATAGCTGCTTTGCATGAACAATTCTTTGCGCAGGCCTCTTTACAACTTGAAGCATCTATGTCCTTGAGATTTGGAGTGAAACTGAAATACGCGACATTTTTTAGCTCCAGGAAATGTTGTTGTGAAGCCCCACAAGACAATGGAAGATTCTCGGAACACCCAAGATTAGGCTGCCTATCATCTACAAGCTGGAAATAGCTTGTCCCCCCACTTGAAGTCGGACAACTACATTGCCCATTGGAACAAATTCCATATTGCCCACACACCGTCGGATAAAGACAGTCCTCCAATCCAAAAAGATCGTCCACTTCTACCCACCTCCCGAACTCATCATAATCATACACTCTTAAATGCCCATCCGAGCCCAGCTTCATGTATTGTGCAAAAGATACCGGAGTGACTAATCTAAACGTATAATTCGAGGTAGAATCTAAGATCCAAGACAAGCTTCCATTTACAAACTCAACATAAGGAAACTCGATGCTTGCATTCCAAGTTGGACCTCTATCCTCAAAATATATTTGAGGAGGATTAGTCTCCACTTGAGCACGTAAAAGATCACCATCCATGGAAAGCGAAATCATATAGTCATTGTTCCAATTTGTCTTGGAAACACTCGCCATCAATCTTTGTCCCTGCCTCAACTTTTGTCCGAGGACAAGTGAGTCGGTTGGCTCATCGAAAGACTGCCAAACAGTTTCATTGTCCTTATCAAACAACATGAGGTTCTCCAAATTTGTCAAGTTCAAGCCTACCACGGACTTTCCAGAAGTGATTGTAGACCAAGCAATCGTATCATCAGCATCTTTCAACACCAAATCGCCTTCAGACGTGAGCTCCAACGTCGCACTGATCTTTACAGGATTATTTCGATTGGCAGACCACACTATTTGTTGAATGGTGTACTCAGAAATTAAGCCACTATCGTTAAGTCGGACCATGCAAACAACAAGGAGGGAAGAGTTGCAGGTACCATTACAGTAGAAGCCGCAGGCATAGGTAAGGTTCAAAACTTCTTCTTTGCCTCGGAGTAGAATTGCCTGCACGATTGATCCATCGATATGTCAGGTGAAGTGATTGGCTGTTGCATTATTCGTCCACCGTGTTGAAAGCGTGGCAATTGAATCATAATCATGAGCTTGAGCGTCAATGAAGTTGGAGAATGACGATAGCAAAATGAAGGATACGGAAAGAAAGAAAGAAAGGAGATTGCAGAATGAAACCATGGTCTATAGTGACTCTGGAGTGAAACTCTAAGCAGAGAGATGATTGAGAAAAGGAAGAGGAGGAGGAAGAAGATGCAAAAGAGAGCGATGGTCAACTTTGAGTCAAAAGAGGAAAATTGTACAGGAAGTCCTCTCAATAATTGAATGGAATGCAGTGATGTCCTTTCGATGAATAGTATCTGAATTGCCTTAAGTCACTCAACACGTGATTAGCATAACTGCAGGGTGTCTTCCCCCTTGTTATCGCAATAAACAACTATCTAATCCCTATTCTCCGCTTTCTACCATGACAAACATCAAGAAGGGAGTTGCAACCTATGAGGCACGGACACATTGCTGAGGCTTCCATGTCGTGTCTGACTGTCGTGTCCGACACGCTTGGACACGCGGTCGAGAAATCTGACACATGGTCAACTTTTGTCGACACGCGTGTCCGAGAGAGAAATTGTTGAAGAAGACGATGATGGGTAGAGGTGAGGCCGAGGAAGAGGCCGAGGAAGCGGAGATGAGGCCGCAACAGCGAGAGAAAGAGCATAAATTGAGGCGAGGCTGCGATGAAGGGCCGGCGGCGAGGCTGCAGCTGCTGCGAAGGAGGAAGGGCCGAAGGCGACATCGATGAGGCAACCGAAAGAGTTGAAAAGATCGGGAGGAAGAAACTAAGGGGGCGGGGAGCTGGTTGTGGTGTGGGGGAGGGGGAGGGGGGAGAGAGAGAGCAGGGGAAGAACAGGGAATGGAGGGGATTGATGGGGGCGCAGCCTCGCAGGGAGCAGGTGGTGGCGTGGGGGAAGGGGAGCGGGAGCGGGAGAGGAGAGGAGAGGGGAAGAAACCGATGGGGATGGGGGGCGCAGTGATGGGGGCGTAGGGAGCAGTGTGGTGGCGTAGGGGAAAGGGAGGGGGAGAGAGAGAGAGAGAGAGAGGAGAGAAGGGGAAGAAACCGAGGGGGCCGGGGGTGATTGATGGGGGGCCCGTGGAGCAAGTGGCGGCGTAGGGGGAAGGGGGGGGGAGAGAGAGTGGGGCAGATCCGCAGAAATCGAAGGGGGAGGGGATTTTGGGGTGGTGGCGTGGGAGAAGAGAGAAAATATTGGGTGGGTCTTACCCTCCACGTAGGCGTATGGGTAAGACCACTCAGCGATCGACACGTGGCTCCACATAGGTGAGGGCGTCAGGCGTTCAAAATTCGCGCGGGCCGCGTGTGGGGCGCACCACTCTGACGCTCCCTCTGCTCTGCTCTCCTCTCCTCTGCGACGCCTGCGCCCTGTCGAATCGTCCTCTCTCTCCTCTCTCTCTCCTCCTTCTCCGTTCCGTTCGGTTGCGGGGGAGAACAAAAGTCGCACAGCTGCTTCTCTTCCCTCTCCTCTGCTCTCTCTCTCCATTCTCGCCGACGAGCTCTCTCTCTCCATTCTCGACTTCGACGCCCCTCAAGCCGGTTGCCTCGGTCGCCCTCGACTCCGACACCGACGACGCCGCCTCCGCCCCCGACGCCCTCTTACGACTCCGACGCCCCTCAAGCTGGTTGCCTCCGTCGCCCCCGACTTCGACGCCGATGACGCCGCCTCCGCCTTCGCCTCTGCCCCCGACGCCCTCTCGCGACTTCGACGCCCCCAACTCCGACGCTCCTCAAGCCGGTTGCCTCCGACGCCTCCAACGCCGCCTCCGCCTCCGCCTCCGCCCCCGACGCCCTCTCGCGACTCCGACGCTCCTCAAGTCGGTTGCCTCCGACGCCGACAATGCCGACGACGCCGCCTCCGCCTCCGCCTCCGCCCCGACGCCCTCTTGCGATTCCAACGCTCCCGACTCCGACGCTCCTTAAGGCGGTTGCCTCCAATGCTGACGACGCCGCCTCCGCCCCCGACGCCCTCTCGCGACTCGACGCCCCCGACTCCGATGCTCCTCAAGCCGGTTGCCTCCGACATCGACGACGCCGCCTTCGCCCCCGACGCCCTCTCGCAACTCCGACGCCCCCGACTCCGACGCTCCTCAAGCCGGTTGTCTCCGACGCCGACGACGCTGCCTCCGCCTCCGCCCCGACGCCTTCTCGCGACTCCGTCGACCCCGACTCGACGCTCCTCAAGCCGGTTGCCTCGACACCAACGACGCCGCTCCGCCTTCGCCTCGCCCCCAACGCCGACGACGCCGCCTCCACCTCCGTCCCCGACGCCCTCTCGCGACTTCGTCGACCCCGACTCCGACGCCCCTCAAGCCGGTTGCCTCCGTCGCCCCGACTCCGACACCGACGCCTACCTCCGCCTTCGCCTCTACCCCCAACGCCGACGACGCCGCCTCCACCTCCGCCCCCGACGCCCTCTCGCGACTCCGTCGACCCCGACTCCGACGCCCCTCAAGCCGGTTGCCTCCGTCGCCCCCGACTCCGACGCCGACGCCTACCTTCGCCTTCGCCTCCGCTGTCGCCCTTTCCACCTCTGCCGAAGCCTCGACCGATCGTTCGGCCGGGGACTCCGCTCATATCTCACAGCATCCTCGTCAGGCACCGTAGTAGCTTCTCGATTTTTGATTATCTCTGCTCGTTGTTATTCGGGCGTATCTGTTCCGGCGACTCGAGCGCGAGCTCACGCGCTTCTTCGCAGTGTCATCTGCTGCGTTGCTGGGGTTCTGGCTTTGCTTTTGCTGCCAATTCTCACCAAGAACACCTACATTTCAGAAAACGCCCTCATGTCAGGTCGATACTCGTTCTTTCTCTGTGAATTTAATTGATTGATACCCGTTTTCGTTTTAGATTGTCGTGTTCTTCCTTTTGACCTCCTCCGATGTAAGATGCAGCACTACATTTCTCTCCGTCGTGCAATTAGTGAATATCATACTCTAATTGAGAAGAACGCTCTCTCTCCTCCACTGGTTGCCCGCCGACGCCGACACCGACGCACTCTCCTCTGCTGGTTGCCTGCGACGGCGACGCCGACACCCACCTCCACCTCCGCCGACACATGTCTCAATCATTTGTTCTAATATTCTATAGTTCTTTGTTTGACAAAGGATACTGTTGTTGATGCTGGAATATTCGATGGATCATTAGGTGTTATCTCAGCAATATCTGCACTGAAGGTTCTGAATGCCCGCGGAAAGTTGGGTAATCTATTGCGGCCTGTCGAGGTATATGAAAATTTTGCTGCTTATTGTTCTTGAAGCTTCATTCGTGCCTTTGAACATGTACTATTTTGCCTATAGAGTAGCATTCTTGCATCATTATTCAAATGCCCATCATTATGTATGTTTGAGTGAGATTGTCAAAATATTCAGTTTAGAGGTCAAACCAAAATTCTATCTCATGGTGCAAGAGAGATGGATGGTAATCCAGAAGAAGTTCACTCTTTGACTCCATGATTGATTAGACAGACCTTGATTAGATCATTTATTTCCAGTAGTCATGCTCTCCTGTTTATAGTTTTGCATTGAATGCAGCCAACTATTTATCCAAAGGTCGTCATTGATTTCCTGTATCTGTTGCTACCTCAACGATGATGGGACTGACTATATTTGAAATCTAATCAAGCATCACCTCAGTTATTAGAAGGGAACTCTTGAAGAATTATTTCTACTTTGAAGACATCACCTCAGTTAATTTGCACGTGTAAAGTTATCGAATGGCTGAATCAGAGGTAATTCTTTACCCATACAATGTGAAATATATTGTCATACAATGTAAAATATATTTTATTTTCTTTTGATATTTTTTTTATTGATTATTTATTGTTCATTTCGTTGCAGCATGAAACTTCCCATCTTGCACATGTAATGCGTGATATGGAAAATGATTTTGAGTTTGCGATCGGGATGGTTTTTTCTAATGAAGTTGAAGCGTATCATAAGTATGTGGCTTATGCAATTGGTAAAGGATTTGGAGTGAGGAAGGGTCATACAGTTAAAAATACAGAAGGAGAAATAACCCGACGAACATTTTTGTGCAATTGTGAGGGCCATTCTATCACCTCATCTGATCAAGAAAAGAAATTTCAGAGGGCTGAAGTTAGGTGTGGGTGTCCTGCTCATATCAAATTTAAGGTAGATAATGGTATTTATGAGGTTATAGAGTATGTTTCTGAGCATAATCATGCATTTGTACCGGAAAATCAAAAGCATATGATTAGATGTGGAAGGATGATATCCGATACTTGCAAATGTGTTTTAACTTACATGATGAAAGCAGGCATTGGTAGGACTTCGGCATATAAGTTCTTAGCAAATGAAGCAGGTGGAAGTAAAAATTTGGGTTTCATTCTACGTGATTGTCAAAAAAATTTACAGATAGAAAGCTATAAGATTATGGAAGGGGAGATTGTCAACAACTTTTGAATCATTTCCATCGCATGCAAATGCAAAACCCAATGTTTTTCTACGCTGTACAAGTAGATCAAGATGGTAGATTGACAAATTTATTTTGGAGAGATAGTTTGTCTAAATTTGATTACGATTGTTTTGGTGATGTGGTAGTGTTTGATTCCACGTATCGAACTAATAGATATAGTTTGATTTGTGCACCTTTTGTTGGGGTTAATCACTATTGGAAAAATACTCTGTTTGGTTGTGCATTTTTGTTGGACGAGACGGCGGAATCATTCATTTGGTTATTTAATGTGTTTTTGGAGTCTATGGGAAATAAGGCTCCTAAAACCATATTCACTAATCAAGATCAAGCCATGACAAAAGCCATTAGAATGGTGTTTCCGAATACACAGCATCGTTTATGCACTTGGCACATCATACAAAATGCCATTAAAAACATTCCACAGTTTTACCATAAGCCGGATTTTAGAGATAAGTATTTTTTAGGCTTATGTATAAATGCAAATCGGAGGATGAATTTGAATCTACTTGGATGGAAATGGAAGAGGAATGGGATACTCAGAACAACAATTGGCTTCAGAGATTATACGGCCTTAGACATAAATGGAGTTCAGCTTTTGGTCGTGATATTTTTTCATGTGGTATAAGGTCAAGTCAAAGAAGTGAGAGCACTAATAATGTCTTCCAACATATTTCGAAGAAGACGTCATCCCTTATACAATTTGTCTACTATTATGAAGAGCAACTGAAGCACATGAGAGAAATTGAAATTCAAGATGATTACAGATCTCGTGGGAAGCCCAGAGTGGAGGTTTCGTCTAATGAGCTCCTGAAACATGCTGCTTCAGTCTATACCCATAGTATTTTTCATAAGTTTTATAAAGAATTAATGGAATGTCTCTCTGAAGATGTTTCAGGTACTACATTTGATGGATTGATTAATTCATATACCATAAGGTGTCGACATGAATACCTTGTCAAATTTAACCCTATAGAGTTATCAATTTCTTGTGAATGCAAATTATTTGAGTCGAAAGGGTGGTTGTGTCGCCATGCATTGTACGTGTTGAATCAAAATAAATCGATAGTTAAGAGCATTCCATCTCCCTATATTTTGAAAAGGTGGACTAAGGGTGCCAAAGAAGGGATTGTGAATGATGAATCTTTGCCACCTGGTCCGTCTACATTTAATCGATTTTGCACATTAATGCAAGAATCTTTTGAGCTGATGAGTTTGGGAGCCAAAGATGTAAACACTATGCAGATAGTGAGGGAGAATATGCAAATAGCGAAGGGTCAAATTTCATCATACAATTCAAGTATGGCCGTGGCTGATGATGTTGGTGATGATGGTGATAATGAGGCTTCTTTGTGCGATATCTCGATATTAGACCCCCATCGAAGGAAAGGAAAGGGAATTAGTTATGGAAGACTAAAAAGTTCAACTGAGAAAAAGAAGAAAAAATCTATCAAAGGAATGCCCCCAATGCAAATAGACAATCGAGGTAACATATTATTTTGGTTAATATGATAAGTTAAATTTTCTGTTTATGTTGCATGATTAAATTTTCTGTTTATGTTGCATGATGCTAATTAACATTTTGTTGCTTTCTAATGTAGAGTTGGTTGTTCAAGCAACACGTAGTGAAACTCATTTTCCAAATTATTTGATTAATCAAAATCCGTTTCAAAGTATCCTTTATCCCAGCAACATTCGTGGTCCTACCATGAATTTTCATAATCAGGTATGTTGCTCTTAGCTTTCCATTTTTATTTACACTTTACTAATTTGGTAAAAAAATTTGTATAGATGCAGCAACCACCGTACATCATGCCATCGGGGATTATGAATGGATTTTGCCAATTTCCTAATCAGATATTGAATAGCTATGTATAAAGAGTTTAATTGGTGATCAATCAATTTGTATATTTTTCAAGTTACTATGCCTCTTTATAATGGTAGAAAACACTTTCTCAAAAGTTACAATCATTATGATAATTTAATTGCATTATGGTAAATGGGTCATTTTTTTTTAATGTAGATGCAATCATCATATATCATGCCGCCAAGCAATTTCAATGGATTTTCTCCATTCACTACTCAGGTATTTATTGTGAATCATTTTATTTGTTAGTATTATTTCAACTTTTTGTTACAATTGTAATATTTACTATTAGTAGCTTATTTTTGGATAGATGTTGGAGTACAATAATAGATCTCATGGAACAATTATGAGTCAGGTACAGTTTACTTTTTATTGATATGGGATTATTTAAGACATTTATCTAAGCATATTATTTAGATAAATATTAATATATTTGTCATTTTCTTGTACAGGGGTCATCAAACTCTTTTCAACATCTTGGGATGAATGAATCCGGAGGCCCCTGTGAAAGCACAGATAATGCACGGTCGCAACATAAATAGCATAGAGGAACCGTCATATAGTATAGTGCTTGTGCTGTTTACAAGTCCAGCAAAAAGGTAGCTAATAGGTCTGAGCTGAAACTTCCATTGATACAGATAAAGGTAACCTCTTCCTTTTTTTAATCGGCACTACCTGTCCCTTCTCAACTTAGCCGTAAAATATGACTCCTTTTCAACTATTTCTACTATTTTTTTCATCATGCTACTTGTAACATGTTGGTTCCTAGTTCCTTTCCTTGTGGCACAAAAAAATTCTATTTTTTATCACTGCTTTTGATTCTGTCCATGGATGTCAAACACTCTCACAACTCTATTTACTTGATGATAGGAATTGATATCTGCCACTAGTGTCTGCATTCTTGGAGTGAATTTTAAACTCCTCATTCATGTGGCAGGTGGATTACTCCGGATTTATGACGATAAATCCTCAAAGGTTTGGACAAAAGTATGTTGGAAAGGTAAATGCATATTAGAAGGTGCACACGGTGTAGTCTTTGACAGCGCTACCAAAAAAGGAGTAATGATTTTTCTTTTTGTAGGTTGCTAATCCTCAAGATATTTTAATCTTCTCTAAGGCTTCAAGAAAGGGTCGGATTGAAAGTGGTACAGATCTTTTGACAAGTGGAGTTCGATGATTTTTCTTTTTTGGGTCAAAGAATTGGAATTTAGTAGGCTATGTTTTTGGCTCTATTTGTCCTTCTTTTTCCAAGTCAATATTTGTATGCCTTTCTTATTGCCTTTGAATAAAGAAATGACTTGTCAAATGTATAATACCTATGGCAAATTCTATTTATTCACCCTCTTTATTTGCAAGACATAATTATCTACTAAAAAATAATTGTATTAGTAAAGCTTTGATTCTGAAGGGTAATTGCATTTAATTGAAGTTGTTAGCGACAGACCGTAAATTTTCAAAATATGCAATTACTGTTTCACACATGATGGCTCTGTTTTTTACTTGTTGGAGGAATGGACGATAATGAAGGACATGCTGCATGATTTAATTGTAGCAACCTTGCGTTATATGAGAGATGAGAAAAAGTTGCAACCAACTCCCTCAAAAAAGAAAACAAAAATGTACGATATCACCCTTTTGTGCTGAAATCAAAATTCTTGCATCCATCTGCACCATTTTTCTGTGAATGAATTGTACATATATTTTAGGTGTTGGTCTTATGTCTATAATAGATCACTCTTGTCTTCCCAGGTTTGGCCATGTGAATTATGAAGAGCCTCACTTCAATGTTGGCTTGCCAGTCTTTAGCATTCATGGAAATCATGATGATCCTGCTGGAGTGGTATGTGATGAGTGGCCAAATGCTTGATTTGATAGCTTTCTGCATGTTTTTGTGTTTATAAATTATGGACTTGCAAAGTATCCATTTTACATGTCTGTCATGTTTGTGGAAAGGTGCAAAAAGCCTAAGTTCTCGTCTCAAATGAATGGCGAAGTAACAGCAAATTTTCCCTTAAAAAGTCAGATTAGGCGTTTGTTTATAATGTACAGCATTGGGCCTCCATATCGTAAATATTTGTTGTAATGCTGGACATATTGTTTTAAGATTTTTTGTGGCCCCAACATCATCAAACTTCTGTCCAGGCTTTTTTTCAATTAAGAGAAAATCAGAAAGAGCTTGAAAAAATTGTCCTCTCAAAGAGATACATGCTTCCACATGTGATACAAGAAATGGGACTTTAAGATGCCCTGTTTGTTTCAATGAATTGCATGTATTTGTATTAGAGATTACTATTTGGTGTGTATATCTTTCATAGGATCGCAGGTTGCTGTGTTGTTGTATGGTGATGGTTGGACTGAATGATCTTCCTTGGTCACTTAAACATTTTTATAAAGTGCGCTTGCATTTTTTTTGGGTTATGCCAGAGTTCACTTCTCAAGTTTACAACTGGTCTGCTGATCAAGAGTTCATTCTTAGTTTAAATGTTTTCGTGGGGGAAGGTAATATTTCTGCAAGCTAAAGACAACCACAAGTCTGCTGATCAAAAGTTCATTCTTATTTTAAATGTTATGTTTCTGTTATGCTTCTGTGTTGATACTTTTTTGTTTATGAACATGTGCAGAACAAAATTGCTAGGGATTCCGACACCTTGAAATGCGAGGAGGAGGATCTAATTCTTAAAGTCGGCGAGTGTTTGGAGGCAAGAAGTTATCTATTGAGACTTGTTATCCTTATAATGTGGTGAATTTAGTCTCATCCAACCATTTAATGTGTGTGTTAAAACTCATAAAAACAACAATCAAAACAGAAAAATTTCTGTTTTTGAGAGAGAGAGAAGATAAAAAACAGAGCACTTAATACGTCTTGTGCTTAAGAAAAAAAACTGTCGAGTACAACCACTAAATACAAAACAAAAACTGCTCACGTACGTGCAACACATAACTGCACACAAACGTGCCATTAACTTCCTAGAAAATAGCAAAAACACTAAATACGTAACTAAATGAACTTGGCTGTTTTTTAATAAAAAAACAGAGTAAAACAGAGTAAAAAGAAAACTGAAAACAGCAGAAAACAGAGACATTATAATCCAACAAACTCCTCCTTGGATCAGTTGCTGCTGCATACTCCAATTTTCTTTCTTAATACTTCAAATCTTTCAGCTTGAAGTGGTTTTGTGAACATGTCTGCAAGTTGATCTTCAGATCTGCAATAGACCAACTTAACTTCGCCACTTTGTTGCACCTCACGTAGAAAGAAAAATTTGACTTTGAAATGCTTGGTTTTGCCATGGAAAACTGGATTCTGAGATATTGCTAAAGCGGCCTGATTATCCACATTAATTTCAATGCAATCACTGGAATTCAACCACAGATCCTTCATTATCTTTTTCAGCCACAAAGCTTGATTTGCAACTGCAGTAGCTGCTATAAACTCAGCCTCTGCTGTGGACTGAGCTACAATCTCTTGCTTTTTAGAACACCAGGAGAAACAACCAGAACCAAAACTGAAACAATATCCAGACGTACTCTTCATGTCATCTACTGAACCAGCCCAGTCACTATCAGAAAATCCTTACAAATTAAACTTCTGACCTTTCTTAAACTTCACACCAAAGAACAATGTTCCTTTGAGATACCTCAAGACTCTTTTTGCTGCAATCAAATGTAACCGACTAGGACTACTCATAAACCTGGATAAAACACTCACGGCAAATAGAATATCTGGTCTGGTTGCTGTAAGATACATGAGACACCCAATCAGACTTCTATACATAGAAGCATCTACCGCATCTGTTCCATCATTCTTCTGCAGCTTTTCTTTAGCAGCCATAGGAGTGCTTACACTTCGACAATCTTCCATCTGAAACTTCTTTAGAATTTCCTTCATGTATTTTTTCTGACAGATGAAGATCTCATATGAAGCCCCGTTTGACTTCCAAACCCAAAAAATAAGCCATCTTTCCCAAGTCTGACATCTCAAAAACTGCAAATATATCTTGCTTCACCTTCTCTATCAATTCCATATAATTCCCCGTCACTAATAGATCATCTACATAAAGTGACAGAATTACAACACTGTGATTCACCTTCTTGACATAAAGAGTGAACTCACTTAAGCTTTTTACAGAGCTAAAATCCTGCAAATATCGATCTATCTTCCCATACCAAGCTCTTGGAGCTTGCTTCAGTCCATATAAAGCTTTCTTCAACCTGTATACACTCTCTTCTTGCCCTTTGATACTGAAGCCTTCAGGTTGTTCAATAAAAATCTCCTCCTCAAGCTCTCCATTCAGAAATGCAGACTTGACATCTAACTGAAATATAGGCCACCCCTTCTCTCGCGCAATAGCTAACAGTAGCCTTATTGTATCAAGTCGTGCAACAGGAGCAAATGTTTCAGAATAGTCTACTCTCCATATTTGTGCATAGCCTTTCACCACCAGTCTAGCTTTATGTTTATTGACAGAACCATCAGGATTAAGTTTTGTTCTAAACACCCACTTAACCCCAATCACATTCTTATCAGATGGTCTATCAACAAGCTCCCATGTGTGGTTTTTCTGGATCATTGCAATCTCCTCCTGCATTGCTGCAATCCACCTCTGATCCTCCTTAGCTTCCACAAAGTTAGATGGTTCGAGCATTGCCACATTGCTTCTTTCATAGAATTCAGCAAGTGACCTTGTGCCCCTCACTAGTAAATCATCCACACTGCTTGTCTTCCAATCCATCTATAACTTCATCAACCTCTATATCTGTTTGCGAGGTTGTTTTTCGAACTGCTGCTTTTCTGCACTCTTTCCTTCCATCCAATTCCACTCATCTTCCTCTAGAAAAACAACATCTCTCGCTACAATCACCTTCCCCGTCATACGGTGAAAAATTCTGTAAGCCTTTGATTGGAGATTGTACCCAATGAAGATTCCAAGCTCTGCCTTCTTATCCAGCTTGTCCCTCTTGACCTCAGGAACATGAGTGTAACACAAACACCCAAAAACCTTCAAATTTTTCACAGAAGGTTTAACACCATACCAGACTTCAAAAGGTGTTGACCTCTCTAAGGCCTTTGTGGGCAATCTGTTCAACAAGAACACTGCAGTATTAGCTGCTTCAGCCTAGAACTTCTTAGGCAACATCTTCTCCTGCATCATACATCTGGCCATCTCCATAATACTTCTGTTTTTCCTCTCACTGACCCCATTCTGTTGAGGTGAATAGGGAGCAGTGAACTGCTGCACAATTCCTGCTTGCTCACAATTCAACTTAAACTTGTGAGCAAAAGTATACTCGAACCATTATCAGACCCGAGCATTTTAATTTTCTTCCCACTCTGATTCTCAACTAAGGCTTTAAACTTCACAAACACATCAGCAACTTCAGATTTGGCTTGCAGAAAATAAATCCAACTCATCCTAGTCATATCATCAGTGAAAGTAATGAAATACCTGCTACCATTGAGAGAAGACTCAGACATAGGTCCACATAAATCTGTGTGGAGTAATTGCAGCTTCTCACACGCTCTCCAGCCTCCTCCTTTGAAAGGAAATCTAGCTTGCTTGTCAAGAAGACAAGTTCTGCACTGTGGAAATTCCTCATCCAAACTTGGCAAGTCATCTCGCAAGCTATTTCTGCGCATAAACAACATGCTCTTCCTGTGAACATGCCCAAGTCTTTTATGCCATATCTCTGCATTTTCTTCTTTGCACTTTAAAGCCATTTGTTGCATCTCTTGTGGCTTGAACATGAAACTCTTGTCCTTCATTGGAATTCTTAGCACTTCTTTGCTATCTGCATTATTAATAAGACATCCCTTCCCTTCGAACTTCACTTTATAGCCCTTCTCAACTAATTGACCAACACTTAACAGATTATGGTCAATATTTGGCACAAAGAGAACATCACTGATCAGCTTCACCTCATGATTTCCTTCAATAGCCACTGTACCCTTCCCTTGCACTTCAATATATTGTCTGTTGCTAATTCTGACTCTGGACCTGACTGACCTGTCTAGACTCCTAAACAGCTTCGAATTGCCAGTCATATGATTGGTACAGCCACTATCCACCAGCCATGCATCATTCCCAACAAAAGATTCAGAAAAGAAGCTACAAACAAGTGCTCTTCCTCGTTTCATTCATTGCTACCCGTGCTTTTCCCGCTTGCTGGTAATTTTTTTCTTTGCAGATGGCTTCCATGTGACCCAACTTGTGACATCTTCTCGCATCTAGCATCAGGCTTTCTCCAACATCTAAAAACTGATGATTAGTTCCACTACAAGTATTGACAAGGCTTTTTGATCATCTTCCATTTGCTAGACCCACCAGAATTTCCTTCTTTTGCTACAAACTTGGAGTCACCGGCGTTTTCTCTGGACTGAATCCATTTCTTCCCTTTGCCTCCATCATTTGACTTCACTCTAGCTTGCAGCGCACCCTCTACAAACTCTTCTCTTCTCATCATTCTTTCGTGCTCCCCGTGCTGCAGAGCATTTAACAATTCTGCAAGCTTTATATCAAGTAAGTCTCTTGTATTTTCCAGAGACGCTATGGTGGCTTTGAACTTCTCTGGAAGAGACACCAGGATCTTCTGAACAAGCCTTTCATCCTTCAAGTCAGTCCCTAAAACTCTGATTTTTTCAGCTATCCCAACCAACCTATCGAGTACTCCTTCACCGACTCGAATCTTTCATCTGCTGTCTCTCAAACTCCCTCAAGAGATTCAGCACCTTCATGCCTCTTATATTCTCATCTCCCTCGTATTCATCCTTCAAGAAATCCCATATTGCCTTTGCAGAATCACATCTCATGATCCTTGTGAAGATAGTGGGTGAAACAAAGAAGCATACAGGCATGACTTTGCCTTGGCCTTCCTTGTGATTCTCTCTTTATGGTACTTTATCTGATTCAAGGTCGGATTGTCTGGAAGTGGAGCAACCTCATAATCATCCTCCACAGCTTCCCACAGATCATGACCCTCCAAAAATGCTGTCATCTTAACAGCCCATGCTTGATAATTCTCTCCAAGAAATATGGAGAAGCCATGAGAGAAACCACTCGACCCTGTCTCCATCACCCTTTAACTTCTTTACACTTCAATACTTGCTTCACTTCACAGTCCCTCAAGATCATTCACGCTCTGATACCAATGTTAAAACTCATAAAAACAACAATCAAAACAGAAAAATTTCTGTTTTTGAGAGAGAGAGAAGATAAAAAAACAGAGCACTTCATACGTCTTGTGCTTAAAAAAAAAACTGTCGAGTACAACCACTAAATACAAAACAAAAACTGCTCACGTACGTGCAACACATAACTGCACACAAACGTGCCATTAACTTCCTAGAAAATAGCAAAAACACTAAATACGTAACTAAATGAACTTGGCTGTTTTTTAATAAAAAAACAGAGTAAAACAGAGTAAAAAGAAAACTGAAAACAGCAGAAAACAGAGACATTATAATCCAACAGTGTGGAGTTCTTCCAAATTTTTTGGGTCTTTAGCTCATTTGCTTCAATCTGTAGTCAGGCTTTAACTTTCTGCTATGATTGTGGCTGTTATTAGAGTAAAGTAGGAATTTCTTGTATATCTTTTTGTAAGGTCTTTCCAGCAGTTACAGAAGGGCATTTCAATGAGAGAAACTAGGAGCTTGGATACAGTCTCGAGCATTATTTTTGCTTGTTGGTTTTAATTCCCGTTCACGATAGGCTGAAGTTCTTTTTAACTCATCTTCTTCCTGCCAAGTGCTGCCTAAAGTAAAGATTGATGCTTAATTGACTTTTTTCTTTATATTCAGGAACGCGTTAAGGAATGTTCTGTACATCCCAGTGACACCCCCACATGGAACATCCAGTGCACCTTATGTGGAGGTAAATCTAGTTGTAGTGCTGATTATCCTTCTTGGATTCTTATGAGTTTCTCTGTGAAGCCATTAACTGCTAAATTTTTCATGTTAAATTATGCCCAGGCTGCTAGAAATAGGAGTGCTGCAAGAATAGGAAGCACAGTTTCTTTTATCGATGATGAGGACACAGCAGAGATACTCAGCTCAAACTCTGCCACCAGAGGCCGGAAAGGATCATTGGGAGTTTCTAGATCCTCCCGTGCTACTTCAGATCTAGGAAGAGGGAAAACTTCTACAAGAGGAAGGGGCAGGGGAAGAGGATCTGCTAATTTGAAGCAAACTACTCTTGATTCAGCTTTGGTATCTCGCCCGTCGTGAAAGGTTAGTAGTGGATGTAGTCATGAACTCGAGCTTACGGATTAAAGTTGTCAAACTCCAATGTCCCATATCCTGAATCAACTAGCTAAAGATTATTTGCATTCTCAAGTGATCTGGCTTTGCAATTGAAGTGCTTTAGGGAAATAATCAGCATTAGCGTCTGGCGTAATATGTGGATACGGTAGGCTCTCTGATAGTGATGAATTGTCTGCATGGATTAAATTAAAATATGGTATTTTCAAATGGCAATCTGGATAGTCATTTGTTGAGATCATTAAATTGAATGTGCAGAGCTTTTGTACTCAGAGAACTTGGATAGAGTGCAATGTAGTAATCTGTGGACAAACTAATACCTGGAAAAGTGCCAGCATTATAGCATATAAGTTATAGCTCGCTCACTGTGTGTGTATGTGTATGATGACCGGCTTCCTATGGCTTAAATTAAGCCTTTGAAAGAACAAGGATGTGAAATTGACTGATGTCCGTAAGCATCTGTATTGAGTCTGCAATACCCCCAAAACTTCTTGTTTACATGGGTTTTTAACTTTAAATGATGGGATGTCTTTCTTGCCGCCAGTGGTTTATAAAGCCATGTATAGGGAGGGAGAGATGTTAATGTTGATGCCTATATCCCTGTGAGTCCTAGGAGCTCATCTCAATTCCTCATCTCGTCTCTCTCTCTCTCTCTCTCTCTCTATCTCTCTCTGACTCCTGTTCTTGTTCTTGCTTTGTTTCGCAACTGTTCATTTCCTTCTTTGGTACTTTGCTTTTCTTCTTCCTTCTCTGTCGCATGTAACGCAGATCCCGTTGACATTTGACCCCACCTTCGTCCATTTTGCTCTTCTCCGTTCTCTTCCAAAGTAATTCGCAGAGGATCTGGTTGTTCTTGGGTGTAAACTTCGTTTCTTGTTCTCTTCTTGCTCCTAGCTCCGCAAATTCAGTTGACCAGTCATTGCTTAGCACAGTTAGATTTTGTTTGAGCAAGGACTAGATGGGTCGTCACAAATTTACTGATTCTTGGGTGGTATCCTCAGATTTAGTTGCCCCTCGGCAACAGAGTACTATCACTTCGATTGCACTCTGCATTCTTTATGTTTCTTCTGCGGATCTTGGTTTGCTAATTAGGTTCTGCTTTAGTCAAAACTCAAGTGGATGTGACGCTATATACTTTGGTGGGCGTCCATTTCAATGAAGATCTTTCGAGTTCTAACTTTTCCTTTTGTTGCCTGTTCTCTTTTAATTGTGAGTTTTTCTTTTTGAAAGTCAACAGTTATTCTGAAGAGAGAACATCGATGAATAAAAGTATTATCGACAGCTGAATTGGGGAATGCCTCTCATCTCAAGGAATTATGAAATCACATGAAGCGTGTCCAATTAGTTTGCTTTCCTTGATTATCTGTGGTTTCTTTTTGCTCCACTTCAGATGAAGTTTGTCTCGTTCCCTGAGTGTAGCTTAGACTACCAAGACTACACTCCCTGCACGGATCCTAAGGTACGAGCAGACCAAATAGTTTGTTGTGATCTGATCTACCAGAACGAATCTAAGATATGTGGTTTTCTTCTTTTGGGCACAGAGGTGGAGGAAGTATGGCATGCATCGTCTGACTTTCATGGAGCGCCATTGCCCGGCGGTTTTTGAGAGAAAGGAATGCTTGGTCTCGCCACGAGAAGGGTACAAGCCGCCGATCCGATGGCCAAAGAGCAGGGACGAATGTCGGTACAGGTAATTGTGTTTCCTCAATCATACTAGAAAACAGAAATTTCTGAATTCATGACACAATAGTGAAAATGGATATGTGGATCGGGTCATAGGAACGTGCCATATGATTGGATCAAAAGAGATATCAAACCAGAACTGGCTGAGAAAGCAAGGAGAGAAGTTTCTTTTTCCTGGTGGTGGTACGATGTTTCCCAAGGGTGTGAGTGCATATGTTGATTTGATGCAAGATCTGATCCCGGGTATGAAAGATGGCACAGTTCGAACACCCATTGACACGGGTTGTGGGGTGAGTTTGTACTTACTCATGAAGGGGAAAAGAATTGTGGTACTTTTTTTAATTAGCATTTCTGAGATGTGCAGATGCTTCTGTGGTTTAATAGATTTGGCACTTACAGTTCTAGTGGTAGTTTTAGCTGATGCCTACAATATCTTTAAATTGTTTCAGGTTGCAAGCTGGGGAGGCAATTTGTTGGATCATGGGATATTAACTGTTTCTCTTGCCCCTCGAGATAATCATGAAGCTCAAGTCCAATTTGCCTTGGAACGGGGGATTCCGGCAATACTAGGCATCATCTCTACGCAATGGCTACCTTTCCCGTCAAACTCATTCGATATGGCCCACTGCTCAAGATGCCTTATTCCGTGGACTGAATTTGGTAACTCCTTTTCCTGATGCGTTGAATCTAAATACCAGGAAGAATTGGATGTCGGGTATGAGATCTCTCTTTTCTTACTTATGAAAGTGCATTGGTCACAGGTGGATTATACCTCCTAGAAATCAACGGGATACTGCGGCCTGGAGGTTTCTGGGTCCTCTTAGGACCACCAGTCAACTACCAAAACCGCTGGCGTGGATGGAACACCACTGTGCAGGAACAGAAGTCAGATTATGATAGACTGCAGAAGCTTCTCACCTCAATGTGCTTCAAGCTGTATAACAAGAAGGATGACATCGCCATGTGGCAGAAAACCTCAAACAGCAGTTGCTACAATCGCCTTGCGAAACCTGATGCCTACCCATCGAAATGCGATGATAGCCTTGAGCTGGACTCTGCTTGGTATACTCCGCTCCATCCTTGTGTGGTTGTTCCGGATCCAAAGCTCAAGAATATCAGTCTCAAATCCATCCCCAAATGGCCTGAGCGACTGCACGTTGCACCTGAGCGCATGTCAGAAATACAAGGAGGAAGCGCGAGTGCTTTCAAGCACGATGATAGTAAGTGGAAGGTGCGGGCAAAGCACTACAAGTACTACCTGCACTTGGGACTGATAAAATAAGAAATGTCATGGATATGAACACTGTCTATGGAGGTTTTGCAGCTACTCTGATTGATGATCCATTATGGGTTATGAACGTTGTCTTGTCCTATAGTGCCAATACTCTTGCCATCAAGCATTTATGTGTGCGTTATAATTGTGTACTAATATATTTTTTTGAACATTCAAATCTAATATTCTTCATTTTGACTTAGGAGTGTACGTCAAAGCTTAAATTCTAAGCCCGATTATGAGTCAATGCGACATTTGTCCATCATTATGACATCATACTATCAAGTAATCAACGACTAAATTGGACATTTGTCCATCATTACGACATCATACTATCAAGTAGTCAACGACTAAATTGCAGAGAATGATCGATAAATCCGTGATGTCCTACTCCTTTGGCACTTGAGTTCACTACTAAATATAAGAATTAGATCCAAATATGATATGAATGTGGAAAAAATGTCCGCTCATCTTTTCATGCCCTGCAGCTTCACTACTAATTCACATCTTGGTGCTACTCATCGGCATTGTTTAAGTAAACATCGGTATGAAAACTTTCTAATGAAAAATAAGTATTGGTGGACGTTGTTATATGAAACTCCATAATCATTGACAAATAAATATTCACGATACATTTTATAAAATTAATTTATTAAAATACGAAATATCATCATCAATTGACTAAATAAGTAAACACTTTCAACCATCAAATAGATTTTTAAGTCCTCCTTGTTCTCTGCAATCTCATTGAACATCTCAATGCACTTCTTGACAAGATTTTTCCTGATGACCTTCAGAATCTTGTTCTGTTGCAGCATCTCACGAGAAATGTTGAGGGACAAGTCATCAGAATCGACAACTCCTTTCACGAATCCAAGATACTCTGGAATGAGCTCCTTGCAGTTGTCCATAATGAAAACCCTCCTAACATAGAGCTTGATGTTGTTCATCTTCTTGCGAGTATCGAAGAGGTCGAACGGAGCACGTTTTGGGACGAACAAAATAGCCTTGAATCCAAGCTGCCCCTCAACAGAGAAGTGCTTCACGGCAAGATGGTCTTCCCAATCATTGGTCAAGCTCTTGTAGAAGGAAGCATACTCCTCCTTGGTGATCTCCTTTGGCTTTCACAGCCAGATGGGTTTCAGTTTGTTGATGAGCTGCCACTCATGAGAAACGTCCTTAATCTTCTTCTTCTTGGACTTCTTTTCTTCCTTCTCATTGACGTCCTCAACATCTCCTTCCTCTTCCTTCTCGGGCTCATCGTCCTCATCATCACTGATCTCTTTCTCGGTTGTCTTCTCAGTCCATAGATAGATGGGGTAGCTAATGAACTTGGAGTGCTTCTTCACAAGGTCCTTAATCCTTCTTTCTTCCAGGTACAGGTACTCCAGCTGAGGAAAACAGAGACTTGACGCTGTTAGCATCATGTATCATCCAAAACCATAGTAAATATTTTCCACCAATTCATAAAAGCAACCATAAATGAACTCACCTAGTCCTCCTTAAGGAAGAGGGTGATATTGGTCCCTCTGCCGAGTTGCTCCCCACTCACATTTCTCGTAACGGTGAAGGAACCACCGGCCTGGGACTCCCAGATGTACTGCTCATCATTGGGCTTAGTAGTCACAATGACTTTCTCAGCCACCAAATAAGCAGAGTAGAAACCGACACCAAATTGACCGATCATGCTCTCATTAGCTCCCGCCTACAATGCCTCCATGAATTCTTTCGTCCTCGACCTCGCAATCGTACCCAGGTTGTTCACAAGATCTGTCCAATTCATCTCACAACTTAAATGAACTCAGCGTAACAGTTACCGTTATCGGATAGGAACATAGCCATAGCCAAAAGACGCGAGCAAGAAAATTGATCAATCTCTGTCAGCCAATTACATTACCTGCTTTAGTCACGCCAATGCCACTGTCAACGATCGAAAGGGTCTTGTTGGCCTTGTTCGGCACCAGCCTAGTGAACAGCTCGAGCTGCGCATCGAGCTTGCTCTCGTCCGTGAGGCTCTCGTATCTAATCTTATCCAACGCCTAAAGCGCACACAAACCGATAACAAATCAGAATCAATATATCACCTTCAGTATCACAATATTGCATTTCGATCACGATTATTTCTCAACAATGCCTAAGGCAGAGCCATCTAATCAACTAAAAATGACACTCTTAAGTCTTCCCCAGGCATTGAACATGCACTTGGCAAACATAAATCTCTCTGATCTTCAAGCCTGCCAGCCATTACTAACACCTAACAGACAAAAGACATTGAACAAGGCAACACCCATCGTCCCAACCATTTCTGATGCAGGCTTCGCCTCTGCTGCAACATCCTTAAGTGAGAGCCCAGTTGCGGCTGCAGCTCCAGCGACCTTATATTGACAAATGAAAGCAAAGAATCATATCAGTATTCTTCACTTTCACTACTCATAAACGTAGGCCAGGAAGTGTGGAGTCTCTCAACAACAATGAACCATAGATATTGCCAGATGCATGGAAACTTCAGAAGAATAATCTGAAAGGGATGTCCTTCTGACTTTCTTAATTAAAAATTCAAAAACTTTCTACAAATTGATTTGCCAAAAACAGGAGTTTCCTATGTTAACGATCTATTACAAGAAGAAAATGTGAGAGTTTTTAAAGTTGACGTAGTCACTCGAATAGATAAAAGTGATGGTGGCAAAAATTAAGGATACAAGCGTCGACCATGAGAAGTGGGGAAGGAAAAGATTCTTGTTTAGTGCCAAAAGGGACATTTAAAGCACAACCTTTCAGAGAGAAAGAGACCGCAAACCTTGTGAACTAGAATAGTCCCTGCCAATCCTCTCCTCCCGACTATGCCTCGAGGGGGAGGTAAAGCACAATCATCTCCAACAATCACCATCTGCAATAAGGCATAACCTTTTGACACCAGTCTCCAGCATATGTTAAAATCACAATCACATCTAGAAGTAATTACGGGGGAAGTACCTCAACCATGTAACCTTCAGATTTAGCCAACTCAGCAGCCAATCCAAAGTTCAAGCAATCACCTGTATAATTCTGCAAAAGGGAGATTGTAATCCTTCTTCTGATAGATCTTCTGTTTTGGACAGATGTCAGCACAGGGAAATAAGTACTTGTGGTCTATGCGGCTGTTAGAACTGCATAAACTCCCGGAATTTCCGTGGCAATGAAAGTGCCGTTTACAAATTTTTTTGTTTTTCCCTTGTATACACAAGTTTACATGTATGCCAAAATACTCTATAAGGTGGTAGGATAAAGTAAAGGAAGTACCTTGACAATAAGTAGACACCCCATTGGACCAGTTACAGCTCGGATGCTCTGAAATATATACAATAGAGCAAAATAAATCTCATAGACAAGGAGACAAAACATAAAGCCTCACTGAAACTGAGCTGTTGGAGATGGGAATTTATTCTCGCCTTCCTTAACTAACCAACACAAAACTAATCAAATATGAGATACAATTGTTACCTTAGCAGAGAGACAAGACAACCAAGTCTTCCAAATATTATTTCCATGGAAGTCCAGAAAGACAAAATGCTGACCGCAAGAAAAGACTCCAACCAGATAATGTACAATCGCAATTAATTTTCCTTTTATTCCACAACTTGAGACAAAAGCAGCAAAACTCAGAGAGGATGAAGGTACCAATATTCCTTGCAATTATGCTCAAACATATTAGTCTCAACGAACAATGATTAGATAAACAAAGTAGCTTTTCCACCAAAAGCATCCATGCTCCAGCTCCCTGCAAAGTTACAACTGGCATCAGAAACAGAATCCAGAGATTTGCAGTTAATGTATTTCAAATCCTTTCAGCTTAAGAATCAATCCGATGGAAGAGATGCTCTACAATTGCTGAGAGAGACCCCATGTAAAAGCATCCACGATGAAGAATACAGATCAGAATACCTGATTATTTAAAGGGTGAACAAGATGCTCGAAATAAGTTACCACATAATAAAATTAGCAAGGGCACGCATCAATTTGTAAACCCAATTCTTCATACACTAAGTTGACATTTTTGTTGTTAGATAAAATAGATTCATTATGCCAACCTATTCTAAACTGTCTCTACATTCCAAATGCCCTCTTGATATCTTTTCTCGTAGCAATTTTATCTCTTTCATTAATAATAACTTCCCAAAGCATCCCTTCAGATGCATAAATCTTCACTAGAACATTACGAATATTTTCTCGGTGCACATATCAAATAGCTTCAGGAGAACAATGAAATAATAAGTACAAATCTCTATTAAACCACAGCAACCCCCCTAAGAAAAAAAAAAAAAAAGAACACCAACCACCACCACCACCACCAAAAAGGTAAGAAAAATGCAATATGTGAACCTCTCAAGTGAAGTAACCAATTGTGAGTATTAATATATTCAGGCAATATTGACAAATATCCATTCAAGCACCAAACTGACTAAAATGTGAAGCATCTCCAGCTTCAAACAAACTTTTCATGCATGTCTGCACATTTGGACCGAGAGAGAGAGAGAGAGAGAGAGAGAGAGAGAGAGAGAGTGAAGCACTTAATATCTTCGTAGCTCTGCAATTAGATAATGCATTTAGTTAGACTTAAGACATCATTATACATGAAGACAGCTTTATTATAAAAGCACTCTAGCAAACATAAGTATATGAGATTTTTTTCTCCTATGAAATTGTCAAATGTGATTGTCAAGATGGAATATCCAATTTATTAAAAAGTTATAAGAAAACTAAACTTACAATATTTAGATAATTCATAGATCACCGCTTCATGTCCCATATCATCTATTGCACGTACATCCACCATGAATACCACCTGCCACCGGGCAAATTAAATCACTCCACATGGATCAAGAATTCTGAGCTATCTTTAGACAGCCTTGCTATAATAACCAGAAGGCAGATGAACAATTTCTTACTTGGCCTGGAATGACATTACTTGCACTTGGCCACGATGATATCTCTCCAACAGTGCAAACAAGTGAAGGGGAAAGTGACTGCACTGTCGTATCCTTGTAGTGACCATCGAAGGAGAGAAAATCTTCAGGACGTTTACAAAGACTTTCCAGTAACACAATGAGTTCAGCTGCAGCTGACATAGGGTCCTGACGCAGACATTGGAACCGTACCAGCATGCCCCTGAGAACCTCTGACAGTTACCTGCAAAATATTGTCAAAAGGTAGAGAGCTTCACAGTCTATAATGTATGCATTCTTCTGGAAGTGTCACTAACAAAACTCAATAACTAAACATAAGACATTGCACTCTGGCATATGAATAATCCATAGGAATATGGCCCAAGAAGAGATTTTCCTAGGGTTAACTGTTGAAGACCTATTGCCTCTCATCGTATTGACAAATTAAGCAACTTAGATGGATGATACGAAGGCTAAGTGTGATCCTATTCCCAATATAATGCACACCATTAGCTATAGCAAAATCGTGTGAAGAAATTACCTCTAACAGAAAATAGAAAACTCTCACAGGCGTTAACCGATTCCCTTACGCAACAAGATCTTCTAATATTAACTAATTAAACAGGGTGCATGGTTAATTTCAAACATCCATTATACCTTCAATCTTGTCTGTCCAGCTATTCCTTTCACCACACCGAGAGGCAAACCCCTCTTCCTTTAATTTTTTAATTTGTTCTTTTTGATGGTTTGAGTTGGAAGAAGAGACTTGCATCCTGTCAAACAAGATAAGAAGTACGCGTCTTTGCCCAGACGCCACACAAGTAAGAAAGAAAAAGAAGAAGGGCCAAAAACAACCGCTCCTACTGGTGGTGTTTGTCCTAATCTTCCCTCTTCACACCTTCATATGCGTGACGCATCCGCCTATCTTTCTTCGTCTTTCCGCTTGTAGTCGGTACGATACAATGACGAAAAAGAAAAATACCATGTCCAAAATCTTAAATGAAAAATGCTATCAAAGCTTTAAACCTTTCGTTGGTTTAGTTGAATCTCGAAATTTTTTTATTAGAAAGAGTATCAGAAAATGCTTTCGATTATACCTGTTTTTATTTGTCATTCGGGCACTAAAGGAGTTTTTAAATAATAACAATGGCAAATTTGCAGTGGGAGGATCTCGTTGAACTTTTCTATTCATGAAAAATAAAATTGATTGTACTAAACCAAAAAGTTTACCGGTCGATTGCATTCGTTGCATAATACTAGAAAATATCCACTACGTTTTTTTCCATCCGAAGAACTTTCTAATCCAAGGTAAAGCAGTGAAGTATCTTTAAGAAGTGTAAAGACCCAATTTTTAAAGGATTTTACTTAAAATGTGCCTTGAAAATACTTATTAAGCAACTAAATAAGAAAATATTACGACTCAATATATCGATTGTCACCGTAACTATACCCGATTACATGTCAAAGATCAAAGATATCCTTAATATAAATAATTAACAAATGCCCAAGATACTCGTCAAAATGGCCATAAATCAAAAGAAAGTTTGTTAATATCAAATACGAGCTGAAGTTCGAAAATGTGTCCTCATCTTTACCATACATGAATATGACGTCCATACAATACACATCACAATCAATAGAGGAGCCACCGGGGATCGCCTCTCCCCACCCATTTCTTTATAATAATAATAATAATAATAATAATAATAATAATAATAATAATAATAATAATAATAATAATAAAAGAATAGACTCATCATTTTTTTCCTGCTCATAAATTAACTTTGTTACTTTCTTCGTCATTTTTCTTCGCATCTTAATTTATTGTGTTTTTCGAGACTGGCTAACCCAATTCTCTAATATTGTAGTGTCAATTATTAAGGGGATCTTTCATCTTTAACCGAAAGGTACTCTCTCCCCCGCAGAAGCTCTCCTAACTCACTTCGATCGATCGTTGCCCTTGAGATTGTCGGTGTTCTCTTTTCGGTGAGTGTGTTCATATGGTCGCGTAGTCGGTCCGATCATGATCGCGTGCCGCGGAATTCTCGATTATTCGGCTCCGATCACCTGTTGTGAGAAAAAAGTTCGGTGATACCTTTTTCGATCCTTTCGAAATCGAGGGGCCTCCGGTCGTTTTGCGGTGGTTCGTTTCTAACTCTGGCGTTTTACCTCATTTTTGTAATTTTGTGCGCCAATCGCGGCTTGAATCGCGAGGGAAAAATCCGAACTTACCAAGAGGCGAGCTCCACATGGGCTCTGGTTTGTTGACCTGTCGTTGTCAGATCCAATCAAGAGGTGCCACAGCATTGCCGGGAGAGCCAGGTCAGATCGCTTTGAACTTAAAGCAGTTCCGGGACCAAACAAGACCCGAACAAGCTTCTTATAACCCGATTAGTGTTATCTAAAGATCAGAAAGTCAAATCTTGAATGCCGAGACATGTCAATTCTCTATTTTTGGCAAACATATGTATCGAAGCGACCTCAACGGATCCTTGAGAAGCTGGAAGTTAAGATTATTATTAACTTATGATACAATATAAGTCACTAGGAAAGATCCGAACTTACCAATGATGAAATTCTTCCAGTTATCTTTATTGGTTTTAATCACGTGCTAATAGAATGGACTGAAAAATAGCCCATTAATTTTGAAATGAGGAAGATATGGAGGTAGTCATTGAATCTGAAGGATATCAAGTGTTGGAATCAAAAAGCAAATTAGATTTGGATCCATGACATGGAAAAGCTACCAAAAGATTACAAGTAGTTTACTAGTCTTTTAGCAGTTCTTTACACAAACGACTTGGACACGATAAGCTTGAGCACGATAAATTTCTACATAAGCAATAAAACCCAATTGCAATATCCTAATCAACTCAATCCTTCAAGTCCACTTCTTAGCAAAGTGAAAACGAGAAATGATATTATGCCATAGGCTTTTTTCGAGGCTTAAAAAAGAGAATGATAAGCTAGAGTCCTCATAGATAGAAAATTCAATTGTCCGCACTTTCTCCGAAGAAAAGTTCTTATAAATTTGCCATGTCATCGTGGACCGCTTAGGATTGAGGGTAATAATGTAGCGGTAGCACTAAATTCAACATCTATCGAACCAAATCTCGCTGCCCTGCCGGTGGAAGGTTGAGTAGAGAAGTTGTAATCCAAGTCTTCTTGAACTTTCACAATGCCCTCTAATGCCTTGATGACCATGGACATGGTAAGCCTCTTTATATATACTCCTTGCATGCGCCATGCGGCAAAAAAAAGTCAGAAAGACAAGAAGAAAGGCCAAAAGCAAAATGTTGAAATTGGCACGATAGGAGGACGGAAAATGAGAGGGGGAAAAAGAATACTTGGTCCAAAATCTTACACGAAAAATGCAACCAAGCTCAAAATCTAAGGATTAGTTGAATCTTGAAAATTTTTTTATCGGAAAGAGTATCAGAATTTTTTTCGATTATACCTTATTTGATTTAATGTACGCTCTCTTAAGCAGCTTTTTATAGTGATGATGGCAAATTTCCAGTGGGAGGATATGGTTGAACTTTTCTCTTTATAAGGGACTTAGAAATTGATCATACAAAACTAATACCAGTCTATTGTAGTCTTTGCATAATACTTGGAAATTTCCACTAGGTTTTTCCTCTCAAAGAACTTACTAATTCGAAGCAATGAAATTATTTTTTAAAGAGCATAAAGACTCGATATAAAAATGATTTACTTAAAATGTGTCTCGAAAACACTTATTAAGCAACTAAATATAAAAATATCGTGACTCCTAATACATTGATTGTCATTGTAATATACCCAATTATACATTGAAGATCGAAGATCCCCTCAATAAAAATATTTAATAAGTACCCAGGATATTATTAAAATGATCATAAATCAAAAGAAAGTTTGTTGATATCAAATACGAGTTTTAGTTAGAAAACATACCCTTACCTTCACCATCCATGAATATGACTAGGGTGAGCGGTTCCCGGTTCTTTACAGGTTCCGAACGGAACCTGGAACCTACCATCGGGTACAAGTTCCTCATTTTTTGGAACCTGGAACCTACCCATCAGAACCAAGAACCTGGAACCTACCCTGTCACAGGTTCTGGGGCCAGTTCTAGGTTCCAACAGGTTCTTTTTTTCTTTTTTAGTTAAAAAAAATGAAAATGAATGCAGCAATAATAAACAAACTTCTCATTCATCAAAGAGAATATAACACAAACAACAAACAGCATTTTAGAAGCAATAATAAACAAACTGTTTTTACACTCACGAACAATCCAGAGTTCGAGCACATGATGGATGAAATGTGCTCGACAACGGTGACCATAATTGCTCGTATATATCATCTTCTGGCGCCACCTCTCCAAGATTATGAGCACCAATGCCCAAATTGTTTTTCTTCACTTCATTAGCCATGATTGGATCAGCAATACCACTTCTGGAGCTTCCAAGACCCTCACTTGCTCAATTAGCCAGGTGCACCCATTAGCCTCTTCCCCTTCGATCATAAGCGATAACGAATGCAATTAAGAAGTCAGACACTATAAGACAAATTCCTCATTCACCACCATTGTTGGCTTAAATGTCACAGGACAGGGAGTTTCCCCATACTCGAGCCACTTAGGAGCTATAAATGGTACTTAACAAAACGACACATTCATATGCACAGAGAAGATGAAAACTTCAGTACATCATGCACACATGAATGATTAAGCTGCTTGAGCGAAACATTTATCCTAACAAAAGGATCTAGCTACATCAAAACTGCCTTATCTTCTAGATGGAATGAAACCAAGAGCCATAGGGAATAGAAAAAAAGACCTTTCCACCCCATTTTTGACAAAAAGCTTATGGCCAACATTATCAGCCTGAATCCTGGCCCTTTCAGCAGCCTCTCTAGCAGCCTTTGGGCAGAGGCATCATTACATGAAGCCAAAAACCTTTCAAGCTCTTCTGAAGGAATGAAGTCGCCCATGTGATGACCTTTCTTGGTGGGTCCTATGAAACAAAACACAAATATGTCATCTCAATTAAGATGCATATAGCAAGACACAAGAAAACAGAAATAACACCCGCCGCAAGGAATTGAAAAGCTAACCTTGAAGAGAAGGAGGTGGAGGCATTTCATCTTTCGATTGTCTAGGTTGTCTCCTCCTCTCCTCCTGGGCAGCCTTTTTCATGTAAAATTCCATCATTGCTACAGGATTTGCACTTGCTGTGGAACCCGACTCGCTTTGTGTTCAACAAAACTTGATCAAACAACATGTTTAATGGTGCTCACTTAAAAATGCCAAGAAAGCATGGACCGCAAAATGTCTCTGTAGCATGTTGCAATTGAACCACAAAGTACTCACATAGATATTCAAATAATAACACCACTCACTAGTCAATGAATTTTGAGTTGTTTCAAGTAAAACAACATCATTAGATTCGAAGACAACCTGAAATCAATTTGATTTAAAGACAATGATTACATCTAACAAGTTTTTAGAATGTGATACAAGGCACCACATTGCATAATTATAACGTAAGCGAAGCAATCAATGGTTTCAGTACATTCAGCTTTTCAGATGCTGCTCCATTTTACTTTATTCTCTTACATACAAACATCAGATGATCCTATTTGTCACTTATCTAGAAGGAAGTATATAAATAAATTAAGCCAAAATTAGATGAGATGGCAAGTGAAACGAATGTGTAATCACCATTTCTATCCGAAGCAACTCTAGAACCATCTATAGCTTCATACAATGCTGAACCAGGAGTTTGGTAATTTGAGCGGTTGGCCTAGCTGTTGATCCTTTGGGAGGCAGCATTCGATCTTGACTCTGGTATACCTACTCCGCCTGCAAAAGGTAAACAGGAGATTAAAACAACTAAAGAAATTTACAGCAAAGAATTCTAAATAACCAACAAAAACAAGAATGAGATAGAAAAGAACTCAGTTAGATTCTGGATGACTTGCGAAGGAATATTCAACCATTTATAGAATGGAAGATGCACTTATAGCAAATAATGTAAGCTGCAAATACAAAAATGCAAAGGCACAGCCAAAATGAGCAGTATCAGCCTGAAACATGAATTCTAAAATGCAAAGAAACCACCTCATAACTTTCAGGAAAGATCTTCCAAGCACACGTGGTGCAATGATCACTGTCCCTGCTTTGCACATATATATCAAACCGCTGAAAATTATTCGTCCATGCAAAGTTACAAAAAAAAAAAAAAAGTGTTTCCTAACAAACTGGGTCTGAATTTGAATTCCCAGCTGCTCATTATATAATGGATCCCGAGATCGTCGTCTTTGGATTTACAATGAACTGTTAGAGTTGTTCCGGCTGGCAAATTGTTACAAATTATAACATGCGTTCTACCCCAAACATCTTCCACACAACTTATGAGCAACAAAGAACAAACAAATATGAGTTTCAAAATGACAGAGAGAGAACACTCACAAGAAGAGGTAAGCGTAGAGGTCAGCGGTGGCGAGGGCGAGCGGCGGTGGTCAAGGGCGAGCGACGGTGGCGTCGAGGGCAAGCGGCGAGCTGCAGCAGCGTCGCTCGGGGAAAGCTCGGAGCTAAGCGAGGGTGCTGCGGGTCGCGAGCTTCGAGGCACGGCGAAGGCAGAGTTGCGGCATCGTGGGCTTCGGGGCACAGCGAAGGCAAAGCGGCGGCGTCGCGGGCTTCAGGGCACGGGGAAGGGAGAGCAGCAGCGTCGCGGGCTTCGGGGCACGGCAAAGGCAGAGCAGCGGCGTTGCGGGCTGCAGGCGAGGCGCAGCGAAGGTAGCAGCAGGCGGAGCAGGAGCAACGTCGGTGCGAGCTGCAGGTGAGGTGAGGCGCGGCGAGGATGCTACTTGGTGGCGTCGAGCAAAGGGCGAAGAGAGAACATAGGGCAGAGTGTCGTGAGACAGTGAGACTGAGTGTTGTGAGAGTAATTTGGGGCACGGCGAAGGCAAAGCAGTGGCGGTCGCGGCTCAACCCACGGCCAAGGGGGCAAGAGCTCGGTTCGGGCGGAGGTGGTGACGGTTCGGAGCAACGACGGCCCGGAAGGCCCAGCGAGCGGCGGCAAGAGGTGGTGACGGTGGCTTGGGGACAGCGGCGGTGCCTCACGGCGGCGCGGACGGCAAGACAGCTCGTCGGGCTCAACGGCGAGAAGGCTCGTCGAACGAGCAGTGGGTGGTGGGGGTTCAGTGGCCAAGAGGTGGTGGTGAGTAGGGGGTGGGGCGGCGGTGTGGTGGTGGGTGAAGCAGCAGCCGGCGAGAGGAAGGAAAGAAGAAGAAGGGGGGTTTTGGCCGAGAGAGGGGGAAAGAGGAGAGAGAGAGAGTGAGAGAGGAAAAGAAAAAAAGTTGGAGGACAGGGAAGTGACATGAGGAGGAAAAAGGGGAGAAAAGAAAGAGAGAGAGAAAGGGAAAGGGGGAAGATTGAACAAAAGGAGGGGAAATGACGTGGAGAGGATTAGGGTTTCTTTTTTTTTAACCTTGGCCGGTTCCGGTTCCTATGGGAATCGGAACCGGAACCGGTCCCCTTAGAACTGGGAACCGGAGTGGAACCTCCGGTTCGGTTCTCCAGTTCCCAGTTCTACCCGGGAACCACGCTCACCCCTAAATATGACACCCATACATACACAACACAATCAGCAGAGGAGCCACAGTGATCACCCCTCCTTGCCCATTTCTTTATTAAAATTAAAATCAACTCATCATTTTTTTCCTACTGAAAATTAACTTTGTTACTTCCTTCATCATGTTTCTTTGCATTTAATTTTTCGAGTTTTCTAAGATTGGTTAACCGAATTCTCTAATATATGAATATCAATTATTTTTTTGTCGATGATTATATAAGTTATACTTACGAAAATTGTAAAAATCCATACGATTTTTTTCTCGATAAAGAGCATGATCTATGTTACAAAATCTCCTAATCTAATCTAATTCATCAATTATATTGGACAAAAAAAGAAAAGATTCACTGATTATTAAAGAGCAGAAAGTTATTCAAATACGTATCCCGGAAGAGTGAATACACTCTGGGCAGAGCAAACAAAATTCTCTCCTTTTGTTTTTTTAATTGTCATCTCTGCAACGCACCCAATTGCTTCTGTAGTCATCGTCTGGCCGGACAAAATCCCTCTTTCTCTCTCTCTCTCTCGCTTCCTCGCTCGCGGCAGCGACCTGCGATGGATTCGTGGATCGTGGCCCCCCCTTTAATTGATCGTTTCATGCATCATAAGAAGTTTTTCCTCCCACTGAGTTGGTGATCGCTGGGCTGAGGTCCGTTGATCCTATTTTGTCGCGTGGATGGCGATTCTAAATGGTGTCTGTCGGTACGTTATTGGTCATAGAAGTTGCTATTTAGAACCCTTTACCTTGTTATTTTCATCCTTCTCCTAGGCTATATGCTACAGCTTTGGTGTTATGAATACTTAAAAAGTTACACCATCAGTTACAAGATCCTTGCTTGCTTGCTCTCTCTCTCTCTCTCTCTGGCTCTGTCTTTGAGCTGTAGCCAGGGTGGTGGATTATTGGTACTGGGAAGGTTTCTATGTGGGGAGGGTTTAACATTACAATAGGATTACTTTACGCGATGATCATTTCAGATGTCGTGGAATGTTTAAACTGAAGATAGATGGCAAAAATGAAAATGCGTTGATTAAGACAACCGGTAGTATTCATTCTATTTTTCTTCGTCTAACATTTCTTTCTGGTGTCTCTATACAAAATCAGTGGCGACGATGATCAATCAATTACTCACATAGAAAGCCAGTTGCTCAGGCTTTAGACTATCATGTTACCTCCAAGAGGCCTTAAAATTAGCAGCACCTATTGCACGCAAAAAATGCCCATTTGTGCTTTTTTCTGAACATCTGCTGGTTTATTTGTCCAAAATGGACATTTTTTACCAATTAGATACTCGAATAGAAAGTCCTTCTCTTAGGCTTGGGAGTATATTAACATCTTCACATAGGCCAACAAGCATATTGCAATGATTATATATAATAAGTACCTGCCCAGTGCTTATGGTTTTCTGGTTATCCACCAGATTCATATCAATTAAAGTGGACGTAGTTTTTACTTAATCATTGTTTTATGATGCACATAAAAGTGTACATTTGATTTAGCTTTTCATAATGCCTGATGAATGTAAAGTTGTAGAAACACTGAAGTTATCAAAAAGAGAATCACAGAGGGTCTCATAGTGCGTAGACTAGGCTTATAGTATCTCCCAGCCTTAATGTTGCAAGTATGATGGCTTGATACCATTGGGACCTAGAGTTAAATTGAATTACCTCTGGCATCGACTAGGTTTGCCTGTTTCTATTGTGCAGGTTTTGTTGGGTACAGGTGGTATGATTTTTCCTGCTTGGCTCTTGTTATATGGGGAATTTAGAAGGACATGTCTTCATATGCAGATGAAAATTGTTGGATCTCGTGGCATCCACCTACATGAGTCTCTCTCTCTCCCTCTATCTCTCTGAGAAAGTCTTGTCTGAGTGCCCTTTTCAGTGTGTTTGAGTTGACAAGAAGAGGTGCTTAAGAGGCTGTGCAGCCTTCTCTTCATTTTTCCAGAATAAAACAGGTTATGTAGTCTTCATTTTACTTCATTTGGTAGTTATTTTAGAGGGGCTTTGTTTAGTTAGATGTTGATGACTAATTTTAGCTTAGTCATAGCCTTTGCTATATACATTCTGAACTGCAAATGGTGATGCAGGCCCTTTTTTGATTTATTAGGTGATTGAAGAAGCTACCTAATTTGATTGTGTGATCCCATCTTCTGGACTTTATGGTGCCCTGCTTCCTTGGAGTGTTTTTCCATGGTCTGGTTCCTGGAATTTCAATTGGTCTTTATTATAGTAGGACTTTCCGATTTCCTCTGATCAATATAGATCTCCACAACTCAACTTAACTTTTCCACGGGGTTCTAGTTGTACATTACTACTGTCTGCTATTCGAAGGAAAGCCTGTTACAATGAGTATGAGGATTTTACTGACTAGCTCTGGTCCTTCAGATCTGCATGCACTCCTATGAAAGTTTAATTTATTGCGGTGACACTCTCCCATAGTGTTGAGGACTGGGAGTTAGGAGCCCTTTAACAAGAAGTGGAATAATGCTTACCCAGTGTGCTCCCTATTGGAAGGCCTTGTGAGATACAATTGAGTTTCCAATGAGTGATTGGCTTTTGTATCGGTGTGATCATTAATTCAAAATGAAGGGGCCTGATGTTGTGAGATGAGATAGTTATCACCCTTTATGGAGGTGCATATGGTCTTGATTGTAGGATATATACAATTGTCAAGCTATGACTTCTCAAAACATTGTTCGTCAGATTTTGGCTAAACTAATTTTGCAGCGGCGTTTTCTCTTAGCTTGATGATGATTGTATCCAGGAAGCCCAGTTGACTATGTTCACAAGGCTCCGCCTTTCTAGGAGTTTCTCCATCTGTTTGTATTAGTAAACACACATACTTGAAGAAAAGATAGTGATCACCCTGGCTCTGCTGGTGGGCTTTTTGGTGGTTGTTTTGTCAATATTGGAGAGACAAGTACTTAATACTACGTGCTTCTCATGGAGAATAGATATGCCAATCTTACAGGGAATGAAAATGTGAGCAGTATTTGGAAATATTTTTATACCTTATGTAACTTGTGATGAGTTTGTTAATTCCATTATCAGGTTACTCAACAGCTTACTTCTCCAGAGAAATGAAAATAGTCACTAAGTCAAAATCTTACGCGGTAAACCTTGATTCACTCATAACTAAAACAGCAAGGGATTTTTAGTGTGGCTTGGCGTTCTCTAATATTTATACTTTTTTTTTTGTCTTGGTATTCTGTTCCTTAATGTTAATGAATTAATGAGCCCTCTTTGTGTGGCTGTATGCACTTCTAGCTCTCCATTTGTCCAATATCTGATGCATGAACTATCGGGAAGAAAATGTTACAGCATTACGTAATTGTCTCTTACTTTGAGCTTCATAGTTATATGGAGACTACCTTGACATCTTTTAGGGGGAAACAAGTGAAGAAAAGAATGCTGCCGTGTCTCTTTACACTCTTGTATTTTTGCATAGCGAGCCGAGACTGTGTAACAAGAGTTAACTCGGTTATGAGCTGGATCCAGTTTGGGCTACTGTAAAGAAAGAAATGGACCACTGTTCATTGATATTGAATATGCTGTATTTCTGATGCTTTTGCATTGCAAACGGTCTTATGTTATGCTCGAGATGTCTTGGGAAGTCATGTACCATATGTTATCTTCTTTCTTCCTCTCAGCCTTCTTTCTGCGTGCGTATCTTTTTTATTTTCATAATCGCGTCTTGGCTTTTACGTTTTGGGGACATTATGTACTGATTATCGTTTCTCTGTGCGATTCGTGATAACTTACCATCGCGACTCCGAGCGAAGAAGTTCCGTCGCTAGTGAGTTTGTGCCGGGAAGAGGGAGCACTTTGCAAGAGGTTACACGTAGCTCGGGCCAATGGATGAGCTCCACGTGGGCTCTGGTTTGTTGACCTGCCACGATAAGATCCAATGGATAGGTGCCATGCATGGCAGCGGGCCACGTCAGATCGCTTTGAACTTTCATTAATTGTGGGAGCGGGCCACGTCAGTGGAAAAGCCGAGGTTATTGAGAATGACCAGTGTTTTTTTTTAAATCGGAAAGTTGAATCTTGAATGCCCTAACATCCCGATTCTCTATTTTTGTCAAATATATGTCTTGGAACAACCTCGACGGATCCTTGAGAAGTTGGAAATTAATATTATTAATCCAAGATACATTAAGAGTCACTAGGAAAAATCTAAAATTACCAACGATTAAATTCTCTTGTTATCTTTATCGGTTTTAATTGTGTGCTGGCAGAACGAACTAAAAATAGCCCATTAACCTTGAAATGAGGAAGACATGGAAGGTAGTCATTGAACCCAAAGGATATCAGGTGTTGCAACCAAAAAGCAAATTAGATTTGGATCCATGATTTGGTAAAGTTACCAAAAGACATTATTAGTAGCTAACTAGTCTTTTAGCAGCTTTTTCCTTAGGCTAGCACACAATAAACTTGAGCATGGCGGTTTCTACATAAGCAATAAAATCCAATTACAAAATCCTAACCAATTCAATCCTTTTGGCAAAAGTGAAAACAAGAAATGATATCATGCCACGGGCTTTTTTCTTGGCCTGTAAAAGAGAATGATGAGTCGGAGTCCTTGGAGACTGAAAAATTCAATCGCCCACATGTTCTACCACTTGACATATTGGGAAGAAAAGTTCTTTTAAATTTGCTGCATCATCGTGGACCACTTAGGATTGAGGGTAGTAATGTAGCGGTAGTAGTGAATTCGACGTCCCTGGGATCAAATCTTGCTGCTCCACTACTAGAAGGCTGAGCAAAGAAGTCATAATCCAAGTCTTCTTGAACTTTCACAATACCCTCTAATGCCTTGATGACCATGGACATGGGAGGCCTCTTTATATAGTCTCCTTGCAAGCACCATGTGGCAATCCTCATCATATTCACTGCATTCAGTCCATTTAGTTGCATGTTATCACTAGACTTATCCACAATGTCCAGCAATTGTCCCTCTTCTGCCTTTCTCTTAAAAAGGTTTAGTAAATACATGTCTTCTTGATCTAGAGAGCGATCGAAGATTTTTCTCCCACACAATGTCTCCAAGATAACCACGCCAAAGCTATACACGTCGACCTTTTCAGTGATTGCTGCACTTAGCCATTCAGGGGCCAAATAACCGGGAGTTCCTCTCATGGTTGTGACAATTTGGCTTTGGTCCTTGTCTATCAACTTGGATAACCCAAAATCAGCAACCTTAGCATTGAAATTTCCATCCAAGAGGATATTTTGGGGTTTAATGTCTAAGTGAACTATCTTTTGCCTACAATCTTCATGAAGATAATTAAGTCCTTTTGCTATATCGAGAATGATCTTCTTCCTTTGTTGCCAGTCGAGAACACATTCATTGGATTTGTGAAAGATCCATCTATCTAAAGACCCATTCGACATGTACTCATAGATAAGGAGCCTATGGGATTTCTCAGCGCAAAATCCCACGAGTCTTACCAAGTTCACGTGATGGATGCTGCCAATAGTCTCAACTTCAGCTAGAAAGGATTTCTTAACTTGACCAAAACCATCAAGGCGTTTTACTGCAACTTTTGTGCCATCCCTTAGAGTACCTTCGAAAACAGAACCAAAACCGCCTTCACCAAGCTTTTTACCGAATTCTTCTGTGATGGTTTTTAGATCATTATACACAAATCTAGTGGGCATTCCAGGTACATGATCAAGGTAAGCCTCCTCTGCTTGATTATCATCTCTCTTTTGAACAAACAAAACTATGGCTACAATCAAAATCATCATGGCAAAGAGAGCTCCTAGGCTGGACCCGAGTATGACAGGGAGACGGTTGCTCATATGATTATCAACCGGAGTAAAAGGAACTTCATTGGTCACATTTTGCACTTTAAGGTAAGCAATAGAATTATAGGCAAGGTTAATAAGTGAAAACACCTGAGTTTGTAGGTAACAATTGCCGCTAGTGGGGTGTAATTCATACCAGAATATAGCTGCTTTGCATGAACAGTTCTTTGCGCAGGCCTCTTTACAACTTGAAGCAGTTATGTACATGAGATCTGCATGGAATCTGAGATAATCAAGACCGAAATACGTGACATTTTTGAGTTCAAGAAGACTTTGAATTTTTGAAGCCCCACAAGACAATGGAACATTCTCAAAACACCCGAGATTAGGCTTCGTATCATCTATTTGCTGGAAATAGCTCGTCCCCCCACTTGAAGCCGGACAACTACAATGCCCATCGGAGCAAATTCCATATCGCCCACACACTGTTGGATAGTCACAGTCGCTGCTGAGTTCCTTTTCAAAAAGATCGGCCACTTCTATCCACCTAGATCCCAAAAAATCATACAATCTCAAATGCCCATCTGAGCACAGCTTCATGTATTGAGCAGAAGAAGCTTGAGGGACTGAAATAAAGATTTGATTCAAGGTAACATTTGAGAACGAAGATAAGCTTCCATTTACAAGCTCAACATATAAATTCTCGAGAAATTCTTCAAAAGGATCTGGAATTATACGCATGTAATAGATTTGGGGAGGATTAGTCTCCACTTGAGCAGAAAAAACAGTGCCATTCACGGAAAGTGTAATCATGCCGTCAACGGTCCAATTTGTCTCAGAAACACTCGCCATCAATCTTTGCCCCTGCTTCAACTTTTGTCCGAGGACAAGCGAGTCAGTTGGCTCATCATGAGATTGCCAAACAATCACATTGTCCTTATCAAACAACACGAGGTTCCCAAAATTTGTCAAGTTCAAGCCTACAACGGACTTTCCAGAAGTATTTGTGGACCAAGCAACCATACCATCAACATCTTTCAACACTAAATCGCCTTCAGACGTCAGCTCCAACGTCGCTCCATTCTTTACGGGACTGTTTCGATTGGTGGACCACACTACTTGTGGACTAGCGAAATCAGCAGGTATGCCATTACTTTGAACTACGACGATGCAGACAGCAAAGAGGTAAGTGTTGCAGTTACCATTACAGTAGAAGCCGGCGATGTAGCCAGGGCTAGAACCTCCTTTGCCTCGGAGTAGAATTGTCTGCACGATCGATCCATCTACATATAGAGTTAAGTTAGTAGCTGCTACGTCATTCACCCACCGAGTCGAAATCGTGGCAGTTGGGTAATCATAATCTTGAGCTTGAGCGTCAATGAAATTTGAGAATGACGATAGAAAAACCAAGGGAAAGGAAAGGAAGAAGGGAGGGAGACCGCAAAGTGAAACCATGGCCTGCGATGAAACTTTGAGCAGAGAGATGATCGAGAAATGGAAGAGAGGAGGGGAGAAGATGCAAATAAGAGACAACGACTTTGTGTCAAAAGATGAAAGCGCACTTGCATATGGGTGACGCATCCGCCTATCTTTCTTCTTCTTTCCTCTCGTACTCGGTACGACACGATGACGAAAAAGAGAAGTACCGTGTCCAAAATCTTAAACGAAAAATGCCATCAAACTTTAAACCTTTCATTGGTTTAGTTGAATCTCGATTTTTTTATTAGAAAGAGTATCGGAAAATGCTTTCAATTATACTTGTTTTAATTTATCATATGCGCACTGAAGTGATTTTTTAATAATAACAATGGCAAATTTCCGATGGGAGGATCTCATTGAACTTTTCTATTCATGAAAGATTTAGAATTTGATTGTACTAAACCAAAAAGTTTACTGGTCAATTGCATTCTTTGCATAATACTTGGAAATTGTTGGAAAAACTATTAGAATACATAAAATAATAATAATTATTGGAAATACATTACACAATATTAGAAAATAAAAAGAAATGTCTGAGGCATACAAACATTGTCCTTAAGGATAATTCCATCCCTTGAAGTATGAAACTCGGTGCGTAAGGCTTAAATGGCTATCCTCCCAAGATACAACAATCTTCCTCTATACTCCGTACTGAATATTAGAAAGAAACATAACAACTTTTGTGTATAACAAGTTGTTAGGGAAATCCCTTATGATGTTTTGAAGATGACAAAATAAATCAAAGGCTACTAACATATTTGATGGTTGAGTAATAGGCCATGCAGATGTTAGAACATGTAAAAAGGATATTATCAAAGTCCGAAGACTGCGGACTCAAGACTCAAAGTTTGAAGACTATCGGACTTTAGTGTCAAAGTCTGTTACATATCAGAAGTCTGTCAACTCGATTAATTACGGACTGAACGTGAATGATAAACCAGAAAGACGAGGCTACATCGAGGGCGGAACCAGAAGACAGACTCTATCTTTGAAGCGAAGCCGGGTCTGAACCTTAAAGCTAAATCTGTTCGAAGCGGATATGTTCAGACCCAGATTGTAAAGTCTCAAGACTCATATCGTAAAGTCTAAAGACTCGAGACTTTACATCAGATTCAATGAATCGTAACTCAAGCCCAATCATACAACGGCTAGTGATCTGGTTTGGATTCCACATCAAGATTGATTTGATTGATTCAATCTAATTGATTGACAATTGGATGTTGAAGACAAGAACTTTCTATACGAAGAAGCTTTACTTATGGAAACCAAGATTTCGTTTGTATGGGCGATCGGAATCAATTTGGGATTTTACCTTTGTCACTCAACGGCTACCAAATCTTCTAAGATCAGAGCTGTCCAATGGGTATATTGGAAGACAATTCTCCGGGATACTGTCCAACGGTAGTTTGGAAGTGGAGGAGTATTTAAGGAGATCATGGACCGATGAGCAAGTAAGAGACGGAGCGTAGAATTTATAATTCCAAAGTCTAAGCGACTTTAGATCATATACTTGTCTCTTGAGAGCTTAAACGTTTGTAATCGTGAGAGAAATACCAAGAGAGTGACTTAGTGAGATAGTGTGATCTACTACTAAGTGTTTGCACTCAGAGTTGTAATCTCTTGTTGATTGCATAGTGGAATCCAGCCAAGAAGGCTGTTATCGTGGGAGAGTGGACGATAGGCTTGGATTAAGCCGAACCACTATAAATCTCGTGTTCTTATTCTCTTCCCTAACTCCTTTATTTTGTTCATACTAGCACTCTCACAAGTAAAAAGAAAAGGAAAGATATGAGAACATATTGTATCTACAAGGATTGTGGTTTGAAGTTTAATTTATATTTAAACAAGAAAAAAGAGAGCTGTCATAAATCAATTGGTAATTAAAAAGATGACCGTTATAAAATAATGAAAAATTTATGAAGTAATAAATCAAAAGTTATAAAGCTGTTATACAATCATTAGAAAGTTGTTATATGACCATTAAAAAGCTGTTAAAAAATGATGACTTTCATGACGATTATAATTTCTAATAAATATTTCAAAACTGCTGAATTATCTAACATAAATTCCACTAGGTTTTTTCCTTCCGAAGAACTTTCTAATCCGAGCTTAAGCAGTGAAGTACCTTTAAGAAGTATAAAGACTTGATTTTTAAAGGATTTACTTAAAATGTGCCTTGAAAACACTTATTAAGCAACTAAATAAGAAGATATTACGACTCTCAATACATCGATTTTCAACATAATATACCTGATTACATGTCAAAGATCAAAGATCCCCTTAATAAAAATATTTAACAAGTGTCCAAGATACTCATCAAAATGGCCATAAATCAAAATAAAGTTTGCGGATATCAATATGAGCTGAAGTTCGAAAATGTGTCCTCATCTTTGCCATACATGAATATGACACCCATACAATACACATCACAATCAATAGAGGAGCCACCAGGGATGGCCTCTCCCCATCCATTTCTTTATAATATAAAAAAAATAAAGAATAGACTCATCATTTTTTTCCTGCTCAAAAATTAACTTTGTCACTTTCTTCATCATCTTTCTTCGCATTTTATTTTATTGTGGTTTTCCAATATTGTCTAACCGAATTCTCTAGTATAGTAATGCCAATTATTAAGGGGATCTTTGATCTTTAACAGAAGGTACTCTCTCCCCCGCAGAAGCTCTACTAACTCGCTTCGATCGATTGTAGCATTTAAGACTGTCGGTGTTCTCCTTTCGGTGTGCATGCTCATATGGTTGCGTAGTCAGTCCGATCATGATCGTGTGCCACGAAATTCTCAATTATCCGGCTCCGATCACCTGTTGTGAGAATCAGTTCGGCGATACCTTCACGATCCTTTCAAAATCGAGGGTCTCCGGTCGTTTACGGTGGCTCGTTTCCAGCTGTCGCGTTTGACCTCATTTTTGTAATTTTGTGCGTGAGCTGTGGCTTGAATCGCGAGGAAATCCGGTAGCGTGAACGGTGGGATGCGTTAATTTTGGGCTTTTGGATGTGAGGAGTTGGTTCATTTTCCGTGTCCTGGCTTTATGTTTTCCCCTCCTCCCTTTAATTGATTGTTTCGCGCGTATAAGAAGTTTGCCCTCCCATTGGGTTGGTGATGGCTGGGCGGAGGTCGGTTGATCCTGATTTTATCGTGAGGATGGCGATTATAAACAGTGCTCGTACTTTATTGGTCATAGAAGTTGCTATTTAGAACCCTTTACCTTGTTGTTTTCGTCTTTCTCCTAGGCTATGCTAGAGCTTCCCCGTTATGAATACTTAAGAAGTTACGTAATCAGTTGCAAAATCCTCTTTCTCTCTCTCTCTCTCTCTCTCTCTCTCTCTCTCTCTCTCTCTCTCTCTCTCTTTGAGTTGTAGTCAGGGTAGTGAATTATTGATACCGGGAAGGTTTCTATGCAGGGAGGGTTTAATATTACAATAAGATTACCTTCCGTGATCAATTTAGATGTCGTGTCTTAATAATTGAATGGAATGCAGTAATGTCCTTTCCAATGAATTGTATCTGAATTGCCTTAAGTCACTCAAAGCCTGATTAGCATAATTGCAGGGTGTCTTTCCCCCTTGTTATCGCAATAAACAACTATCTAATCCCTATTCTCCTCTTTCTACCATGCCAAACAGCACGAAGAGAGTCGCAACTCATCCTTTAATTTTTGTTGATTTTTTTTTTTTTTTTTGGTGGTTCAGGTTGAAAGAAGAGACCAGTAACTCGTCAAACAAGAAAAGAAGAACTTCTTTGCCCATACGCAACAAAAGTAATTGAAAAAAAAAACGAGGAAAGCCAAAAGCAACCAGTCCGTCCGGTGGTGTTTATCCTAATCTTCCCTTTGCGCACCTCCATATGCGTGACGCATCCACTTATCTTTCCTCTTGTACTCGAAATTGATACGATACGAGGACTGTAAACGAGAAGGGAAAAAAGCAAAAATTCTTTCGGTTATTACTTATTTGATTTGTCATACACGCACTTATGCGATTTTTTATAATAACAATGACAAATTTCTGGTGGGAAGATCTCGTTCGATTTTTCTCTTTATAAAAGATTTAGAAATTGAATGCCGTGTAGAGCCATCCCCTCCACGCTATGCCTTCCATGGCCGAGGAGAAGATTGACAGATTCATCGCGAGATTTCAGTTGGGAGCATCCAAGGCCCCTGGTCCAGATGGCCTCAATGGTCTTTTCTACAGGCACCACTGGAACACCATCAAAAAAACAATTGTCAAAACAGTGCAAGACTTCTTTGAATATGCTCACATGCATCCAAACTTAAACAAAACGATTCTGACCTTGGTTCCTAAAGTTCATCGCCCTGAAAGCATTGACCAGTATCGCCCTATTAGTCTCTGTAACTTCGCATACAAGATTATCTCTAAAGTTATGGCAAATAGATTGAAGTGTTGGCTCCCTACACTGATCACTCCAGAACAAGCAGCTTTTGTTAGTGGCAGACAGATTCAAGATAACATCATGGTCGTTCAGGAAGTACTACACCAGTTTAAGGTTCGATCCAAAACTAAAAAGTTCAACCTTATTCTCAAGACAGACATGCAGAAAGCCTATGATCGTGTCGAATGGGACTTTATTGCAGCATATTTAAAACAGTTGGGTTTCACAAATAGATGGGTAATGATGGTTATGGCATGCATCACTACGGTTTCTTTCAGTATTCGGTTCAATGGAGAACAGCTTCCATACTTTAAACCTACTAGAGGACTCCGTCAAGGTGACCCCCTATCCCCTTACATCTTTATTTTAATGGCAAATGCTTTATCAACAGTTATCAAGCAAGCAATCGGTATGGGTAATTTACGGGGATTCAATTTAATCGTGCCTGCCCACAGCTCTCCCATTTATTTTTTGCTGACGATGCAGTTTTTTTCCTCAAAGCTTCAATCTGTGAATGTCAAAATATCACAAATCTATTAAACCGGTACTACTATGCAACGGGTCAGCTTATCAACAGGAATAAGTCTGCAATATTTTTCAATCAGAATTGTCCAATGACACTACAGGATACTTTACAAAGGGAACTGAGAATACCTGTGGTGAGTAGATTTGGTAAGTACCTGGGCATCCCTTCAAATTGGGGGCGTTCTAAACGGGAGATGTTCTCTTGGATCCTGGCGAAAATGAATGCGAAATTAGCTGGTTGGAAGGAAAACTTCTTATCTAAAGGGGGCAAGGAGATTTTATTAAAAGCAGTAGTTCAGGCCTTACCTCAGTATGACCTCAGTATGCGATGTCTCTCTTCATGCTTCCCCTGTCTCTCTGCAAACAAATGGAAAACAAGATATCAGCATTCTGGTGGAGTAAAAATCATAGTGATTCAGGCATACATTGGATGAGATGGTCAGAGGTAAAGCACTCGAAAACAGACGGGGGTATGGGATTCAGAGATCTTATTTCTTTTAACCTAGCGATGCTAGGTAAACAAGCTTGGCGTTGACTACAGCAACCTACTGCAATTTGGAGTAAGTTGTTTAAAGGTCTATATTTCAAACGATCTTCCTTTCAGCATGCCACTTCAGGCTATAGACCATCATGGGGGTGGCGCAGTATTTTAAAGGGCAGGGATGCTATTCTTCCCAAAACTCGATGGCTGGTGAAAGATGGCTCGCAGATTGACATCAGAGCAGACTCTTGGCTTTCAATTGGGAAAATATGAGGGTTTGCAGCTACAGGGGAACCCATTAAAGTAGCTGAACTTATTGATTTATCTTCGGCAACATGGAAGAAGGAACTTATCTCTAATTTCTTCAATGAACAGGTATGTGCAGCAATCTTAACCACCCCTATAAATTCCTCACTTTGTTCTGATCAATTGGTCTGGACAGCCACCTCCTCAGGATCTTTTACAGTTAAAAGTTGCTATCACTACTTACTTTCCAAGCAACAAAACCCACCCACCAGTGCCTCATCTTCCTATCAGCCTCCTCATCAACTGTGGAAAAAGATATGGCATATGGAAGCAGCTCCAAAAATCCGTGTTTTCTTATGGCTAGCCTGTAAAAATGCCCTAGTGACCAAAGCCAATCTATACTTCAGACATATCACTCCCAACCGTTACTGCACCCTATGTGATCGCATACTTCCGAGACCATTGAACATTTATTTTTCTACTGTAACTGGACACGTGAAGTTTGGGCAAATGCCAAGATCAGGATACCTATTTCACTTACCTTAGTACATAGATTGGATGCTTGGTTGGTGGCCCATGCCACTCATCCTCGCTCCTCCCCAAATTTTGAAGCGATTGCCAATCTGTTGTGGGAGATTTGGCGTCAACGCAACAACGCCATATTCCGGCAGCTAACTCCAAACCCGATCCAAGCGGTGGATAATGCTCTTGCCCAGTGCAGGATCTTCAAGAGTCTCCAACCCCCAAAACCTAAGGTTACGCAATCAACTGTCAGTATCGATCACCGATGGAAACCACCTGATCAAGGCACAATCAAATGCAACATAGATGGGGCTTTTGTTCCGGGCAATCAGCAAGGGGCGATAGCATGTATTTTCAGAAATTTCAAAGGCGAACTCACTGACATGTTTACCAGCAGTGTACCGGCTCAATCGACGTTTCAAGTAGAGATCTTCGCCATGATTCGAGCTCTCCAGCATCTCATCAAGCAGCGACTTCATCTCCATCGAGTTAGGGTTGAATCAGATTGCCTATTATTGGTGGAGCTCCTTCGGTAGAAACAGCCGCAGCCATGGCAGGAACGACATCTCCTCGCCGTTCTCCACGATCTGCTCTCTCAATGCCCTAATGTTTCCATTCATCACGTCTGTCGTGAGGCCAACCTAGCCGCTGATTGGGCTGCCAAAGCCCATCGGGCCCACGGTTCCGTTGGTAACTAGCTTGTCTTCACACCTTATGTTTTCCATAACATTGTACTTAGTGATGCCCTACTAGCTGGTTGTAATCCTCTCTTCATATAATATATTAGTTGTTTCGACCAAAAAAAAAAAAAAAAACTTATTATGGCGACTCCGATTCGGAGACTACAAGGCAGAGGAATTTGGAGGAAGAAGAATAAGAAATAGTTCCGTCGCTACTGAGTTCGTGCCGGGAAGAGGGAGGAGAAGAGGACTTCGCGAGAGGTTACACGTAGCTCGGGCCTATGGGCAAGCTCCACGTGGGCTCTGGTTTGTTGACCTGTCGCGGTCAGGTCCAATCAAGAGGCGCCACGGCATGGCCGGGAGAGCCAGGTCAGATCGCTTTGAACTTTCGTTAATTATGCGAGCAGTTCCGGGACCAAATAAGACCCGAACAAGCTTCTTATAACCCGATTAGTGTTATCTAAAGATCGGAAAGTCGAATCCTGAATGCCCAGACATGTCGGTTCTCTATTTTTGGCAAACAAATGCCTCGAAACGACCTCGACAGATCCTTGAGAAGCTGGAAGTTAAGATTATTATTAACTTACAATACAATATAAGTCACTAGGAAAAATCCGAAATTATCAATGATGAAATTCTCCCAGTCATCTTTATTGGTTTTAATCACGTGCTCGTAGAATGGACCAAAAAATAGCCCGTTAATTTTGAAATAAGGAAGATATGGAGGTAGAGTCATTGAATCTGAAGAATATTAGGTGTTGGAACCAAAAAGCAAATTAAATTTGGATTCATGACATGGTAAAGCTATCAAAGGACATTACTAGTAGTTTGCTAGTCTTTTAGCAGCTCTTTGCACAAACGACTTGGACACAACAGACTTTTTTTTTTTTTTTTGTCGAAAAAGGAAAAGTTTATTTATTTCATAGGCGGAAAACCGCGAAGGCCCACTACCGAGGTATCAACACATAGGAGAGCCCAAAGGCCTGGGGGAGGGGAGGCCTGCCAATTCGGGGGAAGTGTCTTCGTTCATTGGTGGCGAGCGGCCCAGTCGGCCACTGAATTGGCAAAGCGTGGACATTGGGCCAAGCCCACTCGCGGCATCTGCTGAAGCAGTAAGCGGCACTCCTTCACCGCCCCACGTGTGTTTGACTGAAGTTGCTGTTCGTGTTTCAAGTCTTCGAAAACAAGTTTGCTGTCAGTTTCTATGACAGCTTCCTCAAGTGCGTGCTCCTTCAGAAATTTTAGGGCTTCGAGAACCCTTAGGGTTTCAACCTGTAGAACGGATTCCGCCCATACCGTCTTCGTGTCTAAGAGAGAGGCCGGAGGAGTCTCAAACAACGCAAGCCACCGCTCCCTCCTTCGATTCTTCCCCTAGCGACTCGTCGACATTCAGCTTGAGGCAGCCGGTCTTCGGAGCTCGCCAGGCAGGACACAACAAACTTGAGCATGATAAATTTCTACATAAGCAATAAAACCCAATTGCAATATCCTAACCAACTCAATTCTTCGCCAAAAAGTTATGGCAAAGTCCACTCCTTAGCAAAGTGAAAACGAGAAATGATATCATGCCACAGGTTTTTTTGGGGGCCTAAAAAAGAGAATGACAAGCCAGAGTCCTCATAGACAAAAAAATTCAATTACCTACACTTTCTACGAAGAAAAGTTCTATGTCATCGTGGACCACTTAGGACCGAGGGTAATAATGTAGTGTTAGCATTTAATTCGACATCCAAGGGATTGAATCTCGCTGCTCCACTACTGGAAGGCTGAGCAGAGAAGTCATAATCCAAGTCTTCCGGAACTTCCACGATGCCCTGTAATGCCTTGATGACCATGGACATGGGAGGCCTTTTTATATAGTATCCTTGTAGGCACCATGTAGCAATCCTCATCATATTCACAACATGCAGTCCATTTAGTTGCATGTCTTTGTTAGACTTATCCACAATGTCCAGCAATCGTTCTTCTTCTACCTTTTTCTCAAAAAATCTCAGTAAATACATGTCTTCTTGATCTACAGAGCGATCGAAGATTTTTCCCCCACACAATATCTCCAAGATAACCACGCCAAAGCTGTACACATCAACCTTTTCAGTGATTGCTGCACTCAGCCATTCGGGGGCCAAATAACCAGGAGTTCCTCTCATGGTTGTGACGACTTGGCCTTGGTCCCTGTCTATCAACTTGGATAATCCAAAATCAACAACCTTAGCATTGAAATTTTCATCCAAGAGGATATTTTGGGGTTTAATGTCCAAGTGAGTTATCTTTTGTCTACAATCTTCATGAAGATAATTAAGTCCTTTTGCAATACCGAAAATGATCTTCTTCCTTTGTTGCCAGTCGAGAACACATGCATTGGATTTGTAAAAGATCCATCTATCTAGAGAACCATTCGACATGTACTCATAGATAAGGAGCTTGTGGGATTTTTCAGCGCAAAATCCCACGAGTCTTATCAAGTTCACGTGATGGATGCTGCCGATAGTCTCAACTTCTGCTAGAAAGGATTTCTTAACCTGCCCATAACCATCAAGGCGTTTTACTACAACTTTTGTGCTATCACTTAAAGTACCTTAAAAAACATAACCAAAACCACCTTCATCAAGCTTTTTACTGAATCCATCCGTGATGATTTTCAGATCATCATACGTGAATCTATTGGGCATTCTAGGTACTTGATCGAGGTAATCCTCCTCTGCTTGATTATCATCTCTCTTTTGAACAAACAAAACTATGGCTATGATGACAATCATCATGGCAAAGAGAGCTCCAAGGTTGGACCCAAGTATTATGGGGAAACGGTTGTCAACCGGAGTATGAGGAGCTTCATTGGCCACATTTTGTACTTTAAGATAAGCAATGGAATTATGGTAAGACCCCTTGTCAATGCTTCTAAGTGAAAACACCTGAGTTGGTAAGTAACAACTGCCATTAGTGAGATTTGATACATACCAGAATATAGTTACTTTGCAGGAATGGTTCTTTGCACAGGCATCTTTACAACTTGATGCAACGATGTCTTGGAAATCTGGAATAAGACTGAAATACCTGATATTTATGTGCTCTATCAAACTTTGGTGTTGTGAAGCCCCACAAGACAATGGAACATACTCAAAACAACCAAGATTAGGCTGCCTAAAATTTACTTGCTGGAAATAGCTTGTCCCCCCACTTGAAGCCGGACAACTACATTGCCCATTGAAGCAAATTCCATATCGCCCACACACCATCGGATAGGCACAGTTGTCACTACTGAAAAGATCGGCCACTTCTTCCCATTCATCTGTCTGACTAAACTCATACGCCCTCAAATGTCCATCAGAGCCCAACTTCATGTATAGTGCATGAACTTCTTTAGGGATTGAAATCAAGCTCCAATTTGAGGTAGAATTTGAGAACCAAGACAAGTTTCCATTTACAAACTCAACATATGGAGACTCGATTCCTGCATTCCTATTTGAAGCGTCATACTAAAAATAGATTTGAGGAAGATTAGTCTCCACCTGAGCAACCAAACCATCGCTATTCACAGAAAGCGTAATCATACTGTCTGAGGTCCAATTTGTCTTGGAAACACTCGGCATCAATCTTTGGCCCAGCCTCAACTTTTGTCCGGGGACAAGTTAGTCAGTTGGGTGATCAAAGGACTGCCAAACAGTCGCATTGTCCTTATCAAACAATATGAGGTTCCCCAAATTTGTCAAGTTCAAGCCCACAACGAACTTTGCAGAAGTGTTTGTGGACCAAGCAATTGTACCATCAGCATCTTTCAACACCAAATCGCCTTCGGACGTGAGGTCCAACATCACACCGATCTTTACAGGATTGTTTCGATTGGCATGTTGGTAAAATATGTCTGCGAAATGGGTAGAACAATGAAATCGGATCGAGTAAAAACAACTCGGACTTTGAGGCGTGATATCACTTTCTTTAAGGATTTATTTGCCCCACTACGTTGCTAATGGTCACCGGCAAATTTCCTCCAGGATACAACAAAGTCTCGGATGAGAATACTAGATAGCAATTCTAATATTTCTCCAGGGTCTCTCTAAGAAACAATCGAAAAATTGGCTGCTGTTTTTTCAGAAAGAGGACTCGAAAATGACCATTCTTCTTTCCGGAAAATGACAAGTATTTATATGAAACGGTCTTGCAACTCTTCGTGAAAATTGCGAACAAACACGTCTTTAGAAAATTGTTCGGATAAACAAATGCGACTCTTCGGAAGAAGTCGAAAACCGAACAATTGCAATCCTTCGGAAAAATTAAAACCGAATAAGTAATTTTCCAAAGGTTGTCTTGAAAAGACACAAATAAAATTCGGAATAATTATTATTATTTTTTAAATAGAATTTCGAATTTTCATTTCCGAAATTCTCAAATTAAAAGGCAACCTTTGAACTAAAATATAAAATAAAATAAAATAAAATAAATAAATAAAAAGCAAGGGATTAATGCTAATTAAACCGCGGGCGCGCAGGCGTGCTAAGTGCTAAGTGCGCCAAATAATCGCGCCAAAATCGCGCAATTATCCGCGCACCCACGCTGGGTATGGTGGGTCTAGCCCCACCTAATCACTCCTTTAACTACAAAAGGAAATTCCTCATTAATAAACTAATCCTCCTGCTCCCACCTTTTCTATGTGGGACAAAGTAAAAAAAAAAAAAAGCACTTATTTTGTTTTAACAAACAAAATTCCAACAATCCCCCACTTTGTTTGTAAAACAAAATTTCAAAATAAAATTTTTAAAAACCATACAGCCAAATTTTCAGTAAGATTAATATACATACATAAAGGTCTCTTTCGAGTTAAACCTTTACTTAGTGCAAGTATATCAAAGCTCTATCAAAGTGACAAGTAGCTCGGCTTTAAACTTGTACTTTTATGTAATAGAACCGGACATACCACACATACACTAACCTCTTGTTTCAGCGAGAATTTCTATATTACTCCGCACTATTATGGCCTTGTGCTTGATCCTGTTTCATGAGCTCTCTAGAAAGCAACCCTCACTTTCGTAAGAAGCGGCACCACTTCTAAGCTCATATAGGTGAAGTATCTACCATGTGTTTCTGTTACTATCAACACACTACAAACTTGTATCATACTTCATTGAGAATTCAATTCAGCCTACAAAAACGTAACGGACAATACCGACTTCTCATATCGGGCTATGTCGGTATCAAACAATCACATTCAATAACTTGTTCTTACCCATTAAACCTTGTAACTAGTGATGTTCTAGAAAAGGTCGGGTTACCATTATTGGTGATTTTAATTAAAGGGTTTCAGCCCCATTTCTTGTGAGGTCGTTATTACCATATGTCTTGGTAAAGCCTTCGTCAAAGGATCGGCAAGATTTTTACTTGACCTCACATAGACAATTGTTATGGTACCATCTTTAATCAATTGTCTCACATATTCATGTCTTAAACTAATATGTCTAGACTTACCATTATAGGTGCTACTATAGGCTCTTGCCAAAGTGGCCTGACTATCACAGTGGATAGAAATAGGAGGCATAGGACTAGGCCATAATTTGATATCCAACAACAAATTTCTAATCCATTCAGCCTCTTTCCCAGCTGCCGCCAAAGCAATGAATTCAGATTCCATTGTTGAGTGAGTTATACATGTCTGTTTCTTGCTCGCCCAAGATACAGCACCTCCAGCTAGTGTGAAGATCCATCCAGAAGTGGAACGCTCATCTCCCACACTTGTAATCCAACTAGCATCGGTGTATCCTTCTAATACAGCCGGATAATTATTGTAGAACAATCCTAAATTTTTAGTTCTCTTAAGATAACCAAAAATTCTAGTAATAGCTCTCCAATGTTCTGTACTTGGATTACTTGTATACCTACTACAAAAGGAAATTCCTCATTAATAAACTAATCCTCCTGCTCCCACCTTTTCTATGTGGGACAAAGTAAAAAAAAAAAAAAAGCACTTATTTTGTTTTAACAAACAAAATTCCAACATGGCAGACCACACTACTTGTGGAGTAAACTTAATGTAGTCAGTTATGCCACCATCGTTAACTTGGGCGATGAAAACAGCAAAGAGGTAAGAGTTACAGTTATCATTACAGTAGAAGCCGCAAGCGTACGGAAGGCGATAATCTTCTCTGTCTCTGAGTAGAATTGTCTGCACGAACGATCCATTTCCATATTGGGTGATTTGACTAGTAGAACCGTAATTCGTCCACCGTTTTGGAAGCGTGGCGATTGGATAATCATAGGCGATTGGATCATCATAATCTGGACCCATAGCGTCAACAAAGTTTGAGAATGGCGATTGAAAAACGAAGGAAAAGGAAAGGAAGAAAGAAGGGAGACTGCAGAATGAAACCATGGCCTGGAGTGAAACTTTGAGCAGAGAGACGATTGAGAAATGGAAGAGAGGAGGAGAGAAGATGCAATTAGGAGACCGACGACTTTGAGTCAAGATGAAATCAAAACAGGAAAAAGCAGCGAGAAGAGACTCGCATTTAATTTCGCTGGTGGGCTTGCGGCCTGCGACAGAAGGCTGGACTTAACTATCAGTACGTGTATATCGGATCAGACCACTTTTGAAATCTCCTTTTATGAACTTAAATATTTAAATGTTTTGTATTATGACAATATAAATTGACATAAACATTTCAAATTATGTCTCGTGGAGTTAAGATTTCGGTTTCCCTTTGATGAGAATCGACATCTTATTCACATAAGTTGATACAATCTATTTAATTTGTCATTTGTCTACATGTTGGTAATTGGTCACGCTTAAGCAATTTTAACTTCAGCTTGAACGTCAATGAAGTTTGAGAATAGCGATAGCAAAACGGAGGAAAAGGAAAGGAAGAAAGACGGGAGACTGTAGAGTGAAGCCTTGGCCTGCAGTGAAACCTTAAGCAGAGAGATGATTGAGAAAAAGG